>BMAW01040503.1:65726-166567 GCA_019974015.1 Nephila pilipes | reverse complement strand
CAACTGACTAATTGGGTTCGAGTTTGTAGTATAATTTATTTGTGGGATTCGACTCTCTGTCCGATCACGGACCCTCGATTCACATCATCACCTTATCCAACGTCTTTATACTTTTCAGTGTAAGTTCACGTCTAACTTTAGCGTTGTAATACGCCGATCACTGTTAAACTCGCTTCAGTTTATAAATGCTATTGCATCAATCCAATTCACGATACTTCAATATTTCTATAATAATTTAAGTAAGTCACGGTTCATTGACTGGAAAAGGTCCTCTCGTGAAACAACTTCATTTTAAAGTCCCTAAGGTTTAGTTGACAGAAAACAAGCTAAAGAACTCCTCTTTGCATTATGGTAGGATATATTTGAAGCGCACGCACGCACGCACGCACGCACACACACACACACACACACACACATATATATATATATATATATGCATATAAGTAATACGGAAACTTTTAATTTTATAGTGAGCTTTAGAGCTCATATTCGGTTTTCCGACGTAGAAATCAAACTTCAGCTCAAAAACAAAAATAAAAACAAATCATCCCCTCAGTAGATCTTTCAATTAAATTAAATTCAGATGTTATCAACTGCGATTTATTTTCTTTTTGTTTATAGCATGTTCTCAACAATTTTAGTAAAATGATGGCATAATTATTTTCAGGGACAAACGAATTTACAATCCTTCAAACATGCGATGTTGGTATAATTTTGAGGGACTGGAAGGCCACTTTAAGAAATGAAATCGAGTTTAAATGGCATTCATAAAGCAAATGTGAAAACCGAATCAGTAAAATGAATATATGATTAAGGATGTGTTAAATATTTAGGTCATACAATTTGACAAGGTAAGTGAACACCTGCTGTGCTAATAGCCGAAGCAATCAAGGATTCCCAAGCATTTACATCAAAAATAAGGATTTGAATCAGAAAGAGCTTATGCGGGTATTATGAAGAATTCCTCAATTTTGAGCTACAAATGAAAAATTAAAATATAAAAATATTACAGAGAGCAAACAGTATTTGGCAAGTCTTAAGGCTACTTTCGCCTAATTTTAAACAACTACTCTTAAATTCATAATATTTTTTCTTAAATAAAAATAAATCCTAGTGCTAATATCATATATTTAACTTCCTTATCACACATAGAGATCTGTATATTTTGCTGAGAATTTTATTCATTCGAAATAATTCATTTTTCCTCTTTAAAACATGTTCTATGTTTGCCTTACACTCTGCATTGGTATATGAATTTTTGGCTTAGTCTGCTTAAGTGAAAAATAAATTGCATATTCCTGTAACATTTTTTATATGTGTGTGTGTGTGATATCTTTAAGTTCGACATTTAAAAATCCCTATAAAACCTGAGTTCCGTGGTTATAATAATAAGAAAGAAGATCAATACCGAGTAAAGTCTGTTTTTTGATGTTCTTTGAGAGAGAGAGCATTGGTGATGAAAGCATTACATATGGTGATAAACGCAGCGCGACTTCGGCCATCAAGGCCGAAGCGAAAGACCCTATGAATATAACCGAAAAGCAAAACAAAACAAAGATTTTTTTTTTTTTTTTTTGCCGTGCATTGAACTTTATAGTAGGGATTTTCCAGGAACATTTTGTCAGTCATAAGATTTCCCAAGTTCTAGATGTAGGGATTCCTAGGGATTCTAGCTACAGCCAGCCAATTACCCTCATGACGCTGTAATAAATCAATCAGTCTGAAAAATCTGTGATTAATTAATTGATTGGTTTTAGTTATGTCACACTCGAAGCCCTACAAAGGCTATTGGTGACGGATCTCGTAATATTGAACCTCGATTAAGTGACGAGGATAACACCTGATCTGGCACTCCCTCTCCTAACTTCCACACCATGACAACGTGAGGACTTTGAGCCTCGACAGATTTAACGTGTATCAGCCCCTGCTACATGGGGGAAATCTTTGAGTATCGCCTGTTGGAAACTATTTGATTTTATAAATAAGTATTTTAACAATTAAAATTGTTTTTGATTTCTTTTTTTTTTTTTAAAATATTTTTCGATAATCTTAGAAAAGTTTTGCACCTATTAAACAGTACGAATGAAATTGAGATTTGAAATAGATTTCAACGAGATAAAAAAAAAATCGTCATTTTTTAACAAATAATCAATCAACTGTTAAAAACTCCAAGTCTTTAGTTTCATTTTTGTTACATATAAACTAGACAATCTTTATCGGAGTTGGTATTTTCGTAAGACCTTTACACCGAGATTCGCAAGATCTTGGAATTAAGTGTTAAAATAGCTTATGAAAACAACTATTCAAAGGTTCGTTGACTTCAAAGATTGCGCATGTGTTTCCATTGTCTTTCATCAGCAGTTTGATGAGTTGCAAGTTAGAGACTGTTGTTAACCACATGACGCCGATTCCTGTTCTCAGAAAGAAAAAAACGCAACATCCTTTTAAAATTCGTCACATGATAAGAGGGAAATTTATAACCATACACTTTTACTTAGATAAGTATTTATCATTGTTCAGGAAGTTGTCCTTAACCAGTCAATTCCTGTCGCCTTGCCTTTATGCAGAATAATCATCTACAAAAATACCTACATTAGAATCAAAGGAAATGGGTTTTATATAGTTCGATCTTTTATTTCTTTTTTAATGTCTTGTATTTCATATTTCTCCGAAAAAAAGGATTGGACGTTAATAAAATTTATTCATCGTCGAGTTAAATTTAGATATTTTTAGTTAAATTTAGTATCATTTAGTTAAATTTATTTTTCTTTTTAAATTTATTTAAAAGTTACATTTGAACTTATTTTTATTACCGTTTAGTCTTATTTAAAAGCTTTTATTTTTTCATTTATAACATTTTAGGTTTATTCATATGTATATGTAACAAAATTAATTATTGTGTAACATATATCCGTATTTAATTGTATATTAATATTATTGTTTGATAACTCAGTTTTTCTTTTGTTATAATAAACATACTAAATATGAGGCTAATGATCTTAATTGGGATTTATGTTAAGGTAAGTGTTACACGAGGACCTTTCTTTCAACCTCCGATGGACCATAAAACAGGCAAGAGTACAAAACAACATGAATTTGTTACCAAAAGTTATGTACAAATATGGTTACTTTTCAACATAATCACCGTGAAGATTCACGTATTTGTCATACCGGTAGACGATTTTTCCATTCCCCTTTTTGAGGAACATTGTCACTAGTGATGTTGCGCTGGACTTACACTTTGTTTCAAAGCTTTATCCCTCTTCTTTTGTTTTAAATGGCTCTTTGTAAAGTCTGACAATAAACAGCTGCATTAATCGTTTTCCCGGTTCCAATAACTCTACAAGCAAGACATCTTTTTGGTCCCAATAAAAAAAGTCATTACCTTTCCGAAGCCGTAACCTTCCTGCTGTTGAAGGTTTGTTAGAAGAGACTTCCATTTTGTCCCCCTTCATCATGAACGTCGGTTCGCCCTTCTTCAAATTGTCTACACCGTTTACGCACAATACCATCACTCACGAAGCTTCCATGCATATTCTACTCATTTTTCGCTGAACTCCAACTGCATTATTTCCTTCTGCTTGATGAAAGTGAATAACACTAAGCAACTTGCACCTGGAGGGAGCATCAATTGTACCATCTATGCGCAGTCTCTCATTACATATCCCCACCTCCTACCATTTGTATAGTTGTTTAGCAGCTCGATCGAAGGTTGAAAAATAATGATCATCGCATATTGTTGATCGTTTTTCAAATGTGGGATTGCCCCTCGCAATTAACAAGCAGGTTCTTTCTGTGTAAATAAAATAAAATTATTCTTACTAACAAATACTATAAATTTCCTTTTAACAGGAAACAACACACGCATGTACACATAAATCCACAACAGCACAAATTCAAGGCTTGTTTAATTGAACGTACCACATCAAAATGCATGAAATATCGCACCAGACACTTCTATTAACTAAAACGCATAATCTTTCTCTCTCTCGTTCACATATATAGACTCTTAATGGTCGTTCTAGAGTCTTCTGAACTTGTCTCGGAACACCTAGATTTGTCTCCAAATCTTGCAACATTTATCGCCAAGTCTGTCTATAACGTCACCCCAACTTATTGCGTTACTGCCTCGCGTTTTCTCTCCTTGCCTGTAAAACCATTTTTTCGGCCATAATACCTCTATGACAGGGAAGAAAATAAAGTTAAAGTTTTCCGAAATATTAACAAAATCCTGAAATTCTTGATAGGGCCTTTTTTCCTGTAAGTTTCGCTCTTTTTTTTTTTTTTTTTTTTTTTATCAGAATGAGCGACGATGCTGAAAAACATTTAAAATACTTTAAGGGCTGATGATTATTCATATTTCAAAAAACTTGCTGTGTTTTTAAAATATTACGCGAAAATTTTGGTTAAGAAAAGGTACACTATATTTCTTATCAAAACACTAAATTCCTCAAATAAACAGAAGTTGATGGCAACTAATTGTCTCTTCAATGTTCTTTGGAAGTTTATCCAATAATGTCTACATTTATATTTGAGAGATATCATAAGTAGAATATAAGAACTATAATTGTTATACAAGGAATAAATTGCTACGGTGTGAGTTAATTTAGTTGTAGTTCCTTCCACGTAAACGAACTCTGGAAAAATTTGATTAGTTAAACAGCTATTAATTCATCTAAAATAAAAACATTCTTGAAAAATGTATTAATTTACAGAGTTTTAATAATTATGAAGTTTGGATCAGAAGTAAGAATAGCGGCATAAAGCTGATCAATCCAAATAGGAAAAGAATGTCTGAGTCATATTCTTAAACAATATCAACCTCAATGACATTCGAATATTGATTCAAATGACCAAAATATCAGCTACAGCTAAAGTTTGTGCGCGAAGATGTGTTACATACAATATGTAAAAATGTTCTTATTGGTTGACATTAATGGGTAAGTTTTCGTTTGTGCTGGGTAACAGGAAAATACTGACAAGCTTAAAAGTTGACACTACGAACATCAAGCCTTGAAGTTGAAGCAAAAAGAATATTTGACCCTTGTGGACTTTTTTATTTTTATTACATTAAATTCCCACTAATAAATTTAAATATAGGAAGCTTGGTGATTTTTGTCCAGTACCCAGCTAACAGAAAAGAATCTATTAATGAATTAGGATTTGCAGTTGCAGTATGCTTTCAACAAAATTTTTCTTAAGGCTCCCATCTACCGGCCATTTTGATTTCGTGATCATAATGTTAATCCAATGGAATTTCTACTACAGTCCTCAAATCCATACTATTTTATTTATTTGAATGCAAAAAAATACATTCGAATGAGTAAAAATAATGATGGTTTCCACGAAATTAAATTTTTCCAGCGATTTTTAAATTTTTTTTTACCCCTATTTCAATAATTCGTTTATAAGTTTTCCGAAATTTAAAATACATTCTAAAATATTTTCGATAATCGGGGAGAAAATGTAATTTTACAGAAACCTTCATTATTTTTTGTTCTTTCGGGTGCTCTTTATTGCATTCAAATAGATTAAATAGTATAGATTTGAGAACTGTTGTAGAAATTCCATAGGATTAACACTACGCTCACGAAATTAAAATGGCTGTTAGATGGGAGCCTTAAAGGATGCTTGTAAGAAGACTAGGCTATAATGTTTAGTTTAGTTTAGTTTAATTTTTATTAACGTCGCACTAGAAGCAACACGAGGGCTATTGGCGACGGACCTCACAATTTTGAACCTCAGTCAAGTGACGAGGACGACACCTGAGCTGGCACCCCCTCTCTCCTAACTTCCACACCAAGCCAATGGGAGGACTTTGTGCCCCGACAGATTTAACGTGCATCAGCCCCGGCTACACGGCGGGTCTTTGATAGCCAAGGATCGAACACGCAACTGAATAAAAACCGCCGGTCACGAATCCGAAACCATGACCACTCGGCTACCGCGGCCTAGGCTATAATGAACACCACTTATAGGAGACAGTAAAATATCACGATTATCGAATACTTAAAACTAATTTGTATAACATTTCAGAAATCCATTATTTCACAACAAGCCTGAATTTCCTCGAAGGGGGAGGTTTAGTTCCACATTCCACATTCATTAAAACTGCCCATTCATTAATTGGATTGAAGTGCAAAAAAAAAAAAAAAAAAAATGCTTCAACATATCGAAGGATGAATATATTTTATTCATTGCGCAAGCAGCTTATCTTAACGCCACTTAACTATTAGATCAAAGATAATTGGCTATGAATGATCCTTCCCAAGGCGGATGCATTTCAACAAAAGAACAAAGACCCAACCATTTCTACGAATGAGGCGCCATTGGAATGCTTCTCTAATTAACCTGTGGAGGTGGTAAAGCAATGCTTCCACATATATGGCCCACGAATTATGGCCAGCAAACAGGATTCCAGCAGCGTGAAGAAAAAAAAAGTTTCCAAGCAGCTTCTTCCGTCAACAAAATCCCCTGCGTTTCCCAGTAACCAACCCTTTTCACAAGGCTAAATGCGAAAATACGTAATTTATTCCAGCATCGCCCCAGGCTCTCAGGCAATAAATAAGACTTTTTTTTAAAAAAAAAAATGAGAGAGATGAAACAGAGAAAAAAAAGTTTACCAATGGCGAAATCTCTTTTTCCTGAAACGCAAAGGACAAAGAGGTTGTACCTAAAAGAACAAAGAAGAAAAAAAAAATGCTGCCATGCATTAGCATTTCGTGAAAGAATAAAATCACTAAAAAAGAGAGAGACGTGGAATTGGTAGACCTTAACTAAAGGTCGATCAGGACATAACAGACTACGTACACTTGACATATAAACGTTGGTAATTACCCTCCTGGTCGGACGAAGTCTATCATCCTTTCCTAACAACCACCTTTGCCATCCACATTTCTTTTTTTGCTTTTTTTTTTTTTTTTCGTTCGTTTTATTTTTCGGCCATTTTTTTTCCGTTCACGGAAGAAAGGGGTGCCACACCTGGGTGGTTACGCTACAAAACAGGAAATTTAACAATTAATTTCCGCGTTTTTGGGGTCTATCGTAGCCACGAGGACAGTTGTTTACGTTTTTTGGGGGGATCTCTCCTTCGTTACATTGCGTGTCGAATCTGAGAGTGAGACTGATTAGGCATTGTTAACAGTCTAATGGGGGATGAGGTGAAATAACAATCTTTTTACTTTGTAGGCCTTTGTATCCATTCTCATTACCATTAGTGTCGGCCTAACACAGTTTTGTGCTGCGCTCATCCAAGAAAAGGATTATAATACCAATTACTTAAAATAGGTCGTAGCTCGTGGCAGCAAGAAGAGAATGAACCCAAGCGTAAAATAAATCAAATTAGGACGAAATGAGAGTTAAAAATAGGGGTTATTTCGGCTAAATATTGGCATTTTACATCAGGAACCGACATGCGGAATTACTTGAAAGGTAGTTTATGTATTAAAAGAGGTGAATGGAAGAGAGAGAAAAAAAAATACTAACTGCGGCCATTTATTTTCAAGGTCACCTTTCCGAAAGAAATACAGATTTAGCAAATTACCCTTATTTTTTAATAGAATAATCACCGAATATCTTTCTTTTCGATTGGTTACCATTTATTTAATTAATTATACTATAATTCATATTTATATGACGAGCACAGGACTGTATATATCCGTTCAAAAATAATAGTCAGAATTGACTACTGAGGTCATTCTGAAAACTAATTAAAGATTTACAATAACATTCATCGGCTATTCTAATTAGTTTTTTTGTCGATACAAAGAACCGAGAGAATAAAGCAATTCGTAAAGTTTCATAAGCAATTAAGGTCAAAAAGGTTATAAATCATTTATTAGTTAATTTTTTTTTTGAGCAATATGATTCCGAGTATAATTATGTGGATATAAAAAAAATAAAATTATAATGAAACAGTTCTTTAAAAAGTTCTAATTACATATGAATAAATTCTTTAAATTAGAACAGAGGCTACCAAACTTCTACCTATCACCCCGAGTTAAAAAAAAAAAAAAGAAAAATTACTCGACACCCTTCCGAAAATATTTTAACAAAATAATCCAGTTACAAATTTATATTACTTTTTCAACTATAATTTTTTAATATAACAAAAAAAAAATGCTGAAACTGAAAACTAGTTATGAAAATCTACCGTAGTCTTATTCATATTGCACTCAAGAAAATTATGTTCCCTGACGATAATGTAAAAAACAAATATAATGACGAATACTTTTTAAAAGTTTTCTAATGCGAAGTACCTCTATTAATTTATTATTAAATTATTAATCGGTAGTCACAACTGCATTTTTAAATCTTAGCGATTAGTTATTAGTAATCAGGTTTATGTTATTCATGAATAGATTCATGATTGCCCCGAATCCATGTTCCATAAAGTTTAATGAAAATACAACAATTAAAAACTTTTATAAAATGGCAAATAATCAAAGATAAAGTGTAACTATAATTGGGTCCTATTTTAGCCCTCACCTTGGCGAAAGAAAAGAAAACAAACCCCAAAAGCGTTTTAGATGCACTGAATTGGAAATCTTTGTAATGCAACTGTATTTGAAAGATTACCTTTTATCTTTGTATCTTTTTGCAACTGTATTAGACCCTTTTTTAATGCAACCCTACTTTCAGCGCAATTTGTCGACATTTTATTTTCCGTTGCCCCTACGTGGGCTAAGATATGATTTTACCTATAATTATTTCATTTTATTACCTTATCTGTATTGATAGCCAACTTTGTATTTAAACTTTTCATTTATTGTCAGTTACTTCAGTTTTGTAAATTTCGAGATTCTGTTTTTTTGTCATTTCTAGGAAACCGACTCCAAATCGAATTTGGTATGTTCATATTATGGATATCTTCATAGCATTGAATAAACTTAGAACGGGAAACCTAATTGACGTTAGTTGTTACAAAACACTGACAATTAAGACTTTACTATTAATTATTATTAAATTAAATTATTATAAAAAAAATAGTATAAACCATAGGTATTCAACCTTTTAAACCTTGGGGAACCCTTTGAGCTTACCATTTTCTTGCAGGAACTTCAATCAAAGAGAAGAAAAAATAGCTTTATCCCACTCAAATCTACAAAATAATTATTGTTTTTTTATCACATTAGAAACGTCTTATAATAAGAGAATGAATACTAAGGCAGCTAAAGAGGAGGGGGGGTTGGGGGAGGGGCCTTAAAATATATTCTATGAATAATGAACAAAAGTAACAATGTTTTAAATCATAACAAATTTATAAAAGAAAAATTTTTGGTACTTTTCCATTTCGTCTGCGCAAGCGATAAAGTCGCCCAAAATGATACAACCGACGCCAAACGGAATATGTGTATACTGAGTGTTGTCGTCAATAAAATCTGCTTGGCGAGATTTGCGCCAGCAAAATAGTAAAGTACTAATTTTTTTTAATTATTTGGCTCTGATTGTTTTTTATTGCAAAGTATTTTGACGTCTGGAATAATTGTTGGAATCTACAACCTAATATCATCTTCAGAATCCAATTCTGTATTTTGTTTTTGTCACAGCGTACAAAGAGAAAGATTTTCACACGCATAGAATGAAACATATGATATTAGATTTTTCACAGCTCTTTTGGTAATTTCAGGATATTCTTATCTAATGTCATTCCAAAATTTTATAATATCAACTTGACTAAAATTTAGTTTCAATTGAGTGTCGGTCAGTGTGTCAATTTCTTGTTCTCTTTTTTTTATTGGGAGTTTAGAGATATCATAGTCTTGAAAAGAATTTTGGATCCAAGATAATTTTTCTTTTTGAACAGGGAAATATTCAAGAAACGTTTTTTGCAAATCTGATAAGTGTTGGACCAAACTAATTTTTACATTTTTATCGGGATTAGCGTTACCTTCTTCTAAAATATTATGCTAATTAGAGAAGCATTTAATATCATCTTTCAAAATGCAATCCGCCCCAAAATTTCAATTTTAAAAGGATAGCGTCAATTTTACTTTTTATCTTGAAAATAGTGAAATAAGTGGGCGATTCTTTACCTGAGCCAAAGGATGGAGACTGATATGTGACCTAATGCGTCAGGATTAATATATTTGAAGCACGTGACTTTTAAGAAATTTAAGATTTTATTTTATCCATAAAATATTTATTTATATTTATTTTTACAAGCAAACTGCTTTTAAGAATTCGATCTTTTATAAAATTAAAATTTTGCTAAAAGTTTGGCGCTTTGATTAAATAGCGATCTCTTGCGGAACCCCTGTCAAAGTTCCAAGGAGCCCTAGGGTTCCGCTGAACCCAGGTTGAAGACCTCTGATATAAACAATACATGGCTCATAACTGATATTGACTTTAAATTTTTTAGTGGAACTAGAATCAAATTCAATGTACAAGTTTATATTTGTAATTCATGAAGTCATATTTTCACTATCTTCTGCTAAAGCAAATTATTATTAAATAGAAGGGGGGGGGAATTCTAGTATCAGTTACACATTTATAAATTGTATTAGGTCAGTAAGAAGTCATGCAACCAGCAATAATTAAAAAGAATGAGCTAAACTTGAAATTAATAACAATCCATTTTTCTTTTTTCTGTAGTATTTCATTCATTGATAGAAAATAAATTAGCTTCCTTGATTCTTTGTATTTTATCTTTTACATTTTTTTCAATCAACACGTAATTTTTTGTCTGCTTATTTACCCTTTATAATTCAAGTGAAGTATGGGGTGCCTCTTAGCGATTGGCGACTTTTAGATACGCTAACGATTTAAATGTGGCGATTTAAGTAATGGTAATCCTTCATTACTCTACTTCATTCCGTATTGCTACTTTGGCGATCTTTTTTCAAAGTTGGCGTTTTTATCCGAAAGTCACCTGGGGGCACCCGATACTTCATTTTTACCCTATTGTTCTCTTATCATTGCATAATTTTCTCATTTTCGATTATTTTTATTCTTCTTTTTACCTGTTATTATTGTTTTGGCTTATTTTTATTTGTTATACAACTTATTTTCTCACAAAAAAAAAGATATTTCCTCGCTTTGATTTATTTTTCTGTATTTTAACCTTTTTGTTCTTTCGAATTCTTACCCATTAAGTTTAAAGGTATTGTTTTCAAGATGGTGGGTCAGCAATATCATGGTCCAGTCTCATTTTTTTTTTATTTTATTTTTCTTAATAAAAGGTGTTAAATTTTTCTAATAAATTTTAAGATAAATCTAAAGAAGAAAACGCGGTTGGATCCTATTTTAGATGGCTTAGCGATGTCTGGTATTTTTTCGGTGGCAATATTTTGTCAAATGTGGTTATCCCGTTTTCTCTTCGCTGTGGTGAAAAACCAGATTTTGGCGCCAATTTGGCGCGATTTTTGAAAACTCGCCAAGAAGCCAACTAAAATAGGATTGTACCGAAAACGTTTTCACTTATCTTTTCTTTTCTCTCTTTAATTTAATTTTATTTTTCTTATATAAAATAATCCTAGCAGGTGATTTCAGTTTGAATTTGAAAACAGATTATTCCAAGGAATTTAGAGAATTTTAAGTAAAACCTATTATTTCGAACTTAAAACAAATCCTGAATATTGTGCAACCACTAATGCGGTATTTTCGATACGATTTAAATGCTGTGTGTGTGGCGTTTACGAAAACACATTTAATAATCTTCCTTTAAGATTATATATATATAAACTTGCAAAAAGCACACATACTCATAAACTTTATGAATTGTGTTTTTTTTTTTTTCCTATTTGTATTTCAATATTTATTCTTTTGCATGGTTGATGGATTTCCAGGAGCACATAAGATTTGAAGCTTTTAAACTCCGAATAAGCTTTATAGCTTTAAATCTGCAATTTTATTTACTCTTCTGTGTTATACTAATGTATAGTCCTAGAGATAAAACCAATTTTTTTCGTAAGTTCACGAATCGTATATTGTGAATCACGAGGAGGTTATTATTTCTAAAATTAAAATAAATAAATAAATAAAATCTACACTGAAATTTTACATAAATTTAAATATAAAGCAAATTTGTAGTGAAATTGTAGCTTGTAATTATTTAAGAAGACAATACGGAAAAAAAAATATTCAGCTTTTTATGTATTTTTAAACATAATATTATGGAAATACATATAAATAATTTTAAACACACATTAATGTACATTTCGAGAAGTTTTTATTTCTACAAATAAACACGTGCTTTCAATACAATTATATTTTGTTAGAAATACTTATTTTTTGAATATCAGAGGAAAGGGAATGAACAACATGAAAATAAATTTTATGTAAACAAAAAAGAAAAACACTATAAGGGACTTGGCCGATTTCCTCATAACATTTATGTTCGCCATCTATAATTTTTTAAAAATATTTTTATATACGTATAAGTCTCCCACTAAAAGGAACATGATTAAATGTGTTTTCGTAAATGCCATATTTCGAATGTGTGTTGAAAATACGCTCATGTTTAAAAGTTAAGCAAAATTCGTAAAATGCGAAAGAACGTAAGTAAATATTGGTGCCTTTGTTCAAAATAACTTGAGGAGAATTAGCAGTTGAAGGTAAGAAATTGCCTTTATGCAAAACATTTCAATCATGCGCAAAATACCTGCGCACATCGGAACGCGAATCAACCAGTCCATTAGGCATAAGCAAGTCAGGCAGGTTTCGCGCAATTCTTGAGCGAAGGAACGTTGTTAATGTTTAAACAGAGCGGATGATGACAGAAAGATGAGAACTGTACACGTTTGCGAAAGGAAGAATCGTCCGAATGCTTGAATCTGAAAATCGAAGACCTTCGATTTCTTAATGGGCCTCAGTGTGGGGAGGAGGTCTCAAAGAGCGGGATGTGTTATCCGACGATTGGAACTAGGTCGGCCAAGGGTCACAACCGTTCTCCAAAACCAATGTCTGGCAACAACTACGTGACGTCAGAGGAACATTTGTGCCAAAGAACTGGGTTCACCATTCACGACCGCCACTGGAGTACGAGCTTCCACACAAACTGTTTACAGAAGACTAATTTATGTTGATCTCCTTATGCCAAGCAACCAGCAGGTTGCATTCCCCTCACATCAATGCATTAGCCCATTCGTTTAAGCTGGAGTTTCAATGGTCAATGTGATGTTCCGTGATGAATCTCGCTTTAGTCTGCACACTGATTCTCATCGCCTTACGATATATCGAGAACTTGGAACTCGTTTTCACCCAGGAAATATCACGGAAAGACATCGTTTTCCGTTAAAGAGAAACATGGTATATGTAAATACATCCTGCTGGATGGCTGAACAGACTTCAATATCTTTGAGGCGTAGTCTGTGACTGCTGAAAATACAGAGATGAAGTACATGAGCTTTATTGCGTTTTTCAATGATGTGTCGGTCATGACTTCAGATTTATGGATGTTAATGTGGTTTTGTCATTGTGCGAGCCCAATCAACGACTTGTTTGAAACGGAAAATATCAAACGCATTGCGCGGCCTTCTCACTCCCCTGATCTAAATCCAATCGAGCATGCATGGGATATGCTCGGGAAAACTTGCAGCCCTTCCGCATTCACCAAGCTCCGTTTCAGTATTGAAATGAGTTCTTTACGTCTGAAATTCTTTGAGCCCGCAACTCATGCACAATATCACAGCAAGTGTAGGGAACCTTTGTGCAACCTTTTTTGGTTACATTTGACTGGCTGTCAGATGTAACCGAACACCTTGTGAAAACGCAGCATCACCTTTTCATTTCATTGGTTTCTTACTAAAGTCTGAACTCCCCCTTTGCCAAATTTTCTTTCAATCTGTTACTTTGGTTAATAAAAGTGATATTTATCTTTCTTTTGATTTTTTTTTAATTTTATAACCCTTTAACTCTTGGATATCACGTTTCCTATCTCTTTCTGATTTACATTTCCTTCATTATTCACACAATTACCAATCACATTTAACTTTTGGACACCTAAGTACGGGATCAATAGTCGTTCGATCTTGTGTGTTCCAATATTCAGGATTTGTTACAAATAATAGACTTGACTCAATTAGAATTGCTACAGGAAAAACGCCAGAAGTTAAAACGCCTTATTAACTAGCCTGAGCGAGATGTCTCTTTTAGCTTAGTTGGTATAGGCGCACCAAAAAGCGATCGGCCGAATTTTTTTTTCGGACAACACTGGTCCATGGTTCGAAACAGCCACCGACATCCAAGAACAACTCTTTCTTCCTCCAAGGGATCGAAAATCAGGCAGTGCCAAAGTGGTGACAGGACATGAATACTAGATAGCAGCACAGCCTATAACTACTGATTGCATATGACCCGATGCAAAACACTTGCCTCTGAGTGTTTAAGACAACCACGCATAAATACATTTAGTGATATTACGTTTCAGGCGCACGCGTCGACGAGACCCGCCACTCAACTAGAGACAACCGATCACATCAAATGGAAAACTGCTCCATGCAAAACTCAATTCAACAGGGAAGGGATGTAAATCAATTTCAGTAATTGCTGAAAGAGCTACCTTCTCTACAAATACCAATGTTTCTCTTCGTATCATAACGATGATACTGAGGGAAAGGGGAATATGCAGCGACTCTCTTCAACAACAACGCCGGAAGTTAAAATGCCTTATTAACGAGCCTAAGTGCGTCGTCTCTGTCAGCCTAGTTGGTAAGGCGCAGTAAAATGCGACTGGTCAATTTACTTCTTCAGACCCAGTGGTCCCGAGTTCGAAACAGCCTCCGACATCCAAAGACAACTCTTACCCTCTCCAAAGGGTCGAAAACCACGCAACGCCGAAGAATCCTCCTTTTCATATCGTAATTGATTGTTTTGGTTGGTTTTATTAATGTCGCACAAGAAGCAACACGAGGGCTATTGGTAGAATGCCTCAGGGGACCGAGCTCTCCCAAAGGGCTTAGAACTGCAAACCGCCACTCCACCAGGGAGACAATCACTCCCACACTCAATATCTTTTGGGGAAAAGAAATTTTTTTTTACAATTTTCTACAATAGAGTGACAAAAAACGGAGCATGTTGGAGCGAAGAACAAATAAATGAAACATAATCTCGAAAATCTTTTGAAAATAAAGATCAAGCAATTTGTTTACAGATGAATCATAGTTCTAACGACATTAATTTTTGACGTCATCGTTCTCCAGTTTCTCACTTTTCATTTTTTTTCTTTCTTTCTTTTTCTTTTTTTCTTTTTTTTTTTTTTTTTTGGGGGGGGGGGGCATTGGGGGGGGACCGGGGAATTTTGAACCTAAGGCAAGGGGAAAGGACGCCCCCGGAACTGGCACCCCCCTCTCTCCTAACTTCCACACCACGCCAATGAGATGACTTTGAGCCTCGATAGATCTACAAGGCGGGTTTTTAGTGGCATTGAGGTTCGAACCCATGACTCTTCGAAAAACGCCGGCGGTGAGTCTACGATCATGATCACTCAACTTGTTCGGATGACAGGAAATGTTAAAATTCGAGAACAAAATGCGACGCTCCCCTTTCTCCCCTTCTTCTTCTTTAATTACGATATATATATCATAATTAAAGTCTCGAAATAAATATATTCTGATTATTCTTAGTCTGAAGTTAACATTAGTGCATTTAATTTTATTTACTTCCTGCAAGGTGATAAATTGATGGCAATTTAACAAATCAAAACAAATATCCCTTTTCATGGCCGAAGCACTCAAACTGATTACTGTTACGTTCTAACTTAATTAAGTTGATCTATTAAGGAAATATTTTGAAATGGAAAGAATGTTTACTCTTAGTTTTTCACATCTTCTCAAATTGCGCGTGACCAACAAGCTAGATCATTAACTTGTTAAATGCGGTAGAGGCATTTGCCAGAATTGAACGCTCGCCAAGATTATTTTTTTGTATCATTTATTTCTGGAAATGAAACGAATTAACCTAAGCGTGCTGATGTTTAAATTTAATTAATTCTTAAGTTCTGAGAAAAGGGCATGTAGTTGCCTTTAATTCTTTATTAGTCACACTGTATCTTTTATAATTAAAATTGCCGACCATGAACTTTTTCATTTAAAAAGGTCATTCACTTTATAAATAACTTAGAGTATCATGAATTCTGTATTTTTATTTATTTATTTATTTATTTATTTTGAAATATTTCCATATAGTATAATGCTACAAACACGTCGCTAAGTTCTCAAATGTAAAAAAAAAAAAAAAAAAAAAAAAAAAAAAAAAACTGTGAGTAAACATATTTCGAAATATCCGAAAGGTTATATTTTATAATATCCTAAGAATTAATCCTTGAACTTCTCAGAAATTATATTTGTTGAAAATCGTTTAATATCAGTAAATATTTATTTTATTTTTATTTTACGGTTACAACAGCTTCACTTCTCTTCAGATATATTTCATTTAATAATTTATCATTTGCTCTAATTTTAGTTCTAATTTGATTTTTATCACATAATTATTTGCTTTGATTATTTTTGCTGTTAAGAGTTGGCATTATTTTCGTATTTTAGAAACTTGAATTTTTTCATTGTTACGATAAGATGGCGATGAAATAAGCACTAAAATGAGATTCCTAGAAATAGTCAATTTATTTTAGAAATTTTAAGCTAATACCATTCCTGAAAGTGAAATTTTTTAGGGGTTTTGGCACTACTAGATAATAAAGTTAAAAGATAATTTTTTTTTTTAAATTCCTCATAGTGCTTTTAAAACGTATGCATCGCAAGCGAAGAAAATATTAAATTATCTTCCAGTATATTTTGTATGATCAGTTTTGCATTTCTTCGTGAAAGCTATATCTTTTGGGAGAAAAAAATATTGACAATACTATTCTATTACACGGCATTTAATCTCTTCTATAAAATTCTGCAAAATTTCTGGATTTAAAAAAGAAAGACCGGAAACATAATGCTTTGCAAATTTGTCATACAAAATTTTGCAGTTGGACAGGAAAAATGATTAAAGAAACGAAAGACATTCCAGAGTAACACATATTAAAACGTGGAAATTTTGAACTCCTAGAGATTTAATATCAATCAACTCCACCCGCGTCAGTCTTTGAAAGAACGGATCCCGAACCACGGCCTTTTCTCAATTAAACAGCCCATTCGTAGTTGATCGGCCGCAGTAGCCTAGTGGTCAAGGTCGTGGACTAGCGGCCGGCGGTTTTCGTTCAGTCGCGGGTTTGATCCTTGGCCGCCAAAGACCCGCCGTGTAGCCGGGGCTGATGCACGTTAAATCTGTTCGGGGCTCAAAGTCCTCCCGTTGGCGTGGTGTGGATGTTAGGAGAGGGAGGTGCCAGCTCAGGTGTCGTCCTCGTCACCTGACCATGGTTCAAAATTACGGGGTCCGTCGCCAATAGCCCTCGAGTTGCTTCTAGTGTGACGTTAATAAAACCAAACCAAGTCATTCTGGAGTTGATCGTAGTTCAAAACTGTCAATAGGCTTTGTATAACAATGATGAAGTTCTAACATACCAAACTACCATTAAGTATGCCAAGGCATCAAGGAACGGTTTGAATGTTACTTCAGTCATATTCCTGTTCACGAACGAATCAATTTAAGAACAAGATTTTCTGATTAATCTTGGTTTGGTTCACGAACAGTTCGCATTGTGATCTCAGTTAGGCTTTCTGTCACACAGTCTAAACATCGTTAACTCACGATTTTTTTTTTATTGTAAACATTTTGTTCAAAATTAGTCCTGAATATGACTTCAAAAAAGTGGCAAGACCAAGAATTATTATTGAAAAGAACAGAAGGAAGTAATGTGGTAAACATGGTAATGGTGTTCGTTTTTTTAATCTCGCCACGCGATTCTTTGGATCAGTTTCTTGTGAAATCAGCTATTGCGTTAGAATATAAGCAAATAGAAAAACACACACAAATCATAATTGTCTTGTTTTTTTTTTAAAGTTAACTCTCCTTCCAAGTAATACTCCTTAACATCCTCCTTCCCTTTTCAACAATCAATCAAATATATTCAGGGTATTTCGAAACTTATGGGCAAAAATTTAAGGGGTGATAAAAAATATCAACACGAGCAATTTTCACCCGACAATGCATAAGCGGAGAGCAAGTGAAACACTAGATGACACTGTAATGGAAAACATAAAGAGCGAATTTTTTTAATACAAGATCATTTCAACCATGGATTTGAGCAGGCATGGCGACGTACAGTGAACAGGAAAAAGCCATAGCCTATAAAAAATCCTCGGTAGAAATGATGATGTGCAAGAAAACTCGCGCTTCATGCTTTCCATTACAGCGCCATCTAGTGTTTCACTTGCTCTCCGCTTATGCACTGTCGGGTGGAAATTGCTTGTGTTGATGTTTTCTATTGCCCTTTAAATTGAGTTTTGGAACATCCTGTATACCAGCAATACTACGAAGCCAAAATGCAATGCTGAACAATTATCATGTGTTTATTTTTGAATTAATTCTTTATAATATGGATATTTTACTTAGCTTTTTAACTGAACCAATGAGAACAAGATAAGAATAATTTAGTTCTGGGGTTGATCGGATTACTTTAATTTTCATGAATTAAAATGGGAAGAACTGCTTCTGCTTACGAACATTGTCTCGGAACCAATTAAGTGTGTGCACCCTAGCGTGAATGTGCATAAGAGGTTACTATATGTACCTCAAAACTGTCCTTAAAATCTTTATAGTTTGATTTTTATTTACATATTTTTAGATTCCTATGATTTTAAGGTTTTAAATAAATTAGATATAAAAAAAATTATGTACTTGCCGAATTAAGCGAAACATACACGGAATATATTTTATGTAATAAATACGTCAGTTACTTCTGATTTCTTTAGAAAGTAAATTACATTTTAGTTGAGACAATATAACTTTACTTTATCGTTCAAATTCTTCACAACTTAAATTTTTCCGTTTCCAAGTTAAGAATTTCGTAACCATCCCATGAAATATTTAACCATCCCCATATCAGTGGCAAATATTTTACAACCTAATTTTAAATAAGTACTGCTATTTCTTCTATAAGTTTACGGTACTGAATTTTTAATTTATATTTGATGAATTCCCGTAGCAATCGCTAGAGGAATTTTCCGTTTTTGTTTTTAAATTCCGTTTTTATTAGCTCACTCACTCCCTCTCTCTATATATATATGTTGTTCAAATTTTCAATCGTTAATAAAATACTTTTTATTCGACCACTCATGTTCAAATACATTTTTTTAAACTTGTAGAGGATGACATTTGATGTTAATACAGTTTTTTCAAATATTAATTCATTTAATTAAATTTAACTGGTGAAAATGCACTATAGCCCAACCACTTGGCGTGAATTCAAAAATTGGCGAAATACTGCCAAATAACTTAATAAAAAGTAACTAAAATAAGAATTTTCTTTGTTGACCTAAGTAGGAATTGACTTAATTTTTTTTTATATTACTTGTTTATCTTTTTTTATCCAACTAAAAATATATTATATGGTTAAGTACTTAAATGCCATTTTATTCCAATAGTCTTAGCGACACATTTTGTTTGATTTGAAAATAGTATCGTACACAAAAGCAACATTACATGAAGTCGTTACAACAAAATGTTAACACGTTTAATCATATTATTCTCTGACAGAACATGTTTCAAAAATTACACTCGTATTTTAAATAGAAGGTTCTCACGGGAATTCGAAGAACATATATAAACAAACATCACGTTCAATATTCTCTTTCATAGCCAGTAAAACCTAGAGCTAAATACCAGTTAACTTAGTCACACCGATTCTAATAAAACTCACTATTTCCATTCTCTCATTTGACATATCAAACATAAAACCAGACTCTTATATTAAGAAGCAAATATGTTTATCTATGTCTGTTCCTGTTATTTATTTCTGAGGAATGGGCGGATCTTTCTTGTAAAACTTCACTTCGCAGCTGCTCCGTTCAAACACTCGTAAACATTTTCAGAGATGTGAGCGAAGGGTCATCCATGTTGTGCCTACTCCTGTGCGTGCGAAGAGTTGGAACTTCGTTTCACAGATGCTTCTGGCAACACATGTCAGTGAAAGGACCTTGAGGTTTATTTAACCATTAGCAGTGTAAACCTTCAATAGTTTATTAACATTTTCGAGAGGATGGTATTCTCACTTTTCACCAGCAATATTATGGTTTGTTTCAATGCATGGTCACGAACTTAAAAGTTATCTAGTTAATGTATGTTTTCCACGCTTGAGTTTAAAAAAAAGTTGCGTAATCTATATATATATATATGCGAAATACCACTGACTGACTCATCACGAGATCTCAAAGACTATTCAACCGATTGACTTGAAATTTAGTATAGTTACTCATTTTGCGATGTAGACGCTCACCAAGAAAGGATTTTACGGAAGTCTTATCCAAAATGTCATTTTCATCCGTTCATCTACTCTTATCCATCGGTTATGTTATTTTTGGCGACTTTATCGCCAAACGGAATATATTTCTTTTCCTATGTATACTGTGTACTGTCACCAATTAAGTTTACTTGGTGAGATTTGCGCGTGCGAAATGGAAAAATACCAAATAATTTAATATTGAAGCGCTGAAGGAGGATTGACAAGATTTTGGCGAAGGGGATCTTCATGCGAAATTTCGTGCATGTCGAATATAGGAAATGTACATATTCAACGATAGAATTAAATGAGTTTGTAACCGTACGGTTGGTGAAAGTGTAATTTAGCTCCAAACCTTAGCGGGATTTTGAGAAATACTAAAATGGCGACTTTTCATGGAGTAGCGCACACGCAAGACAATCTATATATAAGTAAGCGAAATACCACTGAGAAGTTCTGGATAACCATTATTACAGACAATCAATTTCTTAAAATTTTAAATTTAGACTATCATTATCGCTTACAAATTGAAAATTTTCTTTGTACTTTACGTATAGGTTCCAAAATATAATATTATTGTCTTCCCAGCGAAGAGGGCTGGTATCAGCTAGTTATAGATAATTCTAAACTTGGTGTATCGAAGCAGTCTTGTTGATACAGGAACGTACGATGGATAGGAAATTCGGGTCTCAGACAGTCAAAGAAGAAAAAAAAAAACGTGACATTTCATTTCAGAACATTTCATAAGACAGTCTTGCATGTGAGCTGATGCATATTGAATTTGTTCGGCCTCTTAAGTCCTCATAATGGTGTAATGAGGATGTACAGAGAGAGGTGTCGACCTCCTGATCTGAGTATAGTTCTGAATTACAAGGTGCATTGGTTATATAAAGCAGATGTTTGTTTTAGGGGGATATAGGTAACTAGAAACAAACCAAAATTGAAAAGGAAATCTGGGACTCTTGAGTGGCCTCGGTAGCCGAATGGTCAGGGTCGCAGACTAGCAGCCGACGTTGTTTTTGTTGAGTCGGGGGTTAGAACCCTGATTCCATTAAAGACCAGCCGTTCAATAAGGTTGATGCACGTTAAATCTGGTCCAGGTCGCAAGTCCTACCGCTGGCGTGGTATTTAAGTTTGGATGGAGAAGTGCACTCAAGTGTCGTCCTCGTCTCTTGACCGAAGTTCAAAATGACGAGGTCCGTCACCAATAGCCCTCGTGTACCCTTCTCAGTGCGACGTTAATTAACAATCACAATCACTGGGACGCTTGAACTTGGGGAGGATTTAATCGAATTCGAATACATTTTTCGAATTTCGGGCCGTAATAGTTATTGTTATTCCAAAAAGGTGCATATTTGAGCCTCTTCCGTTCATCCCCATCAAAAACATTCTTTAAGAAGTAACACAATCATTAAAATTCATAATGTTTGTTTTAACGCTCGAAAAGAGTGAAAAAAAGGGGGGGAGGGAATCATGAAGGAGTGGTCGAGAGATCCTTGTTCTTACTTGACTGTGACGTATGATCAATATTTATATCTTAATTGAATTTCTTCTGTGTGTTTTCTGGTTTCAAATTTCATCATCATTTTTATTCCTCCCTTCCACTGTCTTCTTTTTTGTTATATTTCAACTAAATTAAGGCGAAATTCTAATTCAAAATACGAGCATTAGAATAATTTTAAAAAAATATAAAATTTTGCGGAAAAAATATCAACTCATTTTCAGGAATAAAATTCATTTTTTCCCCTGAATCATATTTTTGAAATTTCAGTTTTATTTACGAGGCTTCATTGAATATTAGCACCTCCATGGCTGTAACTTTTTTTTTTTTTATTTGTTACAAAAATTCTTATTCCATCTGAAAGCTCTAAATAACACACTTGTATTTTTGTTGCTAGGTGTCGGTGATGCGCAGAGAACTGAAAAAAATGGCGACCCACGTGGAGATGAAGTTGAAGGAGAGATGAAAGTTGTCATTAAAGCTCGGTGGCGACAATACCTTGCCCCCCCCCCTCGCACACACCGGAATTCTCCGAAGAGTTTCCCAACTAGTCAGCGTTAGAGCAAACGCATGGAAAAGGATGGGATGTCGAAAAGTGAATAGTTCTTCATTTTGAGGATGCACGTATAGAGAGGATTCAGGTACGAGTTCAACAAGAACTGTGAAAATCGGGTAGAAAATGAAAAACAGTTATGACCATGAAGGCATTACTTTTCACTCGACCCTCGTATTTTAATCGTTTTCAAGGATGTGTTCAAATGTCCCACATAAAAGCTGTAGCGTCTCCATCCCTGGTTTTTCTCACATAAGTCGGTCTTTTTTAGGCTTATGTGTCAACCTGCTAAGAGAGAGAAGTTAGCAGTAATGGCATGTTCTGTCGTTTCTCTTCATCTAAATGTTTCCATTTTTACGTAATAAAACTCATAAATAACTGAGTGCTTTGTGCATCTCGACAGCTAAAGACACATATGTTTCCCGAGATTTCAACATTTCCAGAGCGTTAACATATTTCGGCTATATTTTCATATAGATGGGAGAAATTCGCCGACGAGAAACAGATCGAGATCGATCCTCAACAAGAACTCCGCAATCCCTGATTTGATTCCACACGAGACGGTAGTCTCCAATTCCTCCTGTCGCTAAACTTATCTGTAAATAGCAATGCATAAAATGTAATTAAATGCTTGTAACTTGAAGTCAATATTTTTTTCTTGAATAGTTTATCTCAGTATTTTTAATTCTTCAAACGGTACTGTTATCTCCAGTGTTTGACAACAGCCTGTTGAGGGCATCTTGTAAGAGGCGAGTGTAAGATGTCATTTATACAATCCCCTTAGTGTCAGTGTGTAAGCGAGCGAGTTGACACTCGTGGGTAAATATCGCACAGAAATGCAATAAGAAAAGCACTTAATAAATTTGTTGTTGTTATACAACCAGGTTTCTTCTTTGTCTCAGGAATACAGACAACGGTAATGCAACAATTTACTTGAGAGTATTGTGAGTGAGAATTAATATGCTAACAGAAAGTTGCGTAGATCACCATGGAATTGTGACAAGATTTAAAAGAAACTATTATTAGAGAAAAAATTGTAAGTCTGATATTGTCTGAAGTTTAAAGATAAACAAAATGTATGAAAGCAAGCTAAGTTTAGAAAAGCAAAATACAAAGAATTGTTATTAAAAGTTCATGATTATTGGGAAAAGTAAAGAAAGTGTGTTTTCTAATAAATAAGAAGTGGGAAGAAAAATTGTTGGTAAAAGTGAGAAAGTAGCAAATTCTAAAATAAAAGTAAAATACTTAGTTTCCTTACAAGTTTTCTACAGTGACAGCGAAAGACATGAGTACTACCTTTCACTTTTTTTTTTAATAAAAAACGACGCGGCACTTTTCTTTTGAGGATCAAGAAAATCACAAATATAGTGTTTTGATACCAGATAACCTATATTTTCTGCACATGCTAATTATTCCTCAAAATTAAATCATAAAAAAATAAAGCGACAGCAAATTTTTTAAATAAGGGCCAAGGGTAGACTTCTTCCATAAAAAAGCATTTTTTAAGTCTTGGTAAAAATCTTTTTTTTAAAAAAAAAAAAATTGAAGAAGACATAATAATATATCCTTAATAATTATTTATTTTTACATGTCATAAATGGATAATGCTAAGTCCGTAAAAAATAAATAAAATAAAATAAAAATAACACTGAATAAAACTCATAATACCTGAAATTTAGTTTCTGAATCAAAAGGAAACAAGCTTTTTATTTTTACATTCTTTGCAAACACATAACTGTATTTTACTACACCGAAATACCTCAGAAACATGAATTTACGATTTGGAAAAATATAGTTAAGGCAATAATTTTTTACGTAACTTTGTACCGAAATCATAGTAAATCTTTTTTTAAACTTCTCTAGACGAAGTTATTTCGCCGGTTTTGTAATTAAATCACCCTACAATACAAAGCAAGTCAACTATGAATCGTAGCACACTTCAATGCTAAGTCGTTAGTGTAGCTTAACAATAGGTTTTTTTTCAAAACGTGTATTGTTACGTGGAAGAAATACGATTTGAGTATCCGCTATCTGCGTACATGTTGACAAAGAGTCAATGGACTCAAAGTAATGATTCGTGGCAGTAAATAAAGTTTTTGAATGCACTGAAAATCAACACCCAAGACCAATAAAAAAAAAATGTCGTGATTTAGAAAACAGTGGTTTTGAAATATTATTTTATATACGTTGACAACAAAAGAACGTCCTTAACCCTGACACTTCGACTGAGACAGTCAGAGGATAATTTTTTTCATCCGTTATTCTGTGATTCAGAGGCTAACCTTTCGGATTTTATCAAGGAAAAAAATTTTTAAAGGAAATATTTTCTTCGCACTTCACATTCTCAAGAAAGAAATAAAGTTGCAGTTGCGGAATTTAATTGCCTCGGATGATAGTGGAATGAACATTAGGCTTAGCAAATTCTTTTTTTTAAAAAAAAAAAAAAAAAAAAACTTTGAAATTCTTCCTTAACCCTGAATCATACACTGACAGTTAGAGGACAATTTTTTAGTGATTATTCTATAATTCAGTTGATCTTTCGGTTTTTATCAAGGAAAACTCTTTTTCCAGAGAAATATGTTCTTCACTCTTCGACATCAAGAAAAAACAAAGTTGTATCTACATTTAATTACTGCAGACGATATTTGAATGAACACTCAGTTTAGAAAATTCAAATATTCTTAAATTCTGAAAAAAAATATATTATGTTTAGACAATTTATTTAGAATTCTTCCTGGTGCGATTAACATTTGCAAGTTTCATTTACGTAATTGGTCGACTTTTTTATTTTCAAATCTTTGTTTAAACTAACATCAATATGGGCTTTCAACTATAGAAGTAACAGAATATTATTCTATTACTTTTTAGAATATCTTAATATTAGTAATAGGATATTATTAAAGAGATTAAACAGTTTTAGACAGTTCCGTCCTGTCTCTTTCATATACGAATATAATGAGAAAACTTATATCAATTAAAACTTTCAAATTTAATTCATAAAATACATTTCTTGTAGAATTTATTCTTAAGAAATGGTGGAATTAATACATATTCTTTGTGATAAATTGCTATTATTAACGATATTTGACAAATATTTTGACTTTATTCACTTTTAGAAACATTTCTTTAAATCAACCAACCATTACTTAAATTATAATTATTAAAAAAAAAAAATTCTATGCAAAGTTTTGGAAAGAACAGATTTAGCCACCTAAGGTGCGCCTTCTTTTTATAATTATTATTAAATTACTCAATTAAATATAAGAATTAACGTAAGCGATGAAATATCGAGAAATGGACAATAGTTATATTATATACTTCGCCAATATTAAAGAGAACAATAAACTATTAAATTGAATATATTTAAGCCAAATGTAATAAAAATTAAAGCAAAAGATAAGGTATTAAAATGAATGTATTTAAGCTAAATGTAATTAAAATTGAAGCAAACGATAAAAAATTGAAAAGTGATCTAGTACGCCAAAAGTGATCCACCTAAAACAATAGCCCCTTTGGTGGCTAATAATTTTCAAAAGTAAAATTAAGTTTGGAAAAAAAAACTTATCGGTTAAATAAAAAGTTATATAACATATCAGTATAAAAATTTCAATATTTTTATCACGTTATATATGGTGTGATGTATACTGAAATCATCCTTTTTATGCGTATGTGATTCAAATAGTTGAAACCTGGATTTTTCACAACCTTTTTATCGTCAGAAATATTTGCTAAGCTGTCATGGAACATTCCGATAGTTATAGTAATGTCATACAGACGGGTTGGGTAACATTTAACATTTCTATATTTAAAGAGTAACTTGTGGTATATCAGCTGTATACCTTTGGCATTCCTTGTATTATGTGCAGAAATAATTATTTCGTAATGATGTTACCTAACCATAAACACAAAATATATAGATGTAATGTAATGTTGAATTCTAAAAAGCTATCTATCAATTACATTTATTTGGTATAATACTATTACCACTAAAAAAATAAGGCTCTCAAGGATGATTTACTTAAAATTACTAAAATAAATTGACGATTTCCAAGAATCTCATTTTGTTGCTCATTACATCGCCATTTTTGTACTAACACTAAAATAGGTTCTCAAGTACAAAAATTGATGCCAACTGCTGCCAAAAAATAATACCAACAACAAAAAGAATCAAAGCAAACGATTATGCGATAAAAATCAAATTAATATTCAAATATTGAAATCGAAGCAAACGATAAAGTACAACATTAATTCTATCGTAGAAGAAATGCAACTACAGTTGCTGTAAAATGAAAATAAAATAAAGCTTTAAATATTAATCTTTTTTTCAATAATTGTCTTTAGCATATCAGTAACAAGAAAAAGGAAATTAATCACTTGTATTATTTGTGAGAGTTTTAACAACAATACACTACGAACTTACGGTTGTCTCAGTCGAATGTTAAAGATTAGGATTTTAACTCGGTTGACTCTTTCAGGCAGAAAAGTTATCCAGAATACACGTGATTCAAGTTGTTGTTGCACATGTATCCCCACTTTTTTTGGTGCACAGAAGTCCTTAAAATTTAAAAGTTTTCAACACGTGTTCATTCGTCAAAAAGAAATGGGTCGCCTTTGATGATTTTCGCAATAGTCCGCGCATTTGGACAAAATTAGTATCAACTTTAATGAACTTAATTAGCAAGGTGTTAATTAAATTCTAAAAAAGAAATTCCCCCCATTATGGAATTCGATTTTTTTTTTTTTTTTTTTCGCGTTTCTAATTTCTCATCTTAAAATTAGCATGAATTTCGAATTTCGTAAAATTCTACTTGAAGGTTTCTTCAAAGATCTTCTCTAATGTCAAAAGAGTGTGTTAAATACTTAACGATAAAAACATTTTTACTCACCTCTTTTTTCAAACTTTTTGCTCCTAAGAAACGAGGGGAGTATTAAAGATCTTTACAACGTAGTCTCACGCACATTTTCCATCAACTAACCCTTAGGGACTTTCATATAATGCCATTTGATTTGCGAATCTCTTCTTGTGACTGAATCGTGAATTATGTAAATTAAAATAAAAATATTGAAGTGTTGGTAATAAGATTGATGAGATATTACAGTTACAAGAGCGAAGAATTTAATAAGAGAGTAAGTGCTAAGAGAGAGAAGTTGGAAGTTTAGACCAGTGATTAGCACGAAGTGATCAAGGTTGAATACAGATGTCTAATTGGATCTAAATTACACATTTTGTACTGATTCGGATCCAGATAGTGTGGAAGTAAGATAAAGACAATAATATTAATCTTCTGTAGCGGACGCATGAGGGTCTGCTTCACAGTCATGATATAAATATCTTGATTTTGGATTATTATGGTACCCTTATTAGGATAGCCAAAAACACAAAATGCTGAGACATTCACAACATTTAATTAAAACACATTTAGTAAAACATTCACACGAACACTAAACAAATATAATCATCATTTAAAGTTCACATAATCTGTAATGTCTTTCTTCCCCTCTCGTTGGCTCACTTCTGTCTGCCTCGCCAGGTTATAATCTCGTGTGAAGCAGCACTAGCGCCCTCTATAGCATCGCAATCAGAGTTTATTTCAGTTCTACATTATTCTATCAGAAATAATGAAAGTTAGTTCAGAACTTCATTCTGTGATTCTACGGACAGGCTATTAGAGATGGAACTTTATCAACCAACGATGAATCAAATCCGTACAAACAAACGTCTCATCATTTGCGCTGTAGTAATCCAGTATATGACCCCCTAACAATTTTCCCCAAATATTTTTGGAACTAATGATCGAATACAAATGAAATGTGGAATATTCGTTATTCATATAATTTTCTACCCAATTTTGCAAAAATAAATCGGATTCCGTGATAAATTCTGTTTTAAAAGTTAATTTGTGAATTTGGTGTTATTTGCGATTTTCTCTTCACTAACCTCAGGGACTTTTGGTTATTTGAATTGCATAAAATTACAATATCATCCCTACAAAATGAAACTTGATTAGGTAAATTAGATGAAGTGTGGTAAATTGAATTAAAAATAGTGATTGAATTATAATTATTAATATATAAGTTAAATAGAACTGAAAAGAGTGAGAAGGAGAGTACAGGATAACAACAAGCTTATAGTTATAGAGTGGAGTGAATCGTTGTAAATAGTCGTTTATATTGAAAGTAGAAAGTGATTCCTGATTTGAATACTAGGCGTCGAATCTCTTAAGACCCGGAAGTGTTTGAATCGAATAGAGTGATTTGGTAAACAAAGACTTTATTATTTGAACATGAACTAGGATTAAATGAGTTAAGAGGAATTCATTAGAGGGTGACTACTCATATTCTTTGAAAGATAATAAAATGTATCGTCCTTCTCTTACGTGTCTTCAGTTGGATTTTCGAACTCATGGACTATTTAATTAGACTTTAAGACGATTGTAGAATTGAATAATCAAAGAAAATTGTTAAAAATTAACTATCTTAATTAAGTCAATTAATTAATCTATTCACACCATAATTCAGTTTTCTTTGAGCCATTGAAGATAATGTTGTCGAGTTGCTATAAGAATTACGAACTGTATCCAATTTTTCATTTTTTAATTTATAAAGTTAAAAATCCTATAACAGATGAAATATGAAATACATTTTATGTAAAAAAAATGATTGATTCAAACCGCCAATAAATAATATATATTACTCGCCATACGATTGTTAAGTAAGAACACATTAACTTTGGAGCAATTATTGCAATTGTGATATTCATACCTTCCTTTTTATAATGAGTTTGATTTTGGACAATTTCTATCTGACGTCATCAATTGTCTCTTATTGAGTTGGCGGGTCTATTTGACACGTGTGGCGTAGTCTGCATACCATTAGTTGCAATTTATGTGTGGTCACAACTAATGGTATACCGGCTACACACTAGACACATAGATGCAAGGTTTTTCATTGAGAGCATATGCAACTAGTAGTTACAAGATGTGCTGCCATCTGGTGTTGAAATCCTGCATCAATACCTCAGAGGATGAATATTTTCTACCCTGTTTCAGGGTAGGTTAGTTGACCTTGGGTGCCGGTGACGTTTCGAACTCTCGATCATTGGTACGAAGAAAACTTGACCGGTCGCTTTACGCAGTGCTCTTATCAACTTAACTAAAAGGGCTATTCCCCATGTTTAGTTATTAAGTCAATTTTTAAAATCTGTCAGATCGTTGAAGAAAGCCGCCGCAGTTCCTTAATTGATTTGCAAAGGAATCTCAACGGCTCAAATTTAAGTACCGAGGCTAGGCCGTCACAATTTTTCAATTTATTGTCCATGTGAAAGTAAAGGTTTAGTTTTAGTATGTAAACTGATTTATTTAACTATGGCGAAATGCTTGGTACCAACATTAAAATAAATTTTAAAAAAATAGACGGAAAATGAAACATCGTTTTAAAATTAAATCGTTCTAATTATGACTCAAAGTTTTTGAATGCAATTAAGATGTAAAATGTACGATAAAAATAAATGAATTTCAAGAAAGAGGAAATATTTGAGTGACAAAAAATTTCAATGAATATTTTATTTAACTTTTGATAAGTTAGCTTTACTATCAATAACAAAATTGATCTTCTAAATATATTGAAAAACATATTATTTTAGTTTATCTACTTTGTATACTTATATATTGTAGCATCGGTGGTTCAGTGGTAGAATGCTCGCCTGCCACGCGGGCGGCCCGGGTTCGATTCCCGGCCGATGCATAGCAAGTTTTTATTTTTCCTTGAAGTGTACTATGTGTGGAGCGGATAATAGATAGTCGGATTTCGTTCAAAGTAAATATTACACTTTGGAAGCATTCAAATGTAAAGTTACGAAATAAATTCTTTTATTAACAGTAAATGTCTAAAAATGATTTTGATTATTTTAAAAATAGATTATTGAAAACGCTTAGTAATCAAATTTCTTACACAGATAATGCTAAGATTAGCTTTACAAAATGGTTTTAAAAAAAAAGAAATTGATACAACAGTTCTTTTTCAAAAAACTATTTCCATTTCAGTACTTTATATCGTGTAAAAATAATTAGCAAAAACCAAACACATAATGAATTACAAAATGTTATGCGAAAATTCCCTATATATATGTATATATATTAATAGTATTTTCGAATTTGTACCTTCTCTTAAGCTCTAAAATTATTTGTAATAAAATAATTAACAAATATAAATATAAATAACCATATAAACATTCTATGTTGCTGACTGATTTTTCTTCATATTACCTATCAGAATGAAGACCAAATTAAATATATTATAACTACTTAATAAATCATTTTTCAATCTTTGTCGCAAAAAAAGATAATTTTTTTCTCTTCTTTCAAAATTTTGAATTATCTCATGTTAAAAATAAGGCACTTGTCTATTACAGCGGCACCCGTCAAATTATGATTACGCCAGTGAGTGAGTGAGTGAATGTAAAGTTTATTGGCGCAAGAGCCAGACATGGCTATGCAGCGCCAAACAAGATTAAACTGTGGTCTAGACGTGAAGTTGAAAAAAAAGGTAAAAATGGTTGACAAGAAGGAGGGTCAAAAATAGAGAAGGATAGCTAGGGTATCCCGGGAGTGCGTCATCCGTGTTTACCAAAGACAGTAATCCCCATGGGAAAGAAAAAGATCACTAGGACGCCTCGATCACCAGTTCCCGAGGTCCTCTGATATAATCTCCAGGGGCAAGGTGCCCGGCTATACCTCCAGACGCTGGGTACCCATTTTAGTCGCCTTTTACGACATGCATGAGCTACAATGAGACTATTCTGTCATCCCCGGTCACCACACGGGTCTATGATTACGCCAAGTCGTCACCAAACTCGTGAAGCCTATCTTTTGATACAACCTACTTGGCGATATTTCTTAGTCGATTGGCGATTAATCATCGGGTGCCTTTATAATAGACAAGTACCAAAATAATTAGCAATTTAACCACAAATCAACACGATAGTTAATTATTAATTAATGAAATTATCTATAAATTGTAAATAAGTGTATCGTAATAAGAGAAACTGTGACCGCAATGAATACAATTTATCAAGAGTTCGAACAGTGCATCCATCTTTTAACCTCTTCCCCAGACTATCGATCGGGAGTGTTCATCAGTAGACAAATTCTTGGGTTAAATGATCTAGTCGTATATTAAACCCTTCAGAGGAAGAAGAGGTATTCGCTAAAGTAAGAATTGGATGATATATCCATATTGGACTTAGTTCATATGACGTCAATATAATGTGACAGTTATGTAAACAACAACAAAACGCGTGCGCGTGTGCTACCTCTTAATCACCTAGAAACTGAAAACACAGCACAATCTACGTGTCAAACCGAAAATAAATCTGGCAATTATTTTTTGTTTGCCGATTTTTGTAATTGAGACCGTAAACCGAAACTCAGTCAATTGAAAACTCAGCAAGATAAATACGTTGAAACTTAAACCGAGCTATCGCACTTTTTTATTTGTTTACATATATGTCACGTGATGGTGAATCGAGCTAATATAAATACCCAAGTTATTTCAAAAGTTTTTAAAGGGAAATGTGAGTTTAATAAATTTTTTTTCTGTTGGCAAATTGTAGAACTTTTACGGTTATTCCAATATCAAATTTGTTTGTTTGGTTTCATTAACATCGCACCAGACGCAGCATGAGAGCTATTGGCGACGACCGTAATCCTTCTCCTAACTTCCCCAACACGCCAACGAGTGGACTTTGGGCCTCCAGAGATTTAACAAGCATCAGCCCCCGGGTCTTTAGTGGCACCAAGGCTCCAACTCAAGAGTCAACGAAAGCTTCCGGCCGTGAATCCGCGACCATGACCACTAGGCTAACGCGGCCTCACCAAAATCTTGGAATCAAACATATTCTTAAAATTTTCACTTTATCAAAGATCACATAAATTCATCTAGACGAAATGTTCATAAGTTTTATTTAAAAAAAAACAATTCTTTTAAATTTATCAGCAATTATGTCTAGACCACAGTTAAATCTTGTTTGGAGCAGCATTGCCATATATGGGCTCTTGCGCCAATAAATTTCAGATTCACACACGCTCGCACGTACATCCTTCCCAAACAAGGATTGTACATCCTTGCACAACACGCCAACGGGAGGATCTGGCACCTCGACCAGAGTTAACGTGCATCAGCTCCGTTCCACAGCTGATCTTTTGTGGTGTCAAGGCTCGAATTCGCGACTCGACGGAAACAGTGCCGGCCTTGAGTCCGCTATCATTACCACTCGGTTTCCTCTCGGCTACGTCACAGGTATGTGAGGGTAATACGGTCACTCAAATTTTAACCTTTTTATGAAAAATTTCTTTACTTCATGTTTCAAACTGAAATTGTGAGGGCTGTAATGAAGTTGAAGAAATCGGAAACATGTAGCCGTTAGTACTACCTCTCTATTCTCTTTAATCTTTTAAAATAATTTTGGTTTTAACTTTAGTTTTTCACTTTTAGTGTTTTGCAAAATACCTCTTTGAGTAGGCAATATGGCCGATGAAGGTGATAAGGCCATTTTCCTATTTTTCTCCATAAACCCACTTCTAGTAAATTTTACTTTACTTGAGTAAAAGCAGCGAAGCAAAAAAAAAAAAAAAAAAAGGCGCAGTTTTATTATTTTTATGAACTTGATTTCTATTTGAAATGAGTTGAATGCAAATAAGAAAAGTGAAGCCTAATTCCTTCTCTTGACTCTACCAAATACTCCATCAGTTAGATGACATGTTCAACAGGCGATAAAAACATATGAGAAAGAGAACAGAATATAATCATAAAATTAAATATAATAAACATAGGAAGCAAAAAAGTTAGCGAGAAAATATTACGGCTGTCTACACTTTTCAGAAAACACTGTGATTCATGTCTGAACCATAAACGATTTGAGAAAATTCATAAGTTATTGAAGAGTATTTAAAAACCTTATAGAATCGATATTGCGCTACATTTCTTCAATTCAAATATCAAAATAACAACGGCCGTCTTGGGAAGTCACGTAAACATCGACCGGCTTACCCTAGCAATCCTTCTCTGTTTTCGACCCTCCTCCTTCTCAACCAATTTTTGACTTTTTTTCAATTTCTGCACGTCTAGACCACAGTTAAATCTTATTTGGAGCAGCATAGCCAAATCTGGCTCTTGAGCCAATATACTTTACATTCACTCATACTTTCGACACTTCTTGTCGACCAATCTTTTTTCATTGTTTTAACTTCTAGATCTGATTTACCTTGTTTGGCGCAGTATGGCCATATCTGGCCCTTGAGCCAATAAACTTTACATTCACTCACTCATGTAAACATTGATAACTTCGAACGTTCTCAGGAAAAGTAGTTCGACAAATTCCTCTCGGTGCGTTGCGGTAGCTTATTCTTAATTTCTTTTTCAAATAAGCTGTGTCATGTATTGGTTAACTTTGAAATCAACACCGAAAACCACCAAGAGTGGCAAGATTACCAGCACTGGCTGTATCAATCTGGAAGGGGGGGACTCTTAGTTGCCCCCCTCTTCGAATTTGCCATGGACCAAAAGCGCAACCTTAGATGACATCAACACTCACCAGTGGGCGGTACCGTCCCCACTGCGAACCAAAAACTTAGATTATAAGAAAGGTATTTAAGTGTAAAACACCCGGTCCACTTTCTTCCATTTTTCTTACGCACTCACTGAAGACCCATGTGGTGACCGGGGATGACAGAATAGTCTCACTGTAGCTCATGCATGTCGTAAAAGGCGACCAAAATGGGTACACAGCGTCTGGGGGTATAGCCGGGCACCCTGCCCCTGGGGATTATATCAGGGGACCTCAGGGACTTGCCTTTTTTAGGTAAGTGCGGGCATCCTGACCCCGAAGCACCTTAGTGATCTTTTTCTTTCCCATGGGGTTTACTGTCATTGGTAAACACGGGTGACGCACTCCCGGGATACTCTAGCGATCCTTTTCTATTTTCGACCCTCCTTCTTGTCAACCATTTTTACCTTTTTTTTTTTTTCAACTTCACGTCTAGACCACAGTTTAATCTTGTTTGGCGCAGCATAGCCATATCTGGCTCTTGCACCAATAAACTTTACATTCACTCACTCACGCACTCACTGAAGGATTAAGGTTGATTTTAAATGAAGAGCGTCTATTTTTGTACATACAACAGCATTATTTTAAAATTATAATTGCCAGAAGAATGAATGCTTTGAGAATTAGCGGGCAAATTATTTATGCAACCTCGTTTCATTACACATGACCCGAAGCGACTTCAAAACTGAAAAAAAAAAAAGGTTCTTTACTCATAGTCTAAAATGAAGTTCTCTACAAACTCTTTGTTTTATGTTTAGAGTTTTAATAGTAAATTTCCTGTTCGTAGAGATTCCATTGAACACGCGTTCGCTTAACACACCGCATGCACATTGCAATTTAAGGTCGCAGTGTTTTAATAACCCCCGACCACTTCACGATCGCTTGCCATGCAAAAGTCCAAATTCGGTTTAATTTACATCTAACTTTGTTTCAGCTGCTTCCCTTCTGGTAAAGGCTTAATTGTTGGAGCGGAAACGGAAGGGAAAAGGCACTTCCGGTTGTTCGAAATCGTTTGCCAAAAATGACTACGTTAGTAGATATCTCAACCGCACCGAAAGTCGCATCTGCATTTGTGCTGAAGGCAAAACATTGTTATGAATGGGCTAAACACCTGCTGTTTACATTTCGGCAATTAAACCCCATGTGTGCGTATGATTTCACTTCGCTCCTTCCGAGAGAGAGGTTTTTCTAAAAAGATAACTCTAAAAGCCTAAATGAAACGATCCATGAAATTTGTCCTACTTTCTGACACGTGTAGGCAAAAGTTCGATCATCATGGCTATTATGATTTTTATTGTCACACATCAGATAACATTAACAAGTAGCTTCTGTTTTTTGTTATAAGTAAATAGGTAGGTTTATGATGTTTCGACTTTTTATAGCCTTTAATTTAAGGAAGGTTAAATTTAAAAAAAATAAGCACTAAAATGAACATTTATTTCAGGTTGCTTTTTCATTTTTTTTTTTTTTTTTTTGAGTTACCCTATAATGGATTACTTACATTTTTTTTTCACACTTAGCAACACTAAATGACTCCATGGCTCATCAAAATTGGGACTATTTCAATGATATTATGCCTCTTTTATCCATAGAATAATATGAAATTTTCGTCTTATCTTTTTCTTATTCACCATAACTGTTTTTTTTTTTCAAAGTATAGAATTTTAATATTGGAGTTGTGATAGAATGAAAACAAGTTTAACATACAGATGTCTATTGTCCAATAATTAATTGAGCAAAATGTTTGCTGAATCAGTTGCCTCCTCAAAAAGTTTCGCATTTAATATAAGAGCCTCGGATAGTCTGTAAATTTGCTTATAATCTAGTTATGTATGTAAGAATAACATTAATATCAGCCAGCGGTTTTCGTCGAGTTGTGGGTTCGAGCGTTGATGTCACCAAAGATCAACCGTGTAGCCGGGACTGATGCACGTTAAATCTGTCGAGGCTCAAAGTCCTCTTTGGTGTGGTGTTGAAGTTAGGCGAGAGAGGTGCCAGTTCAGATGTCACTCTCGTTACTTGATTGAGGTTCAAAATTACGAGGTCCGTTGCCAATCGCCTTCGTGTTGCTTTTAGTTCGACGTTCATAAAAACCAATAAATCTACATGAGTTTTTATCTCGACCAAAAAGTTGGAAGTTTTTTCCATTCAGGGAATTTTATTATGATCGAAACACGGCTCCCTTCCGATTCGCTATTTATAGCCATTTTTGTGCAAACGCAATTTTTAATTCGTTTAATTGGGATCAACACTTTTCTTAATTTATCGTCTCGTTGTTTGGTAAAAGCTCATAAAGCAGGATTTCTTTCCAATCCCGCCAGACTCAGAGCATGACCTTCTACGGATAAAGACCGGCTTTTGGGGTGACCAGAGGTGGGTGATTCATTCCGCTTTTCTAAGACTTTTATCCATTTTTCATCCCCCGTCATTACTTGCTGCAAAAATGGTGTCTCCTCGTCGCGTTTATAGAGTGACTTGCAAATAGAAATGCAATCCAACAGAGTATTCTCCGTTAAATCTTGGGAAACATTTAATACATCAGTCATCAAAACAGTTTATGTAGTAACCAGGCTTCAAAAATGCTCTTGGATGGAGGATTTTGATATTTTTTAACATTTCTGCCAATTTGCGTGTCTTATAGCGTGGGTTATTCTAGATCAGTGATTTAATCTGATCTTCATTTGTGATGCAGGGTCTCGTTCTTGAACATCAAGGTTGAAATCACCAGCTTTAAACCTAGCAAACCACTAACGCAAAGTTCTTTTAGGTACAGCACCTTCGCCATAAACAGCGTATATCTTGTTTGCGGCTCTGTGGCACTTTTGCTTTTCAGTAAAAGAAAAAAACATTAAATGCCTATAATGCACTTGTTTGCTTTTATATTCAGAGCGTATAAAATTGATAACAATTAACGTATCGTAACCTTTTTTTTTTTTTTTCAAATCTGCGTGAAATGCCTTATTTTAGAATATGTATGCTTGTCTATTGTTTTCAATCATTCTGATATATTCAGACCTGTACTTACGCCACCTACCGCAAATTAGCACGAACTTGCCGGAAGCCCCAATATTTGCCTTATTACTGTTTTGAATTATTTTTAAGTACCTTTAAAAAATTTTTATTTAAAACAATACTGGAATATATACCTTAAAATGATTCATATAAACAAAATGCCTTCTAATGAATATGTTCTTCGACATAATTTTTAGTTTTAAGTATTTAGATAGAGCTATATCACACACAAGACTAACTGGATGGAAGTCTAAAACTTTCTTTTGCCTGTAAATAACTTTTGAAGAAAATTGTTCTCACATGATTATAAAACCTTGAAGAAGATTCATCGTGCATAAAAGCCCATTGATCATTAATTATTGATACGCCCACGCCAGAACTACCATCCTAATCTAACCATAATTGTTATAATTAAAGGCAAATATAATTGTTATAGTTCGAGACAGTGGCAGATCCACGGGATGGGAATAGGAGCACGTATCCTCTTCCCTGTCATAATTTCATGCACAGACATAATAACAATCTGGAATCAGAAATCCCAACGAAATGTTAAAAAATATTGATTTTGTTGTTTAATTTCAAAGTCGTTTATTTTGTTCAAGAGCCGGATCAAGATATCTGTAGTATTCTAAGGTTTTATTTCTTAATTTGATTTAGATTCCCGGATTAATTTTTAGTTTATTTTTAGATTAATAAGTAAGTAACGACAAATAATAAATGAAATAAACCTGGGAAGTCTCATGAACTTTAAACTATTCGTGTGGTGAGTGATCTCTTCTTAACCTTGAATTCGCTAAAGCAGAGTTTAATAGAATAAATAGGTTATTCTAGCAACTAGAGTTTATGTTCAATATGAAAATCAAATTTTCCGGATTTTTAATTTTTTTATTAACAAAAAATTTCCCATTGTAAATTTATAACTTCTGAATTATTGTTTTTGCTATGACTTTCACACCGTAGTGAATATATCAATTGCTTTTTTTTAAAAAAAAAATGTATTTTATTACAACAATTTAACTTTTACAACAAATTTTGAATCTGTCACGAGCTTCATTTTGCATTATTTTATTAATTTAGATATTTTACTACTGTAACTTCCTCATCCAATCGCACAAAGATATGTTGCTCAACTTCTCTATTCACAGAAAAAAAAATATTTGTAAAAACAAATTATTTCTTGCAAATATTTATTAATTCATAATAATGTTGTATTTTATCTGTGGTTTTTTATATTATCTCTAAATAATTTCCATAAATTATTTAAAATAATTATTGTTCGATACTGCTGCCATCTACAGGAGATATTAAATATCATATGCAATTTAACATTGTTTCATATTAACTATTACTAATTCTATTTCATTCCAAAGTGAAACAATTATTAATGATGTAATTTATTTTAGTTACAAAAATCAATTTTCTCATATAACATAGTAAATGTATCCGGAAAATGAAAATTATCTCATATTCCACGTGGTTATTCTTTAAAGTTTTAAAGGGGGGAAAATTATGGTTTTCTTTTTAAAAATATTTCATTAAGTTTTGAGCAGATAATAGTGCAGGTGCAAGGAATTTAAACAGAATTTGTGTTAATTAAAACAGAAGACTTAGGCTTCAAACTTTCAGTGAGAATCTAGAACAATTTATGCTTTTACAAAAACGATTTTTTTTACAAAAGTACACTGATATATATATATACAGTAAAATAAAGCAGGCGATTTTTTTTGAGACAAACAAATAACAATTTTTATGGAAAATGGAAAAAAAATTAATTTCTACTAAATGATTTTTTTTTTGTTCGTTTCCATGACAACTGGTAAGAAATAACTACCAGAAGCTTACGTACATTATACAGAATACAAATGAATAGTTAATAGTTAAATAGGTTAAAGTTATTTTACACACAGATGATAATTTGTAGTGGCAATATATATGTTCCTACAGTAGAAGACTTAAAAAAGGTAAGATATAGTTACTGGAAATAATGAATGTTTCAAGACCTTTTATTCGCATATGTAAAGTAATAGAATAACAGAATAAATATTCCACGGATGTGTTAAGGTTGTCTAAAAACCTTTTGATTTTTACTTCATATAAAAGTTAACTATTTCTAGAAATGAAATAAACCGCATCTGTTTAGCGATTGATCACTAAATAGCATTATTTAATGTTTCTGTTGAAAAAAATTAACAAGTATATTTTTCAGAGTCACAAATAAAATATCCGATACATTAGTTTCATTGACACAGATATAACTTCATATCTGTTAAGCGAAATCTTTTTAACAGAAGGGATTTTGTGATATTTTATAGGTTTGTTTCAGTGATGTGGAGCACACTCACACAAATAGTTTAAATTTAGGAACAGGGCCTCATAACGGTTTTGCATATTAAAATAAAACTTAGCCCACCTGTGGAGAGAAATTTGATTACAATAGCCTTTCAACGAAATAGTTCACAATGCGACAAAAAAAAAAATTAGATACATATACAGTCGAAAGCAATGCGAAGCATCTGAATGCCATAATTGATTTGTAATATTGTAAGTGAAATACTTATTCTTCAAACGATTTTTTTTTTTTTCCAAAAACAAATATCTTACAAAATAAAAAACTGAGAAAATAAAAATAATGATATTTCAAATTATAAGTTTAGGATTGGCAATAAATAAAACGCATACAAAATAAAAAAAAAAAAAAAAAATGTATTTTTAACTTTTTAATTCGAAGAATTGCCACAAGAAATCGATTTAAGTCGCGCGAATGTTTTTTTTTTTCTTTTAAGTTGTCACTCATTTAATCTGTAAAAAAGTAAAATTCATCTACAAAAAAACCCTTCATTTTATTATTTTTACTTAATAGTTACCTAAATTTTTCTGCCTTTGTTCCCATTTACAAAAATGTACGTTCAATTTTAGCTTTAACACTACAATTTCCAAAATTCCATAGAAAAGAAGAAAAAATTTAAAAAGTCGTTTTCAATATTCGAAAGTGTTCAATCAATCAATCCAATAAAAAATAAAACACCATCATTGATTCATAAGTACTGACGAAAATCCAACGCCAAACCGCAGGTTTCAATGCCGCCATTTCCCAGAAAAACAAAAATTGCTGCTCTTCCACCGTCAACAGTTTATTTTAGTTCTTCCACACACATCCTCTTAATCCATTCAACACCTGCAAGTCGTTTCCTAAAACTCGGGTTTATTTTTCCATCGTCTGCAGTTTTTGATCTTTCAGGGTTGCGTTTAATACCCAACCTGTAGAATTTGATGAAGGATGGAATTGTTGCGAATACCGAGAACTCAGTTGTCAGTACACATTAGGATTATTTGGCGAGTCTCTCTTTGTTTGAAGAGCTCGAGATGCAAATTCTATCCGTCTCATCGTGAAAGGAAATACTTCACTTTATTTTGCATTTCAATTCGCTTTACTTTGCAATGCTAATCCAGATGATTTAAAAAGGAAATTGAGTGTAGAATTGTTTATTCCATAATGTTTATTTTTTCAATGTGATAGTACCCTTTTTTAAAGACTGTCGTATAATCTTGGTAATAAACGTTGCTTCTTCTTTTTGTAACCAATGAGTTATTTATTCAACTCTATTTTGGTGAAGGAATAGTCAGAAATTTCTGAATAAATGTCACTTTTTTTAAAAATTTTTTTTAGAACATTATACATTATAAACGGTTTCGTTAAGTGTAAGGACGAATCTACAAACTGGGAAAAATTGAGAATTTTTACCTTAAGATGAGAAAAAATAATGAAAATTATATTAATGTTGTTCTTGTTTTCTGCGATATTATGTGTAAAGTAGAATATATTATCAATTATATATATTGTTACAATGTTTATTTAGAAGCGATTTGTTAGATTAGAATTCAATTCTGTTGCGCAGTACGACATTGAATTAAATAAGAAAAGATAGGAAGTGATTTAATAATGACAAACAAGTATTATAATGTAAATATTTTTTAAAAAAATATTCTAATTAAATAATCGAAAATAATTAATTGTGGATTGAATTTTGATCGACAAATAATTAGAGGAATATTGAGAAAATTCTATCAATCTCCTATGTTTTCGTTCCCGTTTTTTTGAAACTCATTTTGATTTATGTATTTTTCAAAATTTTTTACAATAACTAATTTTCTCGTCTCTATTTATACTATTTTTGATTACTAAAATCCTAAAAACAATTACATAAAAATATTCTGAAATTTTCTTTTTAATGCTTTGTATTGATCTAAAAGTAATATTTTAAAAAGCAAATAAATAAATTGATGATAGCAATTCTGCATTTAAATATCAATTCTTTTCAGTATTATGATGGATCAAAATGTACAAAAATGGAGTCAAAGACTAAGAAGAAAATTCTAAAACAATTGATACTGATGAGATTCAAAAAATACAAATATATTTTTACTATGAATTCTTACAAGGCCAAAAAAAAAAAAAAAAAAAAAAAAAAAAAAAAAAACATGCCCTAAAATCGAAGAAATGACATGAGTGAAAAAATGCAGAAAATGTGATGAAAAATGTCAGACTAAATATACTTGTTTAAAATCTGGGGCACCCATATTCAGAACTTTTCCTCGATGCATCAGTTAAAAAATTGTTACGTCATCAACAGAATATTGGGCCTTATGACGTCAAAAAAAAAATCCTTTGTGCATGTAAAATAATTATTTTAATTACGTGCATCTGTTACGGTTTGGCTTATCATTGTGGAAAGTTCTAATATCGAATATAACGTTCCATTTTTGTAAGCTGTCATGTACAAATTAATACAAAATAATGACACCAAATTCCCCAAAAGTTTTAAATTTGACAATTTTCATGTGCACGAATGAAAAATTGGCTCTTTGTCTCAATCATAAGAATAATATTTATATAATACTCATCAGAAAAATTGTAGTAATGAAAATTTATAAAAAAATTCGTCAGAAAAAAAAATGAAACAAAAACACGGAAATAATATAATGACGGAAATAATTTTTTCCAATAGCATTATTCTTTTTATTGAATTGTTAATGTTGAGCTACAATTTTTTACAATTATCAATCATTTAATTAATTAAATACTTCTCCATTGACAATATTTTTTCCGAAATAAATTCTAACGTTTCAGATTTATAAAAAAAAAAAGCGTTCGCTTAGATATTTTTTAATTCAATGTTTCGAGGAAAGAGGAGCCAGCCATTTTTGTGATTTTCTTACTTTCCAAAGGGAAAATAAAAATCCTAAGTATTTAATTCACTAGCGATTAAATAAATAAATAAAATGCAATGAATGAATTGGTTAGGCGTTATTTTGGATGGGAAAGGTCATCTTGAGTAAAAAACATCTGGTCAATAGCCACATTTGACTCCCTCTCTATAAATTTTAATTCTTTCTAATCCTTCTTTATATTCACGATTATTTTACAGATAATTGGTAAGGGGAGTGGAGATTTAAACATCGAATCTCGACGTAACTGGAACCTATAAATCCTACTAATAAGATTTACAATTTGGGGTTCTTAAGTTGTATCAGATTCCTATTGGTCCTTTGGAAATTGCAACCCTGCTGCCAACTTCTAGGTAGTACCAGTCGACCTACTGTTGTTGTTTTGTAAGAAAAAACCATGCCTCACCCTCTAATAACAAACACGTGCTCTTGTGACTCATTGCAATTTTCTGCAACGGCAAGTGAAATAGCTCACTATGGGAGGTCTGTGTAGAAACCGGAGCACTTTTTCGAAAATATAAGGTAATGAAGCAATTGACTTTTAAGGGATCGGAAGACTTCTGCCTGAAGTAAGGGGGAGAGGACTGTCATAAAATTTATTGCTTCCGTACCGCAGCTGTGTGGACCTTGAAGGTCTCAGCAGCCCCGGATGTGAATTGTTTACAGTTAAGCAAACATCAGTTCACACCAGGAGCGGTGAGCTTTCTTGTAAACATTCGGCTCTTTAGTTGGTGCAATTTAAATATTGCATAACGTATCCATTCGAAATCCCTTTCAACGAATGTGTTGAAAACGAAAACACAGTTCCAAACGGGCTGAAATCTCTGTATTAAGGTGAATAATAAGTTGCCATTTATATACCATATTTTAATTTGTATAAAGGTCCCCCTGCACATAAAATTTCGAACACAATTTCCGTACATTTTTTTAAAATTTTAAATAAGAAAAAAGGACATTTTAATAAAAATAACGTGCAACTCTGCAAGCCTTTGGCCTATATGCAAAGTCCAAAAAACATATGAGAGTGATGATGAATTAATGTATTATTGATACATGATACATTAATTCATCATCACTCTCATATGTTTTTTTATCTTTAAATATAGGCTAAAGGCTTTCAGAGTTGCACGTTATTTTTAGTAATTTGTTTATATCTACAATACTATTCCTTTTTAAAACCCTCTTTCTTAGGGGATAGGCTCAATTTTTGGCACAAAAAAAGTGTTCCTTATACACGTTCAAATAAGGTATATAAATTTATGTTTATCATATTGTTCTTCGTAGATCGGGATATTCATTCTCGCTGCCCAGGAAAAAAGTACAATTTTAATTAAAACTCTTTTTAAAAATCTAGGGCTTTTATTAAAAATATTTTGTTTATCAACAATAACCATGACTGGTGTTTGTCCTTCAAATTATAATGATACAACATTTTAATAATCATTTGCTTTTTCAACTAATTATGAACAATCGGTTGTATTTCTATTTTTTTTTTTAATTTATAGAATAGATAATACTATAGAGGATTATTAATTCGCTGGGATTCATTTAAGTGAATGGATCGATATGAATGATTAAACATGGGAATGGTTGTCATTCATTTGAAATTAATTCTGCTAAAAAAGGTTATAAAAAACAATAAAAAAAAACAATAAAAAAAGAATTTGAAGTGGATCGAATCGAATCAAATAAAATAATTCAATTGGATCAGAATAAGAACGAAAAAAATCGCTCTAAATGTAATCTGATTAAAACCGATATTTTTTTTTTTTTTTTTTCTTCTTCTAGATTATACCGGATTTAAAATTCATTTGGACTATTCGAAACGTTAATGACATCTTCCTCGCTAGAATAGAAATAAACTAATAAATATGGATTATGGGCAAACGATTATTTACTTCAGAATTCTTTTATTAAGTCTTGTGATAAATGATTATTTATTCAGTGGAGAACTTTTTTTTATAGAATAAATTAAATGAACTCTGCTAATCCCATAAACATATATTTTTCTTTCTTATCGTTTTCGGTAATGCCTTTTTCCAAAAAACAACACGAAATAAAAATAGTTATATATTTTCATCAGTTTCATTCGAGTTGCTAAAATTAAGTTACCCGCCATGTAATATTTTCATTGTTGAATGAAGTGAATCAGCAATTTTTATATATGTCTTATGCAAATTAAATTACTTAAGAGTATTTTATTTTAGCTAATTTTCTTTTTAAATTCTCTTTTAAAAATATTTTGTGTTTTTGTAGTTTAGTGGTCCCCTTACTCACATTTTTAACAATGCTGATTTTTTATTATGCAGCAGGGTGGGTCAAAAGTCACTTGAATATTTAAAAAGTGAATAATTTCTGTTAAAAATATTTGTTGGGAGAGAGGGGATCACAAACAAAAAAAATCTGAAAAATCAAGACTTGGGATTTTAATATGGAAAAATATACAACTGAACTCCGTGGAAAAATCCTTCACTGTAACAGTGCCAATAAATGTTCCTAAATTTCAAAGAGGACATATATGCCTCAGTTTCATTTCACAAGGTCACTTTCTAAGCCTTCAATGATGACAAACTTTGAGCTTCCTATTGCATAGTTCCAAGAATGCAGTTGCAACAAGACGGAACAACATCCCATTGAACCAAAGAATCCTTGCGAGTACTAAAGGCAATTTTTGGAGGAAGAATCATTTCCAGGACTTTGGACTTTCATTCGCCGTCACGTTCCCTTGATTTCCCTGCAACATTTTTTTTTTCTTTGGGGATTCCTTAAAGACAATGTTTTCACTAATAAACCTAAAAGCATCGCTTAGCTCAGGAACAATATTCGTCAAGGAATTCAGAGGATACAGCAAAAGAATATTGCAAGGTGTTATAAGAAATGAGACGATAGAGCTAATAAAGTTGAACGTTTTTCAAGGGACACCTCCGAATTATTGACACTTCTATTTAAGAGACAATAGTGTTGGTCCCTCTGAATAGTGTAGTAGTACCTCCCAATAAATAAGACCACCAGATCAGACATTTTGTCCTTTATACAGAGGTGTCCCATAATAAGAGATAAATAAGCATATTTTTCAAAAGGATTCGGACCAGCAGAATTGTCCCTTAAATAGAGGTGTCCCTTATTCGAGAACACCTCTATTTAATTTCGGGGATGTCCTTACAAGAGGTACTACTTTATTTATATATTTATATATATATATATACCTCTTATTAAGGGATACCTCTATTTATGGGGAGGGGAATGTCTGGTCCAGTGAGTGTCCAATAAGATTAGTGATATTTTATATCTGAAATTACTCATAAAGAAAAGAAATTCAGTTCTAAATATTTATTTGAATAGTAACAAAACAAAAAATAACATTAAAATAATGAAAAAAGCATTACACGGGTTAAATTTACTGTTAGACATTAAGAGATGTTTAGCCAACGGCGGTTCCTGATAGACTAAAGTTTTCCCAGCAACCTCCGCCAGAGGCGCTGTAGTAATGGGAAAAGAGAAGAGAGAGAGAGAAATCACTGTTTGTTTCAGTCCCGTATTAGGAGGTACTACTGTATTTGCGAAAGGGATTATGGGGTTCATGTAAGATATATTGTTTTCCTATTCCAGTTCACACAAAAATAATCCATACAATGTATAACATCATACGTATAAATGACAACTGATCCTTTGTGTATTAAATACAACAGGGCTCGAAGGTTTCCACGCGGTACCAGTGTGAAAGCTAAGAGAGTTTGGTATTGTGTTTATGTGAAGCTATATGGTTTTCTGAAAAAGTGGAGCCGTTATCTGGCGGTCGCAATTTTGCGGTAGATGACGTTATTATTTTCTAGTCAAATCTTTTCTTGGGAATCATAACTTAGGACGTAGTTTCCTATGAAAGCGGAACCGTTGTTCGGTAGCTGCGCTGTTCTACAACATCTATATAAATCAGATGGCATGGTTTCCTGAAGAGCAATGAATGCGCGGAAACCACCCATGTCACTTGTACGCGTAGACGACGTTTTGGTGACGTAATCCATCGAATATCACGGAGGCTAAATAACGGCACCAGTTTCTTAGGAATCCGTGATTTAAAATGATGTGTTTATCAAATTCAATGTGCTGTTTCTGGTAAAACAAATACAGATAATAAATGTGACACATAACATGTTCAGAATTCGAATATAATAATGTTAAACCAAAGAAAAGTCGTGGAGAAATATGGAGGTGAAAAAAATAATTTTTGGGAATCTCTCTCTTCAAGGTTATTTCCTCCCACTATATGAGTGTTGCTGGTCAGTTTGCTTCCCCCTAAGTGGCCTTCTGAAACCCAGCTGTATTCAGATACTTCCAGGAAATGTAGGCCAGCTGTCACCTGTCATACCATACCTAAAATAAACATTGGAGAAATCTGTAAATGGCGATTATATAGAAATAATCCCTACAAACTTCCAATTTTTTTTTTTTTCTCTTTTCCTTTTCTGGTACCTGGTAGGTGTTTATACTTACTAAAACTTCCAAAAATGGTCTTCAAACGCCGTCATTTCTGAAAATATAAATGTTTCAAATAAATTTGGGCAATAGGCGAACTATAATTTGTATTAAAGTAATAATCAAGTTGAAATAAAAAGGAAACGCATTACTCCCTCTATAATCCGGCATTTCACTTTCCTGGCTCTACAAAAATCCGGCTTTTTTACAAAGCGAAGCAAGTCTTCCATTCCGGAATTTTCAATGCAAAACAGTACATTTTTGATAGCTTTAGTTATTCGTGTGTTCGGCATTTTATTTTCATGAACTGTATTAAATTTTATACAATATGATACAAAGTATGCTATTTAATGCGTCATTATAAGTGATTTTCCAGAAATCCAGAGATGCTCTGGTCCGATATTTGCCGGATTATCGAAGGAGTACTGTATAACCTAAATTTTATGATACATGTTATGAACAGAGTAGAATTTATTCGGGAGTAGATGAAATAAAAAAAAAATTGAATTATTTTACGAAACATAAGTATCTTAAATAAAAGCAAGATCAAGATTTTTTTTTTATGTTATGGAAAAGAAATAAAATCATTTAAAAAAATCGAACTGATGATATCTTTAAACATCGAATTATAAATTTAATGTGAAGACACAACATATTATAAGTCTTCTCTGGTAATATTCCTTAAGGTAGACATAGTTACAACTCTCGCTTGAAATCATAAAATAAATGTCAAATCCTAAAATCAGTGATGCTCAAAACTTGAGAACTCCCATAGTTTTCGTAGTTTTAATTTTTTTTATTTTTCTTTACAACCTCTAAAGAATTACTAGTATGTAAGCGAGTGAGATGTTTTCTATAATCCTTAAACACTAACCTTCATTCTTTGTTGTTTTTCATGATGGTAATTTCACCAAATAAAGGAGGCCGCGGTAGCCTAGTGGTCATGGTGGCGGACTCGCGGCCGGCAGCTTTCGTAGAATCGTGGATTCAAGCCAAGGTGCCACTGATTTGGTTTGGTTTTATTAACATCACACGCAAAGCAACACGAGGGCTATTGGCGACGGACCTCGTAATTTTGAACCTTGGCCAAGAGATGAGGACGACACCTGAGCTAGCACCTCTCTCACCAAACTTCCACACCACACCCCGAGAGTATTTAGGATCTCAACTAGATTTAACCTGCATCTCTAGTGGCATCAGGGATAGAGGCCATGTCTCGACGAAAACAACGCCGACCGCGAGTGAGCGACCATGACCGTTATAACGGCCCTCAAAAGCATTCTAAAGTAATTGTTTGAAACTTTTTTTTGTTGTTGCTGTTGATTTCATAGCCTTATATTTGCATTTTATAAGATTGTGGGGGTACTTGGCTGTTATAGTGGTGCCTGTCATATTAAGATTATGCTAAGTCGTCGCCATACTCGTGAAGCCTATCTTTTGAAACAACCTACTTGGCGATATTTCTTATTCGCTTGGCGATTAATAATCGGGCGCCACTATAATAGACAAGTACCGATTGTGGTAATTTGTTGTTAGTGTTACAGACTTTTAATTGATTGGTAGCGGGTTCAAAGTAGATGATTTACCAAAGGTTGTCAAGTAATATAAATTTGATGCGCCTTAAATCTGGCAGGGGCTCAATGTTGTGACACGGTAGAGATATGGAGAGAAAGTTTTCAACTCAGATATTTAACTCCTCTCTTGACCATGATTCAAATTGATGTACTTCGTCGCCAGTAGCTCTCTCATTTGCTTGTTTATTGAACATTTTCTGTGACCTAATACATCCAATATTCTTGTAATTTCGAGTCACGGGTCAGTCGACAATCGAACTCTCACCCCCACGCTCTACAACCACGACCGCTTACGCGAGAACTTTGAGCTCCAACAGTGCATCAGTCTCTGTACACTGCACTGATCTTTGAAAGGACAAGATTCTAACAACTTTATTTATTTAAATAAATAAAGTTGTTAGAAGTAACGTTTGTTTAAATAAAAGTAACTTTTATAGTAATGTTTATTTCAATAAATCATTGAATTTCGAATAATATGGACAAAAAACTTATTTTACTTATCTTGATACTTTTTAGCTCTGTTATAATATTTTTTTTTTTTTTTACTTAATTAAATTTCAGACTAAAAATATACAAAATATCTGACATTTTTTTCTAACCTTCTAAAAAAAATTGCAAGTGCATGCGTTTTATGTAACAAAAGGCACTGAAAAATAAACTAAAGTTCTGAAGTTTGGCTGACTGAAGTGGTTAATTTTACTAATCGAGGCTAGAAAATTCTGTAATCCAACCCAACCGCCATCTGTTAGTAATGGAGTCGGTAAAGGGCAAAGATGTAATCTTTTCTTCTCCAAATATTTCATTTTCCATCTCATTATATCCCAGACAATATGTCTCTTGACTGTTTTGCATACAGCGGCAACAGATGACGCACATCTGTTTTTGTTACTCGGAATAGTTGCGATTTTTTATTTTCTTTCCTTTTTCTCTCTCTCTCTCTCTCTCTTCTTCCTTGACACAAAATAAATTTTTTTTACTAAGAAACCTGTCGTAATGCTCCACTTTTATCAATGGAAAGATGAATTAAGTAATGTTCTTTTAGTGTGGTAACTGTTTTAACTGTTTTTATCTTAATTTTCATGCGCACATGTTTTAAAATAATTAACTAAGAAGCTCAGTCAAACATTATTTAACTGCGACGAATAAAAAATAACAAGTTTCAATAAGAGTACCATATCTTTCTTTTTATTTCTAATATTGTGTCGGATATATGAAAACAAATAAGTCAATCGTTGAACTAGCAAAATACGAATTGAAATGAAAATGTTTTTTCCGTCGCACTGAGAAGACATGCATTGGCGACGGGCCTCGTAATTTCGAGCCACGTTCGAATGACACCTGAATCGCCCCCCCCCCCTCTTTTCAAACTTCCACACAACGACAAAGGGAAGATTTGGAACCTCGACAGATTTAAACGTGATCAGCACCACTACGCAACTGGTCTTCATTAGCATCAGGACCTGAACCCAAGATTCGATGAAAATAACGCCGTCCGAGAGCAGAATAACTAATGAAGAATTATATATATATAATTTTAACAAAATATAAGTTTAATAATAGATATAAGATTAGTTTTAATATAAGATTAGTTTTTATTAAAACTATTTATAGATCTTGGAGCTTTTTTCACATACAATACAATTTTGGGTGCTTGTCTATTATAGCGGCGCCCGTCAAATTATGATTACGCCAAATCGTAGCCAAACTAATGAAGCCTATGTTTTGATATTACCTACTTGGCGATATTTCTTTGTCGCTTGGCGATTAATCATCGGAAGCCGCTATAATAGACAAGTACCCAATTTTGTGTTTTCTGAAGAACAAATCATAAAATTACGCAAAATCGAAAATTTGTGTTTATACTTGATTTCCAATATCTTTTTCACTACCTAGATGAAAAAAATTGCAATTGCTTTACAGTAAACCATTGTAATAACACATCAATCAATAACTCCCGAGACTAACCCAGAGATGGCGCTCGTAGTAAACCAGTAACCAGGTCTTTCTAGAGTACTAACCATTACTTGAAACGTGTCAAAATTTTAAGTCGATCGGACCAGAAACAGCTGAGTTATCGAGGTTGGAGTAAAGTCGTTTTGTAGTTTGTTTAAAAAATGGAAAAAACCGAGTTTCGTGTTCTGATAAAACATTGTTTTTTAATGGGTAAAAACACCGACAACGTATTATTACAATTTGAATTTAAACACCTCACACAAAATAATGACTGTGCTTTTGATCAATATATTTCAGATCAATACACAAGTTTCGTAACAATAAGCAAGCTTACATTAAAGTTGAAAATAGTTCGAATTTGAATTTGAGAGAAGGAAACATCCTGTATATGGGGGCCGCCGCGTGCTCAGGCCCATTCGTTTTAGCAAAAAGAATTATACGCTTTTAGCTTCTGCTTTTTGCCTTACCAAGTAGCAATAACCAGCGTGTAAATAAACGAGCGTTCGACGGTTTTAAAATTCGGGCTACCGAAAACATCGTGTCACGCGAGATCTCGTGAGAACGCGTGAACGCAGCTGTGGGAAGAAGAAAAGAATAAAAAAAAGGAACACGGCAGAAGCTCTCGCATTTTGTGCTCTCAGAAGAACCACCATTGTTGACGTAAAATGATCACGTACTTACCTGATTTGGAACCCCAGCTGGCGACTCGGAAAGAACCTTTGAAATTCCCAGATCTGCCCTCTTTTCTTGTACATTAGTATTCTGAGGAAATATCAGTCCTGTAACTAGTGACAAATCTGTGCACCAAAATCTCTTTTAATGGTTGGTGCGCAGGCTTCTGTCTTTATTTGGAGGCCTGAACTGGGTTTAGGGGGCACAGAGAGTTGAAAAATTATAGGGTATCATCCTAAAAGGCAATTTGGATATAAATGGATCTAATGAATGTTAATATGTTCGGTAGCTTTTTGAATTATTAAAGATGAAGCCGTTGACAACAGACTGTTTATATCTGTTTATGAGTGGAATGTATGATTATAGAAAATTGTAATTTGTCTTCATCTACTTTTTGAAAAACGGAACAGGATTAGGGTTGACAATTGAAAACTTCCAAATGTCGGACGTTGCTTTGAAAAAGCAAGTTTTTCGTTTCGTTTTTAAAAGAAAAAAACTTATCTATTTAACGTTTCATCGAGCTATGTGTATAAAGTTCAATTAATATTGGTCAGTAGTTTGTTAAAGAAATCGGAGTTGTTGCAATAATTGTTGATACAGTAAGCTTTCTTTTATCCGGCACATTTGGGATTGATTGTTTATTAACGTCGTGGCCGCGGTCCGGTGGTTTTCTTCAAGTCATGGGTTCGATCTCTGATGCCACCACAAAAGACCAGCCATGTAGCCGGGGTTGAAAATCCTGTCGAGGTTCCATGACAAGGTGTGGAAGATTGGTGTGAGAGGTGTCAGCTCAGGTATCATCCTCGTCACTTGACCGAGTTTCTTAATTCCGAGGTCCGTCGCCAATAGCCCTCTTGTTGCTTCGAGTACGACGTAATTAAAACCATTCAATCAATCAATTATTAACGTCGCACTTAGAGGAACCCTAGGGCTATTGGCGAACGGACCTCGTATTTTGAACCTCGATCAAGAGACAAGGACAAACAACCCCAGACCATGGTCATGCCAGATTATCGAGAATTACTATTGTTTTGACGGGGCTACCAAAAATGAGTTCTTCAAAAAAAAAATTTAAAGCGACCAAAATATTAATGTAATGTGTTTGCGCACATTCTAAAACCGCGTAGGGCATACAAATATCCGGCAAAGTATAAACATTTTCGTCATTCTACCAACTACAAAATTTAAATTCAGCTGAATATTCTAGAATTGATAAAAAAAAAAAAAAAAAAAAAAAAAAAAACAGCACAAGAGAAAAATAAATCCAATACGATGACAGGTAAAACAAATTGCGACGAACCTCCTCCCCCCCTTCTCAAGAAACATATACTTACGCTTACAGTATATTTCTGGCTGCAGTAGCTTAGTGGTCATGGTTTCGGATTCATAGTCGGCGGTTGTCGTTCAATCGTGGGTTCGATCCTTGGCCTTTAAAGACCCGCCATATAGCTGGGGCTGATGCACGTTAAATCTGCCTGGGCCCAAAATCCTCCCTTTGGAGTGATGTGGAAGTTAGGAGAGGGGTGCCAGCTCAGATGTCGTCCTCGTCACTTGACCGAGGTTAAAAATTACGAGGTCCGTCATCAATAGCCCTCGTGTTGCTTCTAGTGCGACGTTAAACTAAAACTACAGTATATTTCCGCAGATAAGCCGAGGTATAAATTTTCATCAAATTTTATAATTTTAGCATACATCTGTCGTTTAAGACGATATCCAAACTATCAATGGACTATGGATCTAGTTTAAATCAGCGATCACTATCTGTAACGAATTTTATTTTCTTACATCTGGCAGCACTGCCTACAGAAACACATGCCAAATCACAAACACGCATGCACCTCTAACTAATCCTTCAAAGAGTGTTGGGTTTCTAATACTATGGATAGCACTGATGACGATTTGTTATGGGATACTGATGTCGACACGCTATTAGGTATAACCCATTTCTACGAGCTTCTCAACAACGAACGGGAGCTTGAGGGCACTTGAGGAGCTAATTTGCCTCAAGCAATGAATGTGAGGATTTTGCAGGAGTTTATCATCTTGAACACTTATTGGTCACTCATTGGTGTGTGATTTGTCTTATTGTTGGTTTTAATACATATAAAATTCATTCTTTTTTTAAATGAAGAGTGTACTCCATCCCCTTCCTTAACAGTTATACAGATTTCACTAGGCGCATTCATGCTGGAGATGAGAATAGTTTTTGACTCTATGTGGCAGTCATACCCACTTCTCCAACGACGCTGTATTCAAATCTCGGATAGTTGTAGGAGAGGGAGGCGAGTTGTAACTACCCCCTTAAAAGTATCCTAGATATGCTGGGGAGGATTAATGCCTTAGATATGCATGGTCAATTCAACAGGCGAATATCGTATTTTCTGGGAATACATCGATTAGTTGAGCCTTATGTAGACGAATGTTGTCATCCATAAAAATGAAGTTAGTGCTATGCTGCATCTTCGAAAAGACGAATATAAGGGTCTAAGATTTTGTCTCTATAGTTCACAGCAGTCAAAATATTCTGACAAAAACTATGGTTTCCAAGGAAAGCACGGCCGTCATCTGGCGACCGCAATATTGAGGTGGATTACTTAACTAAAACATTGTCTATGTAAACCAGATGGCGTGGTTTGGTTTCCTAAAGAAAAGGCTTGACGTCATCTACCGCAATATTGCGACCGCCAGATAACGGATCAGCTTTTCTAAGAAATTATTGCTTAAAACATGGAAGCCAATGCTTCCGTCCTGTATCAGCTTTCCCAGACAATCAAACCTTCCATGCTATACCAGTCTCTTTCTCGAATGTTGGAGGTGATGAAGCGGTTTGGGTTTCCTTTGCATGAATGTACATCGAGAATCATTGGTTAGGCTAAATATTCAAATTCTCTTAATTTTTAGTACCAGTGTCGTTGTAACTGCACTTTGTAATTGATTCTCACGCATATTTCTCATTAACCCTTGGGGTATTTCCCTCCCCAAATTTTTAAGGTTACTTTAATATGATGTTTGATATGAGAACTTCGCTTTGCCAAAGAAACGTCATATATATAAAATAGCCTTTCTGTTGAAGAAGTGTAGAGAAAAGAACGAGATTATAGAGAAATTAGAGGGAGTCATAGGAACACTATAAAGGTTAGAGCAATTATAAGATGATTCACTGAGCGTGAATATCCGACTCGAATATCTTCAATAGAAGGCGACTTGAATTGGATCCAGTTATTTGAAGTCTGCTGTTTAGAATTCATGAGATCAGTAGATATTACAATTATTGGAATTATTTGTGGAGGACGGGATAAGTTACCCCTCCATATGTAAAATTTATGTTTATATTGATTATTCAAAGACTGAGTAAATTGTTTGAAGATTTTGATGAAACATGAATGAATAACTAGATCTATTACTCGAAATGGGGGTGATTCGTCACAAATTAACTATTATGCTTTTAAAAATAGATTAAAAATATTTTCAATCAAACTTGCAAAGAAAAACAGAAAAGGGGATGAAAAAGAAGAGATCATATTATATTTTGATCAGGATCTGCAATATTCATATTTTACTAGTTATACGTGAAAAAAAAAACCACCTAAAAATTGGCAATTTTAACCTAGTGAATATATTTATTATATTTTATTCACAATTTTGACAGTAAAAAAAGAATTCAAAGCTCAACGAGAAAATATTTTCAGAGAAATAATTAGCAAATATTTTTAGAGAGTAGAGAAGTTTCACCTGGAAAACCTAGCTGCATACAAAAAGTAATAAATACAATGAAAAATTTTAGAACAATTTACAATACATTTCTTCATTTTTTATAATTAAATGTGATTAAATGGAATTGGATAAAAAAAAATTAATATTAGATTTCTAGGGAACGGGTAATAAGATTTTCTTATTCAGTCTCGTGCAATTTTTAAATATATTTTTGTAACCATTAATTATGATTAAAATAAATAATTTTATTCGTAATTAATGAATTATTAAGTGAATAAATTGAGATCACAAATTCCATCATCGTTACACAATTTTACATCGTGTGATGGTATTCGTAGCATACAAATTGCACACATTCCATGTAAACTGTTTGTACACAAAGGAGCAATTTTGAAAAAATATGCATTTCGTGAGATGCAAAGATGCGAGGAAATTATTTGGCAGTGAAATTTAGGACGAAACTAAAAACACATAGGAACATCATTAAATAAACGAAATGAGATATGACATACATCATTAAATGAAATAAGATACAAATATGAACCAACACATTAAGGTACAATAATTAAACGGCACACTTATCTTCTGTACTGAACGAAATTCGTTACAGAAGAAAAATTATTGGCGTTGAAAATTGAATCCGATAGATATTATAGAATTAACTAATTAGTTGTTTATTAGCATTACACCACTAAGAAACCACACGATGGCACAGGTGTACCTCATGGTCAGATGGACCTCATAGCCTTGAACCTCAGCTAAGTGAAGAGAACGACACATGAGCTGGCACCCCACTCTCCTAACTTCCACATTACGCCAACATGAGGACTACGAGCTCTGATAGATTTAACGAGAATATCCCCCTAAAAATGATAAATTTTTGTGAAAAACACTATTTAATTTTCCAAAATGTATGATTTTTCCAAAATCTAGCTATAAAAACGCATTTTTTATTGTTTTGTTTATTACTTTGAATGACTATATATATATATTTATCTTTTGTTTACAGGGAAGACGGAGACGACGGGAAAGAATTAGAGTGACTACAGATGAAAATAATTATATAAGTTAAATTAATAAGAATTGGTACTGATATTGTGTGGCAAAGGTAAAATCAGCTTTTCACGTAAAAAATACTCATGTACATTGTAAAATTTTTAAGAAAGGTAAATCTATGTGATTTTTTTAATTCGAGGAATTTTCATATTTCTTTGAAGAACCGAGTTCCATTTATATCAATGAGAGTTTTTTAATATTCTTAGCAATTGATTTTGAAGAATTGTAATATTTTAAGAAGGGATGTCCTCAAATGAGTGAAGAATAAAGAACTACAAATCTGATTACTTTTATGCATAAAAATTTTTTACTCGGAAGAGAGAAGAGTAAAGGGGCCAAATAGAAGAATACAATTGCATAAATTTTGCCCAACATTTATCTGTTATGCATTTTTTTTTATATATATATAGGTAAATTTGGAATCCAGAATTATCTCTTGATGTACCCCAAGAGATTCTATAGTTAAAACATTTTAACTGTTAAGAGGATTTTTAAGTTCTCCTGATCGAATAATAAATAATTTCATACATCCAGTAATTACCCTGGTAACACAACTAGCAAAATTAAAAACTGTCACGTGACTAAAATGTTAGAGAGCGATTTCAGATGAAGCGATTTTTTTGTAATATTTTGAAAAGTTACTGACATTTTTGGAGTGAGATTTTCGACCAGCTTAGGAACCTGTAAAACTCATTCAATTTTTTCAAAAAAATATTTAATATTAATTCATGTTGTAATATTAAGAATCGCGTCATTTTGGCAATGATTTTTTACGAACTATTTTTCAGTCATTCATCTCATTTTCAATTTTCGGTGATTGATGAATATAATATTCCATGTAAAATTTATTTATGTATCCAAGTCTAGAAAAAAAAAAAAAAAAGGATAAAAAATTTAAATTTTTACTTTTCGAATATATTAATATCCATGTTTTCTAAAATTGATTTAAAAATGATAATTTACTCATTAAAAGGCACATAAGCTAATTTCCAATAAATAAATACTGCTCTTAACTGAATGTAAACGAATCAGCAATACATTCACTTGGTTGGGCTTCCAGAAATTGCTTTCTCTTGGAAGATTGCCAAAATTATTTCAAGGTCAAGAAGAGAGAAGAATTTTCTTTCCGCGCATGAATTATCAAGTCATCAATCAAAAATAATATTACATGCACTGAGTGTAGAAAGTATTCATACAGTGCTTATTTTCGAATAAAATATGTGTTTCGATTTTGGAAGAAGAAAAAAAAAGTGAACTTACACATTTACCAATCCTTTTTTAAAATTAATGCGTAAGAAATGAGGGGTAAATTACATAGATTTTTCGTGAACTGCTGTGATTAATCTTTTTTCAATGAATTTTGATACAATGCTTTTAGTTATATGCTAAAATATGAACTGTTTATAGAAGAGTACTTCAGAAAGGCTCACTTTTAGTTGTGAGGCAAAACGTTCTAATCGTTGTGTTGAAATCTAAAAAAACTGTGTGTTAGTTCAATAGATATAGTAATACCATTTATCGTATAAATTACTATGTTTAGAATGATAAGATTTCTAAAATAAATTGACTATTACCTCGAATATCACTTTCTTGCTTATTCCATCGCTATCTTGTTGTCTATGAAAACGTACGATACAAAAACGCGAGCGCGCGACGCCAACTTTTAATAACAAAAGAATAAAACGATAAAATCAGAATTTTGAATTGAAAATTAAAATTAAAGCAAACGGTGAAATATTGAAGATAAAAAATTATATTCAGATATTAAAACAAAAACAAACGATAAATTATTAATTTAAATATATATTTTGCTCAATGTAATTTTTATTGCGAAAGATTGGTATCAAAATAAATCTTAACATGTTCACTTGTTCTCAACGAATAGTATGAAGTTAACGAAAAATTAATTGTTAGGAGGGACCAGACATCTTGCGCTTTAATTTAGCTATCATCTAAGAAAAAAAAGAAGAAAATAAACATTCATTTTATTATTTAATTCTCTTAGAAATCTTGTTTAAATTACAATATATGAATATATCGAATGTAGAAATAAAGCTTACTGTAAATATTACGGTAAGCTTTTTTTTTAAAGGTTAAAAAATAAAAAGAATTGAATAATTTATTTCAACGGAAACACCACTTGATGCTACTTTGTAATTCTATGTAACAAAAAAATGTAGAAAGAAAAGAAATGAAACATTTATTTCTAATAGGCAATTTTAAATGATAAAAAAAAAAAAATGCTACTGAAGCGAATGACGTAGACCACAGAGAGAGCTTTGTAAGTTCTTTTATCTTTTAACCATGCGAGATAGAAAAAAAAAGACAAAGAAATCGGGAAAATATTTCAAGATCCTTTTTAATTAAAAATAATATTAACTGAAATTTTTTATTCAGAATTGTGGTTGTAATTAGACAATTAACGAGTGATTCTGCATATCTGAATAACTCAAAAATAATGATGAATTTATAATAATTTCATTCCAAATAAACGGATTCCCATCGGAATTTTTGTTACTTTTTCAAAAATAGTTAATGTGCATACTTTTGAATTTTTTTATATTTTTAATTTGCCCAGAGTAAGAGAAATATCGACGTACGTCTTCATGAATCAAAAATAACAAAGTATCATTATAATATTATTCATACGTACGATATAAATTCATTTAATTTATTTTGTATGCAAACTGACAGTGTATCGTAATATAAACATTTGAACTATGTAATGGTGACGCATTGATAGCGTAAAGAAAATCAGAATTAAAAAAAATAATCATACGTAAAAAATATTAATATGTTATTCATGTATGAAACAAAACACTGGAAAAGTGTTCCAAGTGTTTAAAAATTCTGTCTGCTTAACTATTTCCTATTTTACATTGCGAAACAGACCAGTTGCTATAGTAACACATAAAAATAAATCGCTTTGCGACACAGCGTTGGCATAATCCAATTGTTTCGAATCGAAATGAAAATACTATTAACAAAAACAAACGCCTTAGATAATATTAGAAAGTTTAAAAAATGCTGCAATGACGATAATAAATTTGAAACAGAGAAATGTTATCTAAATACGATATATATCTCGAACTCTACAGTGAACTAAAAATAATAATAAATTCGATTTGTAATTCTTCCTCGGAAGACTAACTTAACGCGATATCGTACTTATGGACTTAGTGATAAATCAAAGGTGTTAACAACAAAAAAGCGCTATCGGTGCTAAAAAAAACCAGAAACACAAAGCACGGAGCTATAAAAAGAATTCATATTTCTTTGATGCGCGACCCCCAAAGCGGCTTAATTTATGCACACTCAACAGAACTAAAACCGAGAGTCTTGATTGAACAGCTGAAAGACAATTTAAATAGCCACGAAACTGATCTACAAGACGCTACTCATAAACGATGTTGACGAGATCATCCCTGTTACTATAAAAACGACTCTCCTTGGCGCCATCATATTGCAGTTGCGCAAACCAAAACAAAAGCCCAGATAAACCTTGACCTTGAATTCTACTCCTGTAGGGTTGTAGAGCTCTGTTTACGTTGGATTTTAACGTCACATTTGGCACAGTTTTCGGCTTGGCGGCGGAACCGATTCATCAATGTCAAGGTTTTTTGGTGCAGGCTTGCTAATTGGAGGGCGTTCAATTTTAATCTTTTTTTTTTTATTCCAGAGATGTTTTAAGCTTGTAACTTCTTCATCTGAGAGCCAGGTCTTTGTAATATGGCAGCTGTATCGTTGCTCTGTTTAAAACGATGAAAGAACATTATAAATAAATATGAATTATTTTTGAACCAGTGAAAGTGCTGAGCTAAGCAAAATCAGAATATTTAATATTTTTTCTTCTCTCTCTTTCATTTCTTTTGGTGAGGGTAAAAATAATTCACAGGTTCAAGATATATGTTGTTAGTTTATCCTTTGGCCTGCCTCTCTTACAATTAATTACAACTCCAATTCTTTATATTTTTTTCAACTAACTGATATGATCCAAAATTTAAAGCTGTTGTAAATTTTTAAACAATTTTTGCGAGAATCACGTTTTAATTTCTGATAAGTAATTTAGTTATCAATATTACATAATGTGATTTCATGTGCTAATTTTATTCACCCATTACCAAAGATTAATTTATGAATTTAATAAAATAAAAAGAAATTGAATTATTTATAAAACTTATAAAATTTAATTATAAAAACTTTTTTGAAATTAAATTGTAAAAATTTATATTAAAATTAAATTTATGAAAATTATCTATTTTGAATAATTTTGTTTCGAAACATAAATTAGCATAATTAATTAATTTTATTAATTATACCGAAATTAAAGTAATTTTAATAATTTTGGTTGAAAAGTAATAATATTAAATAAATCAAATATTAAAATTAATTGTATTAAATGTTTTGACTTCATTACAAATTAATGAGATTTATGTTCATTGATTACGCCAAAAGAAGAGTAGTTTCGTTTATTTAGTATTAATTATATCTTTTTGTGTGTGTGCTTATATAGAAAATATATAAAATACTTATAGTTATTAAATATAGTTGAAATTGATTAAATTTTTTTAAATAATTGTTAAACATACAGGCACATACGAAAATGAACTATCAGTAGTTATCCTCTGACGAAAAAAATTCTTACAACACCGAGAAAAAAAGTTTGGTGATAGAAAATTAGTATTTTCAGTTCCCACTGTTTGCTTGAGAGGTATTGTTTTTTTTTTTTTTTTTTTTTTTAAAGTATTCAGGAAAAATATCCAAGCAAACCAATGTAGGAATCTTCATGCAACTGTTTTTTGAAAATTTGAACAGAGATAATAACGCTCACATATTAAATTTTTTATTATAGTTATTTTTTGAATTTTTTCTTGTGAATTTCATTATTTATTTATCTTTTTCATGTGACAATTTGTTTTAAAACGACTTACATATTTTTTTTCAAATAAAAAAAATTTCAATTCAAAATCATTGAAGAATGATTATGTTTTTAAAACAGAATAATATTCTTTATTTTATTTTCTTTATTTAACTCTTCTCTTTAAGTTTGCATGGAATAGTGTTTGTTAAAACTTATTGGTAAAGATTGCTTGTTAAATTATCAGTTACAGGGATAAAAAAAATTCTACATTATTTTTTAATATTTAAATAATAATTTTAAATTAAAGTAATCATTTTTTTTAAATAACTGTGCATTAATGCTTTGTTTGATGAGAACGTTTTAGTATCATTCGCACATAACTGTGTTAGACAACTAAATATTATAATTATTATCTTCTTCATCTTTCAATTCCAGGCAATAATTTCGAAATCAGGGCTTCTATATGCTTTTCACTACAATATTGTTAGTTTTGTGGATTAAAATAAGTATAAAAAAAAATGAGAGATTTTAATATAAGAATCCGGATGATCAAAATTTGCATATCAATCTAATACTAATGAATAATTTGTGAAGATATGTTCTTAAATTTTAAATGTTATTTTACAATATTTGTAAAATTTTCTATGACTTCTTTCCTAAAATAAAAATATATGAGTCACTGGATTTAAACCATATGAACTGTTGTACAATTTGAATATCCCATTCTTGAAATGAAGTAAAATTGTGAGTAAATGTTTTGATTAGAAAAAAGTGATGGTGCATAACTTCAAATGAATTTGCAAATCGCTTTGAAACTGTTCTTGGAGAAAGAAAAAGAGCTTAAAAGGTCTTATCACGTATATTCAAAACTTTGCTTACTCATACGCAATCAGGTTGATGACGTGCAATGATTCATTCGCGAAAAAGTTTCTTTTAAGGAAAATTTACCTTTTTAAAACGTTTAGACTGAAAAATCTATATTTAGTTTCGAATTGCTTCATCACATATTGTAAATATGCTTGTTTTAGAATAGCAATTTCAGGAATATTAAAATTTTTGCGAGGAAAATTCGAAAATGTAAATTTAGATCTTAAATTAAAAATACTGATTAGAACTATGCGAAACCTCTACACAGCAAAAATAGGTCACTGTATAAACAATGCGCTGAGTAGATAGTTTCCTCGTAGAGCAGCTGAAAAAAAAAAAAATGGCGAATCAGCTATTATATATTAAAAAAAAGTCGTTTGCATTCTTGACGTGGCTCGTGAGAAGCCTGATTCGTTATCAGTAATTTTTCATGCTTGCTGCATGATATATTCAACACGTTCATTCCCTCACTGCTCATGCTATTGTTTTCCACAGTTTCGCTACTGAATGAAACTTGCCATACAAGGAAATCGGAATTAATTGTGCCGGTCTTTATGTACGACATTATTAATTGCTTGTTGTCAAAAAAGAAGCTCAAGGGAAATAAAAATGGCAATCCAGTTTAGAAGTGTGTCGATGAAAAGCTCTTAATATTTACTTTTTTACCAAAGGACAATTTTCATTAATACTTACGATTCTCAGTTGTATTTGTTACAATCTTTCCACGGAGAATCATTCACAGTGACGTTGTAATTTTGTCGAAATTAGTTTTAAATAAACAAGCGTAAGACTCCAAATAAAAGCTTTTTTTTAAAAAAAAAAATATGGATTATAGTTTCATTTAACTTAGCAAATGAATTACGAAATTAGCAGTCTAATAAATATTAACTATAGAGATGAATTTTCAAAAGTGATATTTATTGGTTTTGTTTTCAAGATGGCAGCTAGTATAATAGTTAAGGTATTCGACTACGTTAAAAAACTTGAATTTTGGAGAAAATACCGAATTTTTTTTATTTATCCATTAAAATATTTGAAATCTTCTCTTTCTAAAGCTACCTTCCATTTGTAGCTACGGTACACAGAAATCAAGTTATAAGTATTTTAATATTAGATATTTCCTTTGTTTTCTGAACAAGTTTTAACTTTAAATATGTTTTCTGAAGAATATGATATTCAGTTCGTTTACAATTTTTGAAAGGTAATAAATCGAATGTTTTTTTTTTCCTTTCTATATATTGATGGAATTTGGTAGAAATATTTTTCATATTATTCTTAGGATCTTGAACTAGGATTTTTGTAATGTATGGTATATCAGAGGATTTTTTCACATTTTAGAGCATAAGAGTGGAGGAATTTTTTTTTAAAAAAATGTGTGTTGTTACTCTGACTCTTAATAACTCTGCAAATAATGTGAGTTATTAAAAAATCCTAGTTCAGGCTCTGTACGGGTATCATATCAAAATATATGCTGAATAACAATGTTATAGAAAGATTTTTCATGAAAGGAGAAGGTTTTGAAAATGTACTATTTTGTTCTTATTTTATGTTAAAAAATTTTCTTTCTAAAATTTTTTCATTGTAATAAAACTTTTGAATTGCTTTTTTTATGTACATTCTAATTCAGATAATTTTAAATATCAAATAAAAAACTATTCTTTTATACGTTTTTTCAAAATCATGGTTCCAAACGTAACCTTAAAGATGCAAAACAGAGAAAAATGTATTGTGTAAAAACAAACAAAAAAATTTTGAACTCTCCAAACACTACGTCATGTAATATTAAATTTTTTAAAATAAAATAAATGAAGGGGCGAGTGTGAGAGATTTTGAATATAATACTTCTTACAATGAACGTTTTTTAATGTAAAAATATGCATTTAAATTTCCCTGCATGATGACATTATGTTTGTATTTTTTTTTATTTAGGTTTTTAAAACATTTTTTTTTATCTTTATACAGGCTTATCTCAACTGAAAATAAATTTTTCAGATTTTTTTTGAAGAAATGTTCTTTGTTATTAGCTAACATGCATTTGAAAACACTCACTTTTACAAAATGTCATTCAAATGTGTCATTAACTTTCGGCTACCGCTGACTTTTTTTTTTTTTTTTTCAGGTGTTTCGCAACTAGTATACTGATGTCATGATTACTCAGTCGGAAATTTTTCCTGGAAGAAATTTACCAGCTTCAAAAGTGAATTAAAATCTTTCTAAGAATGTTGTTAGCTTTACTTTTCTTGGTGATTCTCAAATCTGGGGATTAATTTCTTTCAGCAAAATATTAATGAAACTAAAACTAACTATAATGTAAAACTAACTATAATGATATATATTTTCAATAAAAATTATACGTAGTATCATATTTCATTAAATCTAGTAAATTTTATATATATAACCAGTTTAAGATTCAATAATATTATTTAATGTGCGTCTCAGCATTTATTTCAATTAGAAATTGTTTAATAAAGGCTGTAATTTTTTCAATTATATCTTTGAGAGCCAAAAGTTTTTCAGGACAGCTCTTTTATTACTACATTTCTGTGTTTAAATTTCATCTCTAGTTTTGGACAAGTTCAGTAACTAACTACACAGTGTTGCAATAAAATGATAATAATCCGCTTAAAGATTTTAGATGTGTGTTTTTTTCTACGTTAAAGAATTATTGATTTGTTGTTTTTCATTATATTAATGCATGATTTTCTTTCAACAAATAATGATAACAATAATGAAGAAAATCGTCAAAAAAAAAAAAAAAAAAAAAAATTTCTTAAAAAAAAAATTTTAAAAAAATTTATAAAATATATAAAAAAAAAAAAAAAAAAAAAAGAATTTATGAAGTCAAATTTTTTCCTTTATTGGATGAAACTTATCGACTTATAACATGAATTTATGATGATTAGAACAAATGTTAAAAATATTATTTTTATAGAACAATCTGGGTTTCAAATCAGTGGGAACGTGCTCTTCAAACGGAGTGTTTGAAAATAAGTTTATTTGAATAAAAAGAACTCTTTATCTCTCTTATTAACATGTGCTAACATGTTGTTGTTTTGAGAAAATGGCGCCAACAAAAATGCGCGAGTATAAAATAAAGCATATATATTGTGTTAGGTTTAAAAGATTGACATTATAATACATTATGAATTTAATAATTGTATTTAGTTTTCAAAGGTACATTTACATTGCTAAGATATATTTAATCCGATATTTTATCGTCTGTTTTTATTTAAAGATTCGAACAAATTATTTTTGTCTCCTTTTTATAATTTATCGTTTGCTCCTTAATTTAATAATTGATTTTTATGGTAGAATCGTCTGTTTTTATTCTGTTTGTTGTTAACATTGGTAACATTTTTGTTCTTAAGAATGTTTTGTATGTGAAAATAAAAATGCAATAGGAATTTGATGAAGGTATTTTCTTTTCTTGATAATAATTGTTTCTGTGGAGCCTGTGGCTGGGAAGTACGCTTACTTTATGCTAATTAATATTCATTTTAAATAACTCTACTTTTTCGAGAACTCAACAGATATAATAAGAGAAGTGTATGTTAAAATGAAATTGTCAAAGTCGACTTCAGTTTTTTTAATTGTTAGTTGGACCATTCAATCTTTTGGTTATTATGGAAGTCCACGGAAGAAATACACGCAGCCGAACTCAAAAGATATTCCCTAAAACTGCAAGTTTCTAAATCATTTTTTTTTAAAAAAAAATTTATAAGTATCAACGAACTATATAAAAAGTAACTATCACGCTTTGATATTTTTTTCTTGTGAATTAAACACGAGCACACATTCGAAAACGTGCGCATTTTTTTTAATGTAAAACGGAAGAGAAGATACCAAGAGCCGAAAAATGCGTCGTAAACATGTTATGGTTTTTTTTTCTTTCTTTCACTCGTGGATAAGATTATGATGGTACTAATAAATTAAGGACAAATGAAGGTGAAGTGTCCATACTCACACGCGCGGGTTTTATCAACTAAAGAGATAAAGGGTAGGATACACTTATCCCAGTTTCCTTTTTTTTTCACGAAACTCTTTCATCAATCTCTTATATCTTTCTTACGACCTTCAAAAAAAGTGTGATAACAAGTTTCCATCAAAAAAAATGTTTAAAAAAAAACTCTTTTTCACAAAAGGATGACTCATTGACATACCATTTATTAGATATAAGATCTTCGCTGCAAAATATCAAAAAAAAAAAAAAAAAAAAATCATTTTCAAATTGAAAAATGTTTCAACATGATTTTAAGTAGATATGGTTGAAACGCATATTCTTATTTATCATACTTATCTTTGATGTTTAGAAATTATTTTTCCCTTTGACATATCAAGTATAAGGGGGGTTGATTGATTCAAATAATAATGAACAGTGCAATGAATATATGTCCTTAGTACGACAGAGAAGTCAGAATGAATTTCAAGAATAAATGAAGAATTAATGAAGAGAAAATTAATTTCAAATTTTTCAATTCCGTCTTGTGACAGGTCACGATTGCCAGGCAGAGTTTCTCCGTCGCTTCGGAATCTAAAAGAACCTTGGCTGCCCTCTCAATGATTCGGCAGATCCTATGAATATAGACCACCTGCGTCGATGTACATCATTTCGCGGCGACTCAGAAATGGCGCTTTTCTGGCGTGCTGGAGAACTTTTGTGACTATGACAAAAACTTTGAACTTCATTAATCTGGTCTAGTTTCTATATTTGTATTTGCCTTGCTATTGGAAACATATATATACTTTTTCAAGTTAAAGAAAAAGCTTAAGTAGCTGTATTATGTGTCTAAATAATTAAACAGAATAATTCATCAACTCAACAGAAGGTGAAATGAATACGCTTGTTCCATTCGAATAATACATTAAGCTATCCTTAGTCGAAAACTGTCGCATTTCAAGTTGTGACGTTGGGCTATTCGCGATTTTATCTTCACTAATCAGGGGGACTTAAATTGAGATTGATTGCATGAAATAGCAATTTCTTCCCAACCCAAATGAAACGAGATTATACAAATTAGAGGCAGATAGAAGTAAAGTGAAATGAGATAGATATGATGATATGTAAGCAAAGGGAAATTTAGAGGATACAGGCCAAGTGGGACTAGCGCTGAGTGTATGCTTTACAAGCGATAGATGATATCGAAAGTTGTTACGGGTGGTAGCGATAGCAGAGGATTTGAGAGATCAAGACAGCCTCAACTGGAGAGGTTTTGGTAAGGGAACATTAATTCCGCAATAGTCGTATAGGCGAATTAATCGAAGGGGTCACCAAGGAGAGCAAATACCCCCAGACATTATATTAAAAAGTTGTGTGTGACTGGTGTATCCTTGCGTAGGTAATTGACTTTTAGAGTTAATTGTATTTGACTGAGTTATGGCACAAGTGTCGGGTAGGAGTGGTGCTTCGCCGCAAAGTCAGGTCAGCGTAATACTTCAGTTGTGGTAAGCTTGCGGCAACTCTCAACCACAAGTCACAGCTAACGACTACAAAAGTAAAAGCGTCAAATTTCTAGTCCAGTAGCTCGGTTCTCTAGGGCGCTACACAGGCACACCAGACAAGTTGTCTCCGGAATTAACAATCGCCATTTCGAATTGCCCCGTAACCAAAATCAACAGACCTCCGCTAAAATGGATGGCGACAAATTACTGGCTGAATGTACCCTCCACGCAAAAATTTTTTTCAATGCGTCCAACTAGAACATACCTATCATAAATCATGGGCAAATGATAAAAACACTAACAAAAGTTTATAAAAACATTCCCCAAATAATAGATGATCTGAAAATCGATATATTACTCAAAGGATACAAGAAGTCACTCTTAGCATCTTGAGACGCCTTTCTCAAATTATGCGCAAATGAGCACAGCTCTGCCTCTTAGAAAGGGGTGGACATTTTGAATATTTGATGTAAATGTTGACTCAAAATATTTTTCTACGTTTGTTAGATGTGCTTTTTACCATCTGCATAAAAATAACCGTTTTAAAATTCGTTTTTTTTTTGTACAATAATTTCACGAATTGTCAAAACGGGAACTTTTAGAACACCCGGTGTTATTGCGATTAACATACAGCCGATACCATTCATATTGTTACGAACATGAGAGGAAGCTTCTCAGCAACGTTTCACTTGAGAAGGGAAAAAGGCATTTGCAACTTCATCAGTCAGCCAAGAAAGTTTAAGCATTGATATTTTAATCTTGGCGAAGGATTTTGCGACCAATTCAGCGAATTGGCCAGAAACTTGGAGCTTTTGGCGACAAATGAAAATATCACGAATGTGCTGGAACCTAGGTGAAATATCCACGAGGAAGAAAGTTATAGACTTTTCCTGAATTTTCCCAATGTGACATCATATCTGACCGGAAGAGGTTTTAATACTTTAATACACTGAGTCTGTCCGCAGAGTCAGTCTGCCTGGAGTCTGTTAGGGAGGTCGATTGGGAAATTGACTGGGAAACGGTCGGTATTTGGACGAGCGGACCTGCTGAAGAACTGATGGTTGCGTGTCCGAGTGAATTTGCGGAATGGCCTTGTCTGCAGGGTATTACAGCGGAGGTCTGATAACTAATAAGCTGGTGAGTTGAACGTTGATTATACATTTATGACTGCCATTACTTTGCTGTTTTGTTCCTGAATCTGTGACGCTAACCTGTAAAAGTGCTGTGTATCTGTTTATGCTGTTATAGTCTAAGCTCTGCTACCTATGTGTATCGTTTTGTCCTGAAGGTTTGCGAATAAAGTGTCATTTGTCATTATCCTCCGTGTTGGACTTGATTTCACTCTCATACCCCAGAAATTTTCGTAACAATGTAAAATTTTCAAATATTTATGAAAACTGTATTTTTCATTATAATAAGTTTATAATGACTTTATTCTTCCTTACTTGCTAGAGAATTCAATAATGTTCATAGGGCATAAAGACTACTCCGGGTCTTTAACAAATATTTATAAAAAGGTCTCGGAGCTCGTTTTCCATTACCTCTCATACGTGAGTACAAATTGCGTTTGATGTAATACACTGGCAACCCCTCCCCTCCACACAAGGAGGATGCACCACAATTTTCTCTCGCCAACAGGAATCATTTGTACTAAAAGTTGTAATGTTCTTTCTTCATTATTTAATTCTACTGCATCGTTCTATACAATCAAACAATCAATAAATACTAGACTCCAATTGATGATATGAGAGAACAAAATAAAATGCTTTATTTATCATTGAGAATAGATAAGGTCTATTACTCTTTCGAATCCTTCTTAACTCGTCAATTCTAAATGAGGATCAACAAATAAACTCTCAGCTTACTAATTCACTTGCTCTAATTCAATCACTTCACACAAACAGCCAATTCTTATTTAAGTACCTGAACTAAAATTCGCTTCAATCCTAAAGATTAACAACGATTCTTTAATACAATTTATAAATATTTATCAGCTTGGTGTTACCTTCCAGACCCCTTCACTTTCCTTTTAGTTCTATTTTATTTTTATATCACTATCTCTTATTCAATTCTCTGCATTTCTATCTTCATCTAATTTACCTAATCACGTTTCACTTAGTTGTGAACAAATTGCCATTTTATGCAATATAATTTATTATAAAGTCCTCGATGTTAGTGAAAGAAAAATCACGAACAGTCGGCTGTCACAAAGTGTATAACGACTTTTATTCGCCATCTGTATTTTTTCATTTGGATTTTGAATTTGAATTTATATTTTGATAGAAGTGAGATGAAATTTTTTTTTATTAGTAGCTTTCACAACTTGTATTGATGCGAATGTGGATTTCTTCATGGAATAGCTGGTCAATGCATTACCCTTATTTACTATAAATTTCTGCAGCCCAGACTTCTGATTTCCTTCAATGTCCCCTAAAAATGTTACAGTGGGGCCTTAATCATTTCGAATGATTTTAGAAAATCCAAAACAAAAAATGAGGAATTACTTCATTGTCAGTTATTAAAGAATAAATACTTAGCTAAATTTGTCAGCTCTATTAACTCAAACTTATGACAAAGAGAGAAAAGGGATTTGAAAAAGAAGATTGATTTTGAAGGACTCCGGCTAACCTTGTGTGGGTTTGATGGACTGTCAAGAATAACTCAGAATTTTGACTTCTAACCAAGTCAAGACTCTAAACTTTCCTCGTTCCTTCCTTTAGTATATACTGCCACTTTTTTTTTTTTTTTCGCGAAGAAAAATGTCAATTGAAATTAATTTTCCACTTAAATGCATTTAAAATTATGAAATGGAACAATGAATGATATAAAATCAGGATTTATTTGCTCCAGAACTTGTGGGAATCATTAAGATCATTATTCCACATCGACAGACTTTAGATTTTTTTCCCCATCTAAAATTAATTTAATAATATGCGAACAAAAGTTCTTCTTTCTCTTTTTTTCAGCCATTCCTATCACTTTTTTAAAAAAATTATTTGCAGTTATTAACGAAAAACAACACCGAAAGAGAAGTCACTCAAATATTATCATAATTAGTATTTTGAAACAAAATACAGTTTATTATTCAGTGCATGCCTAATTAAATGCAAACAATATTAATTATTAGGTGATAAAAGCGATTTTTTAATTAATTTTAAATTATTTGTAATCTGATCTTAAGAGTCTAAAAATCTTACCTAAATATTATACGGATAAACAATTTATAAATTAGTGCTTGTAGCCCTACATTATATAACAATCATACACTGCATAGCAACTCATCAAATTGATAGCGGCCGGCGTTGTTTTTATCGAGTCGTGGGTTCGAGTCCAGATGAACGCCGAGTAGTGGGGCTATGCAGATTAAATTTGATCGAGATCCTAAATCCTCTCGTAGGTTCGGAAATTTGGAAAGGAAGCCATCTCAGGTGTCGTCCTCGTCACTTGATCCAGGATATCGCCAATGGCCCTCGTGTTGTTTCTCAGTTCAACATAAATAAACAATTACAATCACATCATGTTGATCGACATGTAGTATAAACTTTTTCTAAAGAATCTTATGAAAAAGGTCCATTGGATGTCTATAGCCTTTTTTTGGAAGTCATATGAATATCTATAGGAAGTATGTGTTTGTGTGGATTATTTGCAAGCCATTCGTAAAAAAGGGAAATGGAGTTATTTTTAAGGCTCCCGTCAACCCGCCTTTTTGATTTCGTGGACGTAATGTTAATCCTATTGAATTTCAACTTTAATTATCACATCTTTAGTATTCGAACTTTTTGTATGTAATAAAGTACATATGAAAGAGCAAAAAATAATGAATGCTTCTGTGAAATTACTTTTTTCCTCCTATTTTTAAAAGTATTTGTATTCTTACTTTAATTATTCGTTTGTGAGTTTTCCAGTCTTTATAAAATATTTTAAAATATTTTTGAAAATTGGAGGAAAAAACTAATTTCCGCAGAAGCATTCATTATTATTATTTTTTTTTTCTCTTTCAGATGCACTTTATTGCATTCAAAAAGATCGAATTGTAAAGATGTGAGAATTAAAGACGAAATCCCATAGGACTAACATTACGTGCACGAAATCAAAATGGCGGGTTAACGGGAACCTTAACTCTCATATTGATTATTCAAACAATAGTTTAATAGTTTTTTAAAAAAATTGCTAATATTTTTAAGCAATTTTGAGTGAAAAATGCCCAAAAAGTTTTTAAAAGAGGGAGCTAATTTTAAACATTTGCGATATATAAATGACAATGATAACGGAGATATGAATTACACTAGGTGTGGTATTAAATAACGAGATTGACGCTGTAAAACATTTTATTTTGATGTCATACATATTTACTTATTATCTCCTCCAATGTGCACCCCTCTTCTATCCCTACAACGCTCCATGAGAATCTTTCATTGTTTGAAACAGTGGTGGAAGCCTTCTTCTATCTGCTCCTTCAGGACGCATGCCGCTTCCTCTTTCCCCATCTTCAAAAGACTCAAATCTTGTTCCTTTTTATGCAGATATCACTTTTGGAAATAGATAGAATTATATGGCGCATGATCCGGCGAATAAAGAGGATGGTCTAACACTGGGATTATGTAATTGGCTAGAAACCTCTTGACAGACAATATAGAATGAGCCCTCGCATTGTCTTGGAAGAAAAATTTACCGTATGGATTCTTTATCGATTCACACAGTCTCAATTATTCTCACTAATATAACCAACGTCAGATCGAATCAGATTACCGATTTTATTGATATTGTCAACCATTTTTGACGTGGAAGAGCGACCCGTTCGTGAATTATATTCAACGTCTCCTCCGCTATCTTGAAAACCTCTCAAAAGCATACGCATGCAATAAACAGTCATTGCCATACACTTCTTTCAAAAAAGTTTCAGTAGCGGCTTTTCCAAGTGTCATATGAAATTTCGCTATAATTCGTCTCTTACTTATCAGTTTTCTGGCGGGAAAACCTCTACCGTGAAATTCAGCTATAAGTATATTAACTTGTTTACGGAAGCTAGTGACACTGCATTCGAAATAGAAGACTTCTCGCTAAACGATTTTCGATCACTGGTGTTTGGCGCATATGTACTTCTTTTGTAGCAGCGTCAGTCTTGTCACCTCAAAAAATGTAAAGACACCGGTAAGGTTTAATTTTTAAGAACATCAACAAAACGTATTAATAAAAAACTCTCTCTCTCTCATATATATATATATATCGTTACCCCAAATAACTCTGTAATGACACATCGCGTTTCTATGAAATATGACATAAATGAAATTAGTTAAATGCGGAAGGGAAGATGAATTCTTAAAAAAATTATATGTACGTATGATTCGTTCTTAAATGTCTCTTATAAGTATAAGAGTAATTCTTAAAATTGAGGCCAATGAATGAATCTTGGAATTGATGAGGATAATTTATCGGTTTTATCCTTGACACAAGCAAGAAAACGCTGGCGTCTAGTACGAATTTCCGGATTTGATTCTTATTTTGTTTAATTGTTGTCCCACTGTTTGTTGTCGCATTTTCTGACGGACTGTTCTCACCCAATTAACATTTCTTATCATCACTGCAATGGTCGGGGGGTTAGTAAGTACATTAATGGACCCCTTGTATCTGTAAGATACATGATTGATTTTTTTTTACTATTTGATGTAATAATTTCGGTTTTGGGGTGAATAAATAATCAAGACTCTAAACAGAGCATTTCACTTGCGAAGGAACCTTTATATATCAGAAATAAAAAAGCCCATGGGCTTTAATTATAATGTGCTACCTAATAATTATGCTATTATACGCATAGAATTTTACATTAATTTAACAAATAAGCGTTTTGAAAATAATAACTCCATTAGAGTAATGAGCAATAGTCAGAAAGAAAATTTTTAATAGAATTATTATATATATATATATATATTCAAAATTAGTGTTGGTATTAAAAATGTTAAATTACCCCACATTTTTTAGTACCAAAATTTCATAAAAATCCTATTAAGTTTAGAACAGCAACTAATGGTTCAAATACATGTATTACTCTTGCTGGTAAAAAATTACAAAAGAAACAAAGTACCGATGAGTTGAAGAGTGCTGCCATTATTAAAATTGGTGCTGATTTTGTAAAATATAATAATAAACACATTTATGCTATTTATAGCTATGATCTTAAAGATTTTTTTAATCCTATTGACGTAGAAGATCTTATTAAAGTTCTAAAAGATATTTAAAAGAAATTTTAATATTAATAAGATTATTGCATATGAAAATTTTTATTACTTTTTATGTTAATTTTAAAAGAAAATAGTACATTTGTTGATAGTAAGATTTGTAAATTGATTTAAAAAAATACAACAAAATATTCCTGCTAGTAATTGCTTAGCCAGTATTTATTTACATTTTTATGAAAATAATTTTTTTACTATAATATAATAGTTTTAAGAATATTTAAATATATTGACGTTGTTATTTTCTTTCAAATTAGAAATAATAAAAATGTTAATCCTTTTTTATATTTTTATACAGAGTATTTAAATCTGTTGCTAACTAATGTTAACATAAATGAAGTGGAATATTTTTTTAAAATTTTATAATTTCTTAAAAAACATGGGAGATGAAATTTGTAGTAATATCTATGACAAGAGGGATCTTTTTTCCTTTGTGATACACAAAGTACTCCTATGGCGAAATTCAATAAACCTAAATATTTTAGAGACATAATTTATTACCATATTTTGCGTAATATTAAACTTGTGACAAAAATATAGGATACACTATATTTACATTAATTTGGGTAAGTTAAAAAGAATTTTCTGCAAGCAGAATTTTTTTTATTATTATTATTATCAAGAGAAACTTTTAATATTATAATTATAATTTTAAAACTTTTTTTTTCTGCTTTTAAATTTTTTTTCTTCATTTCCCTCCAATTTTGTTTTAATTTTTACGTTTTAAAATGTTTACAAATTTTTTTGCACTTGTGCTCTTTTTCTTTAATAAAGGGTATTCCTGGTATAAGTCTCAGTTAGAGAATTGCAGTATGTAAGCGGGAGATTTGTATGAAAGTTGCTGCAAAGCTTCACAATGAAGTTTTGGCAATCTTTTTTTAATCTGACTGGTTCGTTGTTTAGATTTTTCTTTCTCTGTTTTCTTTAGGTACACACAGATTAGGTGTATCTCTTTGTCGACGTACAAATTTTATTTTTATTATTACTATTTTAAATCTTGTTTTTTTTTTTTTTTTTTTTTTTTGGAACCCTTTTTTTTTTTTTTTTTTTGGTTTATAACATTTTTCTTTTGAGATTATTTGGTACCTGTAAGACATTGTTCAACCAGAGTAAATATGTTAAAAGCAAGATTCAGGATTTAAAAATTCAACATTTAATTTTCTTTGTGGTTTTGCTTTTCTTTGTTTTTCTTGCTTTCGTTTGTTGATTGATTGTTTGGTTTTATTTACGTTTCATTAGAAGCAACACGAATACTATTGACGACGGACCTTGGAATTTTTAACCTCTGTCAAGTGGCGAGGACGACATCTGAGCTGCACTTCCTTCGCCTAACTTCCCCACCATGCCATTGGGAGGACTTTGATTCTCGACAGTTTTAGTTTAGTTTAGTTTTTATTAACGTTGCACTAGAAGCAATACGAGGGCTATTGGCGACGGACCTCGTAATTCTGAACCACCGTCAAGTGACGAGGACGACGCCTGAGCTGGCATCCTCCTCTCCTGACATCCACACCACGCTAACGGGAGGACTTGGGGCCCTGACAGATTTAACGTGCATCAGCCCCGGCTACACGGCGGATCCTGAGCGGCTAAGGATCGAACGTGTGACTGAACGAAAACCGTCGGTCACGAATCCGAAGCCATGTCCACTAGGCTTGAGTCTTGACGGATTTAACATGCATCAGCCCTTGCTACGCGGCGAATCTTGAGTGGAATTAAGGTTCGAACCCACGACTCGACGAAAACCGACGGCCTCGAGTTCGCGAGCATTACTACGAGGTTACCGCGGTACTTTCGTTTGTACTTATTCAAAAGAATGTAACTTTATCTTTTTGCGTCATTTATTGGTTCAGTGTTCTCTCAGGTACATTGATCTTTTTTCTTAATATTTTGTTGCGTAATTTTTATCTTTTCCTTTTGTTTCAGGTTTTTTTTTTTTTTTTTTTAGTATTCTTAATACTTTTTCCGCAATCTAGAAATAATTTGTATGTTGAATTGAACTATTATTAGTTTAATTCACATTCGATTTAGAATTTTAAAAGAAAATTGTTATTTCTGGCAAAGTCGTATACGATTATATATAAGTCAAATAAAAAAAAAATCAGAAAATCTTTTTAACATTCCTGTATTCATTATAAATTCGATTCGTAGTTTGAAAGGAAATTTTTTTTTTCTGGTCTATTTGATTAAACTTTTTTAAGAAGTCTAACATAATTTTATGTATTATCATAGTGAATTCGATCAATTTAGTTTTCAGATACCGAAAGAAAATGAATATTTTTAATTTGAGTCACGGAGTTTAAAGTCTCACTGCAAAAATTTCAATTTTATGTATTAAACTTTAAATTAAATTTGTTCGATTTAAGATTCCGAAGAAAAATGAATACTTTCTCCCTAAGTGTTTAGAGATCTATGAATTTATAAACAAGTATTATTCTTAGGTATTTCTTATGTCATTGTCATTCTTTATGTCAAATTTATTCGATCTGAAACGAAAGTGATTGCTGGTAATTTAAAAAAAATATTAAACAGGTAAAACTGTGCAAATGTTTTACGCATTCAGAAAAAGGGGAAAGATAACATAAAATAAAAAAAAAATTATAGAAAATGGCTTTCATTTCAGACTGAAATTGGGGGGGGGAGAGAAAGAAAACGATTTAAAATACACATAGGGAAAAATAATTATTCTTATACATATTCTAAATTTTATTCTAATGAATCTAAATTCAATTATTTCAATAGGAAATTCGAAGGAAGAAGATTGCTTCAGGTTTGGATGGTAAACTATCTAAAGATATAAAAAGAAAAGCGAATTAATTTAATCCGATACGTAATTTTGAAGAAAATCAATTGCATTAGATCGTAGGTAATATATCGAAAATTCCAATAGGTCCTAGGATAATGCTTCATAATAAACCGGATATTTGGAGAGAATGTTTATTCGAGGGATCATTGTAATAACATCAACTATAAAGGACGAACTTATCTCAATTTTGTTCAGTCATAACGAATTATATGGTGAAATACGTATGGATATAAGCATGCATGGAAAACGTATGGTGAAAAGAAATTAATGTTAATTTTATTTCAATATTTTGTTTCGTTACAAAAAATTCTCATAAAAAATTTGTTGATGTTAATTAAAGAATGCGCGAAATAAATATTTGTATGGGTATATTATTTAAATTGAACAATGATTTAGTTTTATTCTTGTTATGTTGTAATAAAATGAATGGTGAATACTGAAATGTAGATCTAGGTATCCTCTTCTGTATGGAAAAAGAAAGACATAGTAATTCATAATTTTTCCTTGCTTTCGAATTTTCAAATTCGAAAGCAAGGAAAAATTATGAATATTTAATAATAAAACGCGAAAAAAAAAAAAAACGTTCGATAAAATTAGAAAAAGGTGAAATATGAAAGAGACATACATGTGAAAGTGTTTTAATTTAGTAAAATGGGTCAATATCGGTATGAAACCTCTGGAAGATCCTGCATCCCACAATAATATAACGGACGGTAGTATTCGACAAGGGAATCGCGATGTTTAACATTATTTTAACTCATTACAATCACAGAAATAATTGTTATAAAATTTACAATTGATAGAATAAATAATGAAAATATTACTCTAAAATACATAATAAAATATTACACTGAAGAATTTAATCCAGAATTTCTACGAGCGAGATCACACACGCGCTGTTAAATCAAGTTCTTTTTTTACTGAATATTTGGCACAGTATGTGGCGCAATATCGGCACATATTATCGCCAATTCGTGCCAACGTTCAGGACTCCCAAATAATTTACATCATGAATAGTTAAGATCATTTTGCATACGGCTTAGTAACGAAATTTACTCAGTGGTAAATCCATCGGATTTGTTAGAGCAGTGGCACAGGCATAGTAAACACAATTTTATATATTCATGCAAGAATTCATTTGTTAAGTTTTAACCAATAATTCTTTCTTTTTTTTCGCTATACCTACTAAACATAAAGGTTAAATTAATAAACACATAGAAGGAAAAAACTCTTGTGAAATTAAAATGGTAAGACTTCGAAATGTTAGTTTTTTCGCGTCTTTAGACAGGATCTTCGTTGCCGTGGTGTAGTCTCGAATTAAATATTGAAAACGGACACAAGAGCTCTCTCGAATTATTTTATTTTTCCAGTTTCTCTTCTTCAATTATGAAATAGTAAAATAGATTTTTACAACGTTTTTATGTATTTCACTTGGTGTGTGTATGTCTATGTGTGTATCAGTGTGTCATCAAATTTCGGATCGTTTAATTTAACGAACTTCCCATCACGCTAGAGCTCTGAAACTTTGGGATTCGTTCTTACTCGCCTAACAATGCAATATTTAGACATTTGCGATAAGTTTTAACTAATATTTCAATATTTTTTTTTTTTTTTTTGGCTGCAGCAGCACTAGGATCGATAAATCCTTGTGTTGTGTCAACTTTTTTGGGTCCAGAAGAGTATGACGCGTAATACATGTAGATTTATCTACACTTAGCCTATCATACACAAATTCGCCTCACCTCACCTACACGCGGTTAGACCTGGTAATCCAAAAATATTTGGAAACTAAGAAGAAAAGGCTTGTATGTGTTGTAAAAAATATTCAATAAATGAGTGATTAAATTGAAATTATAATGAAATTTTTGTGTGTGTTTGTTTTGAATTTAATGTATAATAATTAATAAACTTTGCCACCATATAAAAACGTTGGTTTTCATCTCGAATTATTATATAATCCATAATATACGGATTAGTATACCAGCTTTTCATTCTGTGTATGCTTTGCCACAAAATAATACATTTTACTTACAGCCGTACATCACTTCACACTGTAAGTTCCCTAAATATTTCATACGCTTATTTACAAAAAAAAAAAAAAAAAAAAAAAAAAAAGCGCAAAATCCACTTTAGCCGCCTTTTATCGCAGGCCGCGGTAGCCTATTGGTCATAGTGGTCGACTCACGGCCGACGATTTTCGTTGATTCCTGGGTTCGAGTCTCGATGTCACTAAAACCCCGCTGTGTAGCCGAGGCTGATGCCCGTTAAATCTGTCGAGATTCAAAGTTGTGGTGTGGAAGTTAAGAAAGGGTATACCAACTGAAGTGACGTCCTCGTCACTTGATTGAGATCCAAAATTACGAAGTCCAACGCCATTTGCCCCCGTGTTGCTTCTGTACGACGTTAATAAAACCAAATCAAACCCTTATTGCACGAATACTATAGCGTACACGTCCCTTTATTGCACGTAAAATGAGGATCGGACTCCAAGATGTGGAAGAACTACACACTCCAAAACAAAATTCGAATTATAGTATATTTATTTCCCCCTTTTTACAATTTACAAATTGTTTGTGGCAATAATCATAGAAAATGATTTATTTAAACAAATATAATCAATTCCATGTCAAAACGAGGTAGCGGTAACCAAATGGTCACGGTCGCGAGTTCGCGGCTGTTGTTATTTTCATCGAGTCGTGGGTTCGAGACCTGATGCCTCTAAAAACCTGTCGTGTAGCACGTTAAATCTGTCGAGACTCCAATTTCTTACGTTGGCGTGGTTTGGAGAACGAGGTGCCAACTTATGTGTCGTCCACGTCACTTGATTGAGGTTCAAAATTACTATGTTCGTCGCCAACTGCCCTCGTGTTGCTTCTCAGTACGATGTTAATAAACCAATTAATCAGTCTTAAGATATTTTCTATGATTCTCAACAGTTTATATCTATTTAGCAAACTTTCCTGACGTTTTCTTCAAAAATGAACCCGAGTCAGAACAATTTGATGCCCAGAATTTACAAAATAATTAAGACTGTCGGTCCAGCCCGCGGTAGCCGAATGGTCATGGCCCCGAATTCGCTACTGGGGCTGTTTTCGTCGAGTTGTGCAGCAACTGAACAACCGTTCCATCTAGCGGGGCTGATGACGTTAAATTTGTCAAGGCTCCAAGTCCTCCTATTTGTGTAGCGTGGAAATTGAGAGGCAAGTGCCAGCTCAGATGTCGTACTCATCACTTGAGGGAGGTTCGAAATTACAAGGAACGTTGCCAATAGCCCTGATGTTAATAAATAATCAATCAACGCCAAACATTTTTAATATATATCTTTATATAGAACCCCGCATGTTAAATTTGATGAAAAACTGAATGTATACGGTGAATGTATCACATATGTTAATTATTTCTAAGACGTATAAAAAATTTGAAGGCTCACACATTTGCAGTTACTCTAAATTCAATTCATTCGATTAAGAATTGTAAAGAAAAATCACGAAAAGATATCGAAATCCCCACGATTATCGTGCAAGGTGCCCCTCATTTGCGGTTTGTTTTCCTACCGCCAAAGCGTCCAAGCGAAAAAGAAAGCCGGAATTCTTTTCCAAAAGCGCTTCAATATGTAGGTGAATGGAGGGGGAGGAGAAAAGGGTTGGGGGATTCAAAGAGTGAATCGGCCTTGACTGATTCTCGCTCCCGGATCATTATAATTTTTGTTCTTTTTTTTCTCTTTTTTTTTTATTCTCTCTTTCTCTTCGATATTTATTTTTGACTTTTTTTGTTGTTCCACATGTTGCCGGCGGTGTAATAGTATTTTGTTTTTTCCGGCTTTTTGGTACTCGCTTCCTTCCTGAGAGACTTAACAGTGGTTTCGAAATCGTTTGGCAATTTATTCGGTAACCCTGCCGGGTCGCCAAAAGTTTTACGCGAAGTGCTCGAGAGGAGTTGAGATGTTGAATAATTTTTTTTTTCCCGCGCGTTTAAGACAAGGACAAATGATACGCAGTTCGGAACACACAATGTTACTTCTTCTGATTACTATTGCTATCTCCGTTTGCTCACGGGTCTGGTTAAGTAATTTGATAAACATCTTCAACCTTTTTTTTTTATCAGTTGTAGAAACAAAGTAATTTTTAGAAGAAAAGTAGTTGTTATTTTTTTCGCTAGCTTTGTCCTCGGTTGCACGTCCTTGAAAAACCGAAAGCATAACCTATTACATGATGTGAACATTAATTGAAGAAAAAAAGTGGATAAAGTCCATTAATTCGAACGTAATCAGAAAAGCAAAGCTGCATTTGCTTTGCATTCGACGCATAAAAGATAATACACAACAAGGATTTAAAGAAATTGTTTTTCTTGTTTCGGACTGGAATTAAAAAAAAAGAAAGGACTCCGAAAATCCATTCAAAAAACATACACACAAATAATTATTTTTATTCCGTAAATATAAGTTTAATAACAGCAATTAGCTTGCTTAAATAAACATCCATTGTAGCGAAATTACTTTCCAGCTATATTTCGTAGAAGTAGTTTTCCTCCCCTGTAATGTAAGATTTTTTTTTTTGTATTGTTGAGAGGCAAAATTATTCGATATAAGCTTCAGAATTTCAACAAAAAAAAATGTTGAAATAAGGAACGTTAAAAAGCAAGTTGTATTTCGAGTCGCGAAGAAATGCCGAAAAAAATTGAGTAGCAAAAAAATAATTTGCTTTTTTCAATTACGTAGCAGAAATAATAACAAAAGGGGGAATTTATGTTATCTTATAATGGTAAGAATATTTTGAGAGGTATATGAATTTATTGGTAAGGTTACATATTTTGATTACTTTTGTTTGAGTATTTATTGATTTGATTACTTTTGTTCTCAAAGGTTAATTTAATTAACGCAATTATTGATTTGCAAAATTCTTATATTAAAATATTGAAAATGTTCGAGAAATGTCACTTATTAAATTTTTTTACCCTGTAGGTAATCAATTGAGGCAAAGGTAACCATTTCGCAACATTATAAAACAAACTGCGAGATTTGATTGAAAATTATTTTCATAGCCATAACTTTTTTATTTGTCATCCGATTTTCACAATTTCTGATGTACTTGAAAGTAACATATATCCTTAAGCAATACATTTGTTTTCTATGTTCCTAGGCGTCGTTGATGAGTTGGAAACTGAAAAAAAAAAAACGGCCACCCACTCAATGAAGTAGCGAGACACTCGATCTTACAGCATCTTTTGAGGGACAGCACTTTCTTTTTGATGATGAAGTGAAAGTTCTCATAAAAGCTTGATGTCGGCATAAAGCATGGGAATTCTTCTCCGACGGGTTTGAGTGACTAGTCACACCCCACCCCATTCCAAGCATTTACATTAGGGCAAGTGCTTGTGAAGAGGTGGGGACTGTGTCGAAAAATTAAGTGGTGTATAACGTAGAGGAACAAATAGTTTTCACAAAAATTACGAAAAACGAGAGACAAATAGAAAAGTTGTGACTGTGGAAGTATTACTTTTCAAATCAAGCTTCGTTTAATAAAATAACAATATATCAGAAAATTGTTATTTTCTTAGCACGTCATATATTATGTTAAAAACAAGTCACTATTATGAAAAATAATAAAAATATTGGCGATGAGTCTTAATTTCGAGCTTCAATCTAGCGACGAGGGCAACTCTTTAGTTGGCGCGTCCCTCTCATGGCTTCCACACCATTCCACGTGAAAGCTTTGAGCCTCGACAGGTTTAAGGTACATGGGCCCCGCTAAACGAGGTTTTTTTTTGTGGCATCAGAGCTGAAGCCTTCGACTGGACGGAAATAACTCCAACAGAGAGCTCGCGAAAATGACCTCTCGGCCGTATATTTTTGTTGAAACAATATCCCGAAAATGTAATTTACAGGATTATTCAAAACGAATCATCCGATTTTAAAGTTTGATATTTTCAAAAACAAAACATAAGTTGTATATGAATACAAAGGGAAAATGTGGAAGTTTTATACTGGGAACAATAGATGATCCTCGTGTGCTCTTCGTGGAGCTATTTCCCGAAAGCTGTTTTAGTAGCTTTAATGGAGCTACCTCGCAGTTTTACAGCTGCCTACAGTATGGCAGTGTGTTATACAGCTGATCATTTACGCCACCTGGCTTGGCCCTAAGCGATTTCTTCCTTTGGGGGTTTGTAAAAGATAGTGTATGTGTCACCATTGCCTACAAATTTAAGTGAACTTATGTAACAGATTTCTGCTGCAGTTCAATCAATCACCACTGTCACTTTACAACGAATTTACACATCGAATTTATATTTATACGTGTAACTAAAGAAAGTTATATCGGACTATAGTAAACAATCTTCTATATTTTCCCTTTGGATTCTTGTATAACTCATTCTGTGTCGTTTATTTATGAAATGTAGTATTTTGAAATGAGATGATTCATTTTGAATATCATACTATAGAATTCTGTCTCCTTTATTCGTCGTTTTTCATGACTGACAAATAATTTCATATAAAGCAATTTTAGCTTATGAATAAAAAAACATAACGAATAACTGAAAATGACAAAAATCTAGAGTATAAAAATAAGTATTATTTCTAAATTCCGTATTCTGTCTCTTTTTCTTTTTTTTCATGAAAATACCATGTACAACTATTTCAGGTAAATCACAGGAAACTCATGATTATGTTTCCTGTGGCTTACAAGCTTTTGAAAGGAAATGGCATTTTATTTAGGAAGAAAAAAGATTATTTTAGCATTACGTTACGGCGAAACATTGTGACTGTATTTTTGCGTTGCATTTCGTTTAATAATAGGTTATTAGTATTTTCGTTTTATAAGTAAAAAATTAATCTTGTATATGTATGAAAAGAATCTGGAAAGCTCTTCAGCTGGAAACTACTAAATTATAACGAGAAGCATTTTAACTGAGAGAGGAAGCCTTATTAGAAGTTTGAGGACATAAATTTTCACACAAGTTTTTTATAGCTTTCCCTATCTCGACCTAACTCGCATTTCTCCCAAAAAATGCCGAATAATAAATCTGATACTTTTGATGAAAATAAAGGGGTGGAAACTTGTTCTTTTATATATATATATATATATATCTTATTATGTTGCTATTCAGAAAAATATGGCGGTCATAATAAAAATTAAATGTTTGATTTTATATTGAAGGATTCTAGAACATTTTAAGCGTTTCTTATTCGAAGCCAGGACGAAATAAAAGATGTGAATTTGTGTGGTTCAGACAGCGAGTATCAACAGAGGAAGAGAATTTTGAATCGAGCAAAGCACTTCTTTCTAGGGAGAAAAAAAAAAAAAAAAAATAAGGGAAGGGGTAATAATTTTGTTGATTCAGCAATTGAAAGAGGCGCGTGATATTACCATGACACGCGCGATTCCAAAGAGGAAATCAGGATATTTAAAAGTGGAAGAAAAGGTTTTGACGTTAAGAATAAATGAACAAAAAGAAAGATGATAAATTTAGTTTGTCATCACACAGACAGATACATGCATACACACATATGTAAAGCATACGCAGATGAGTCCATTGGATGCCCCCGGGTCCCACTCCAATAATTAGCATTAGGTTTCACCTAGAATTTAAGCAGTAAATTTCTGGACACATTCATGTGTATGTGTATGAGTATTTATTTATGTTACGCCACTAAGATACTTAAGCCTAGTCTCAATTGTAAACAACATCAAAATAGATGTATCTGATTTATCTAAATTTTAATTACATTTTGGTAATTAGATATCAATATTTTTTTTTTAATTATGAGTAAATAATAAAAATACATAAATGGAAATGAAACTTTTTTTTTTTTTTTTTGCTGCAAAATCTTCATTTTTGTAATAAGAAGCCTTAATGGTCTCCAATATCGTAAGTTCCGCATCTTTGTACAAGAGACATTACTCTTACAAGGGAAAAATTTTTATTCATGCGTCACATATTGAGTCACTCCTACAAAAATATAAACATTAATTTTAAAAATGTGTTCTTCAAAAAAAAAAAAAAAAGAAAAGAATGTTTTAATTTGTGTTTAAAACGCTGAAAAATAAATTTGAAAAAAATATTTTTTTTCCTCTGAGCAATGATTGTATGGTATGCTTTACTCCAATTCCTTTCATAATTTCAATTAATTTATAACATTAACCCCTCCCCGTCACGCTTTCATTGTTAAAAACGATTTTCATCAAAACATTTATTGAAAATAAACCTACAGAGTTTACACCTTTCATTTTCAAGCATTCCAGCAGAATATTTGTTAAGCAAGGGCAAAAGAAGGTCGGTAGAGAAATAACAATTTAAATTAATGAATTAAAAGCAGTGCATATCTTTCTTCTCTGTTCTTTGAACGCAATCTGAGCTAAATCGTGAACTAAAATATTTATTTTTATCATAAACTTTTTTTTTTCCAGGAACACGAGGGCGCTGCTTACTATGCTAATGCAAGAGCATACTAGTTCTTGTTGTTTTTAATGAATAAAAGCTTCCCTTGTTCAGAGTTACAACTTCAGTATCGTTGAATGAACACGCTATTCATTAGTTTCATTCATAGAACGGAAACGCATCTTGGGTGTTTTCGGTGCTACAACAACAATATTTAAATGAGAATCGGAGATAAGTAAATGAGAGTGATGGAAATAGATATCTCGTTGTGGCGAGACGAAAAAAGATCTCTGAGAACTTAGAACATTTTTTTGTCACAGCTGTTTCCTTCATGTGTCTTCGATCATGTCCAAATTCGGAACACATTTTGAATTCCATTGTTCCTACAGAAGGAGTCAGCAGAGTCGGCCTTCTCTATAATGGGGGTGTAAGAAACCATTCGGGGCCATATTTTTTTATATTTATATAAAAACAAAACTACATCATGAACATATATTTCTAAAGTATGTTTATTTGATGCGTGATTTTGTTTTTTGCTAATACAAGAATTATTTCAGAAAAATTACAATTTTTTGCAATTTCTTTTTCGATGCTTAACATGGCAGGTGCATTCAAGCGTTCTGCTCGCACGTTTGATTAACAAGTTCAGATTGGGGGGGGGGGGGGGATACTCAGGAATTCACCGAATCAAATAACAAAAGCTAACCACTTGTATCATCAAGAATTAGTTTGAGAGAGATTTTCGAGATTTATTGATCTACTACATTAATGTTTACGATAAAATGAACTTTGCGTCATGCTGACAACGATAGGAATATTGTCAAGTTTTATGTGCAAGAGTACATTATTTTAGTTCTTGATCATGTTGGGCCCCCGGTGCATAGCACCCCCTCCCCAGATGGTCTGCCTTGGGAGTCAGGTGACGACGACATTGAAATCGCATATGGCTTCACGGGCGAAAAAAAAATCTATGAATATTTTAAAAATTAATATGTTTTAAAATAACATTTTATTTTTGTACTTCCTCAGTAATAATAAATTGAATAAAACAATAATAAATTCGATATTGTTATTATTTAGTTGATACAAAATGAAGGGTAACATCCGAATGGTTACTTGTGATTATGTGTCATATATCTCGTATAACACATCGATCAATAACTCCCGAGACTAACCCAGAGATGGCGCTCGTAGTAAACCAGTAACCAGGTCTTTCTAGAGTACTAACCTTTGCTTGAAACGTGTCAAAATTTTAAGTCGATCGGACCAGGAAAAAGGTTTTTTGAAGTGAAGTGAAAAAGGTTTTTTCCAAGTGGGTGCCGCGATTGCTTTCGATGGAACAAAAACAGCAACGAGTCGATGATTCAGAAAGCTGTTTATCACTATTTACTCGCAACAAAAAAGATTTCTTGCGGAAAAAAAACAAAAAAACAAAAAAAAAGATTTGGAAAAGCGTTGGAACGATTGTATCACCCTAAAAGGTGATTAACAAAAGGTGTTATGTTGATGAATAAAAAAAAATTTGCAAAAAAAATGTTGTTTTCAATGTTAGACTCGGGAGTTATTGATCGATGTGTTAAAATATGCAGGATTGTCGAAATTAAACTTTGAGTCAGAACAGTAGGTTTGAGTTGCAATGACATGAAATTTGAACTACAAACGCTTCAGATAATGTTCTCGAGATTTATTAAAAAATAGTACACTAAGATGCAGATAGGTAGCGCTGTAGCTAGACAAAACGTTCTACCAATGTTACATGCATTCCATAGCTTCACACAACCCTTCCCAATCGCAAAACGGTGTGTTCAACTCGGAAAGCTGATCTGTAGAGCTACAGGTTCCCCTAAAAATCGGTTCCGTTATTTAGTAACAGTAATGTTGCGGAGGACGACGTCAGCAAACAGTGTTTTTGCAAACCAGTGACGCGGTTTCCTTTCATTCAAAACTCTTTGGGAAACCACGCCATCTGGTTTGCACAGACGATGTTTCAGTGATATCTGCCATATTATAAAGGTCGTCAGATAACGGCTCCGCTTTGCTAGAAAACCGTAGCTAAAGTCCGCATTAATTCCACGAACGTGCCGAAAAATGTGGCCTTTCAGATGTGTCAAGGGTGTGGATTGTTCTTGATAGACTTGATCCTTTTAGAATCCCTAAAACCAGAAAGATGAGATCTGGCGAGCGAGCAAGTCAAACTGTTGGAAAACAAGTACGGGTCACCCGTGCGTCGGTGAAAGTTTGCCGTAACACTTGTTGAACACTACGATGAAAATGGAGACATGCTGCATTAAGATCGTGTCCTGGAGGCAGTGACGTTGCTACAGTCCTGTGCTCACAAACTATATCAAACTTTGCTGAGTGGGTTTCTCAAAGGATCAGATCTATCGAGAACAACACGCAACCTTTATAGATCTGAAAAACTACATTTTTTGGTATGTTCGTGGAATTAATGCGGACTTACAGCGTTTCATATTGGAACACACTGATTTGCAATAGTGTGAACCAAAGGACACATTTAACATGTGTGGAATGCTTGTTCACGCTGTAACGCCACCAATCGACGACATCTTGCACTATTTTTATTTTTTAAAAAATCTCGAATGCATGGTTTGAAGTATCTGTTTTATGTCTATATTTTATGTTAAGTGTCTATATTTTATGTCATTGACTCATGTACAACCTTCAGGAATGGCAAACCATAATTTTGACACAATTCTGTACATATACATAATCAATTGTAATCACTCAAAAATTTACGTAAGAAATTTTTATGGATCTAACTTCTAGCATTGTTACATGAAATCCATTAGCAAAACCTAATTTCGGAAAACCTAAGCTAATCTTTCATGCTTGCTGTAACATTTGCAACAGTAATTGTATTTTTATTTTCCTTTCTTAACTTGCTTATTTTCATTTAATAGAATTATGTTTTCAGTTATAAATTTGGTTCAAACACCGGTTTAAAGTCTCGTATTAAATTTCTTCAACTTCAGTATTAAAGCGTATTGTCGTGGTGATATATTTATGGCAACATAAGTTGTCTAATAATCTCGATTCGATATTTCTCTAAATTTAAGAATTTTTTTTTAGAGGTTGAAAAATAAAGGTATGTATAGATGCAGAATTTTATGGTAATTCTATAATCTGGTGCTAATAAATCTAATTATTAAATTTGCCATATTTATTAAATGTGCCATGACTTACGAATAAAGTAAATTATTCGCAAGTCATAGCACAGGCTGCAAAAATCGATTTATTTTCTTTATGTAATGCAATTAAATGGGTAATTGAAGATTCAAAAAAAAAAAAAAAAAGGTTTGTAGGCGGTGAACGGAATAAAGAATATTATTCCCTGAATAGTATTCTTCTACTTAACGACGGAATGATTACTATATTATTTCAAAGTGAGTTAATATATTGTTATGCGCTCTATGGATAGAATGCACGTACATTGATCAAATGGTTTTCTTACTTTAATTTGCTATATTTTGAAATTCTTATCCTTTTTTTCCAATCACACTTTAAACTTCTCCAAAAAAAATTTCTTTATCTCCTCACGTTTCAAAACTTGAATAAAATTTCAAATCAAATCATCTCACCGTGTAGAGCTGCACTGCAATATTTTCGACCTCTGTTTTTGCCAAATCGTACGATAAGTCGCCAAAAATATTCCGGTCCACCCATTGAGAACTAAACATACTTCTTGGCGGGAGACGGAATGCAATATATTTTTTTTCACTGTTTAGGTTTTTTATTGTTTTCATTCTGAAGTTGCCGTAGCTGGAGGGGGTCCCGAGTTAAAAGGCAGCGTTGCGGCTGACGCCCAATCATAATTCATTTCCTTTTTTTCTTCTTTTTCTCTCATGCCGGAACTTTTGAAGGACAAACGGAGAGAGAGAAAGAAAAAAAAAAAAAAAAAAAAAAAAAAAAGGCGCGCGGTTTCTCTTTGAGGAAACTATTTATTTATGCACGGGGCATTTGATTGCCGTCAATGGGAAAGTGACCATGATATGAAACATGTTCACCTTTCTTTGGCAAGAAAGTGTCTGCATTTGTTTCTGCTGTTGAGAGCGTAAAATATTGATTAAATTGTGATCCAGTACACTTTCTATAATCCGGCACTTCACCATGCCGAGATTACCAGTAATCCGGCATTTTTACGAAAACAGATAAATTATTTCACTTTTCATTTGAATCATGTTGGTCAGTTGTCTTCAAGCCTTGTTCCGTGGAGACCCAGCGTTCCGCTAGTCAAAATAAAAATTTGAAAAGAAAATTTTCAAACATTCACATTAGTTGTCTAGTGTTTAATAGTTAAAAAACATAGAAATACATTTAGTTCTCTTTGAAACTTGATCAGAAGCCTAGTGTGTGGGCTGCCGTCGTTCGTAACATGAGGCCAACAGAGTCGTAAGTACAAATAATTCGATATAAAAACCAACGTTTTTAAAAACAACGTTTTTATATGGTGGCAAAGTTTATTAAAGAAAATTATTGAAATATTAGTTAAAACTGTTGGTTATTTTTAACTTTAAAATTTACTAAAAAAGAGATATTTGTGAGCGTATTAAAAAATTCATAATACTCATAAAATCAAAACATGCATTTGAAAGTTTGTAAGCCATTCTATTAAAAAAAAAAAAATGGGAACCAGAATTCAGAAAAAATTATTGTGATAAGACATGGTGCCAAATATTGGAAACTTTCTTTCTTGCTCATGATTATTGACTAAAAGTCAGCAACCCTTACTATCTCGGAGATAGTAAAGGGAGATAGTATCTCCCCTTTGTCAGTACAATAGTTTTACGAGGCGTTATGTGGTGTGGGGAGTGCCCGGTGTTCCCAGAGGGGGAAAATTTTTTTTTCCTCAATCCTAAAAGCGCCTAGAGGAAAGAATATTTTGACTTATTAAAATTATTGAAATATTAGTTAAAACTTGTCGCAAACGTCTAAATATTGCATTGTTAGGCGAGTACGAACGATTCCCGAAATTTCAAAGCTCTAGCTTGATGGGAAGTTGGTTAAATTAACGATCGAAAATTTGATGACACACACACACACACCAAGTGAAATTCAGAAAAACGTTGTAAAATAGCTCCGGAAATTCAATTTCGGTGCTGGACGAAACATCGGGGGATGTTATTCTTTCCCGTGAAGGGGAGAGAGTTGTTGTTTGGTGACCTTGAGTGCCGCTGCTGTGTCGAACTCATTGGATCCGAAGAAAAGTTGTTCGGTCACTTTTTGCTGTGCCTCTACCAACTAGGCTGAAAAGACGTCTCTTCCTGCTAGTTAAGTAAGGCGTTTTAACTTCTGGTGATGTTGTAGAAGAGAATCTCAACACAATCGATTGTGTGCAAAATAGATTCGCGTTCGTTGCGGAGTTTCGATGACCGCGATTTTCTGACGGCTAGTTACTGCTGTGTGCTCCGTGAAAAATCTTTATTAATGCATGTGGCAACAAAAGCAAAATATAGAAACAAATGAAATGCAGAATAGGAAATGCGACTGCAGATAACATCAATAGAGCTATATCTCTACAGTTTGTGTGTAAGAAATGCAAGCACACTCCAGTCACTAAACATAATACAAGGGTATTTCACACATCTTCAGCGCGAGTTAATGCTATTAATGAGTAAATTACATTAATTGAATGTTAAAATGTTTTAATAAAAAATACAATACTTTTCTTAAAACTTTTTACATAAAGTACCTGTAACACGTTGGTCCATTTTAAATATTATTTTAAGGTGTATTTTTTTTTTAAGAGTGGGAGCGAGGGTTCCACGAAAAAACCTTATAGTTCTCAAGAATTCCGTGAGTCAACAAAGTTTGAAGATCACTGATGAAAGCTATCAAAACAGCACTCTTTGCACTTTTACTTATTTTGTGCGTTTGACACTTTATTTGCATGCATTTGTTTTACATTTCGCACAATAATACATAGCTTTTGCAATTAAATTGCGGTACTATTCGTGATTTTCCAGTAATCTGGTGTTTTCGGTAATCAGGCAGTGCTCTGGTCCGATATCTGCCGGATTACCGAGTGAATACTGTATTCAAAAGACGAATTTGTGTTTATTTATGATACATATCACAAATTCGAATTTCTTCCGTTTACTGTTTTGTTTTTGGCCGTGATAGCCTAATGGTCATCGCGACTGGCGGTTTTCGTCGAGTCGTGGGTTCGAACCAAGATGTCACTAAAGACCCGCCCTGTATCAGGGGCTGATGTAAGTTAAATCTGTCCGGGCCCAAAGTCCTCCCGTTGGCGTGATTGGAAAGTTAGGAGAAGGGAAGAGGTACCAGCTTAGGTATCGTTCTCGTCACTTGACCGAGGTTCAAAATTGCGAGTTCCGTCGCCAATAGCCTCGTGTTGCTTCTAGTGCGACGTTAATAAAATTAATCAAACGAATTAATCAATTATGTTTTATTTTAATAGTAAAAACAAATACATTATTGAGTCTGAAAATTAAGAATAAGTTTTACAAATAAAGTATTAGACGTTTATTAAATCATAAAGATGCATATAAATGTTGTTTGTAACTTGATTTGAAAAAAAAAAAAAAAAATGAAACGGTTCGTTAGTAATAGTTCGTTAGCTTCAAATTTCCCATAAAGTTTATGTGGTGAGTGGCACATACTTGTAATGATAAACTTCCGCTTCCAAGCAAAATGAAATTGTCTGTTAACTCATAATGACATTTATGTACGCTGTTTGAACTGAAGAAAAAAATGAAACGGTATGTTAGTGATACTTTCTTTTGTGTTAAAATGTCAAGCTTAGGTGATATGATGCTTATTATGAAACTTTTTTCTAGGAAAAGAATGAAAATGATGAAGAGACCTAAACTATTAGATTTTCTAAATAGAAAAAAAATAAATAAATAAATAAAAAAGCAGAATGAGAGATATGAAACATATTCACCTTTTTTTCTGCAAGAATATGTCTGCATTTGTTTCTGTAGCTAAGAACGTAAAATATCATGTAAAATGTAACATTCTAAAACGAATTTGTGTTTATTTACTTTGATGTACATCGTATGTTCAAATTTCTACCCTTTATTACTTTATTTTAATTATAAATACAAAAACATTACAGCGTGTCAAAATTGAGGATAAGTTTCACAAATAAATTATTAGAAGTTCATTAAACCACACACAATGATATTTTTGAACAATATTTGTAAACAGTCCATTAGTGATATTTTATTTTGAGCTAGAATTTTATATGAAGTTTGGGTGCATATGTGTCACTAATGGTTGTAATGATAAACATCGTTCCCGAAGAAAATGAATAAAAATTTCAATATTAAAATCATGATGAAATTTTTGTACGTTGTGTGTTTGTAATTTGACTCGGAAAAACATGAAACGGCACGATGGTAATATAATTTTATTTGTTAGAATTTCGCATAAAGTCTATGAGGTATATATCACTGAGATGCTTGTTATAACAAACTTTCGTTTCCGAGGAAAATAAATGAAGAAAATGAGAAAAAAAAAAATATTTTGTTAAATACTTTGGAAATGAATGTATATAGAAAGGTAATGAAAAGGAAAATGATTATATAAGTTTTCAAAATCTTTAGAGCCTCATTTTCGCTACTTTCTTATGGCACACGTTTGAGATACCACGGTGGAATGGTATACAATTTTTTAAGTAAAATCATATTAAATTGTAAGGAAATGGAAGAAGTTGTAATGGACCCCCCCCCTAAGGATTGCTGGGTACTAAAATTTTAAAACTGAAACTTTTTAAAAAATTTTTAGGAAAAATTAATATTCAAAATCCCGTGCTCCACATAAACATTTTTTTTCACCTTAAAAATAAACAATAAAATTTGAAATTAATTTTGAGATATGAATCGAAATGGGAGAAACACTTCCCTTATGAAAAATTTAACGCTACGCTCCTGCCTTACGGATATGTTACGAACAAAGAGAGAACTGCCTGTTTTTCTCACTCGTTTTTTTTCCCATCCGCTTTACTTCAGAAAACGAATTTTTTAAATGTGAAATAGTATATAATTTGTAATATTTAGAGGCGCCTGACTGAGATATCCAAGTAATTACCGAAAAATTAAGTACTATAGCTATTTACGTATGTATGAGTTCATCTTAAATCCCTTCGGAACGGCTCTCACGTATACGTGCCAGCGTGAAACGCGCTCATTTTCCAACTGATTTATAGGCGTGCGTGACAGAGCGTTTTTTTGTTCACCCCCATAGGCCACGGTAGCCTAGTGGTCATGGCTTCGGATTCGATGCCGACAGTTTTCGTTCAGTCGCAGGTTCGATCCTTGGCCGCTAAGAACCCGCCGTGTAGCCGTGGCTGATGCACGTTAAATCTGTCGGGGCCCAAAGTCTTCCCGAAGTTAGTAGCGGGGGAGGTTAATAGAATAGAGATTAAAAAGTTAGAAATTCTTGTTCCTATATATAGAGAGAGAAAGAGATTAGTTTATATAGTTTAGTTTTTACTAACGTCGCACCAGATGCAATACGAGGGCTATATTAGGGACCGACCCCAGACCCCGTAATTTCGGACCACGGTCGAGTGACGAGGACGATACCTGAACTGGCATCCCTTTCTCCAAACTTCCACCCCACGATACGATATATTATAGAAAAATGTGTTCAATTGCCATTCAAAGTACTGCCTGGAGCCTAGACAGATTTAACGTGTATCGCCCCTCTAGACGGCGAGTTCTTAGTGTTATCAGGACTCGAACCGACGTCTTGACAAAACAATTGCTGCTGCGAGTCCGCAACCGTGATCACTTGGCTACCGCGGTTACGTTACTTGACCGACAATCAAAAGTACGAGGTCCGTCGCCAATAGCCCTCGTGTTGCTTATACGAGTGACATTAATCAGCTATCGATCAATCAAAACGGGCCACGTGAATTTAAAACAATATTCATCTAGCTGGCCTTCCTTACTGTAGCTACAAATGGGGTGATGAAGGTAGGTATCGTTGTTACACTAAGATAGGATGAAGATATTAAAAAAGTTGGTATTTTATTAACATAATTCTCACGTGATGTGAAAATTTTGAAAAAAAAATCTTTGAATTTAATATGCAGCTCACTCCGTTATTTCATAAAGGGACCGAGTCTTGAATCTACGACCTTCAGGCCATTAGGCTTCTGCTCTGCCATTACGCAAAAGGAATTTGTTATTATTAGACTGACAAAATGATGATGATAATTTTATTCAAAACCAAGTGATTAATGACTCTTCCAGATCTTACATAATGTTATTTGAAATGACTTGTTTAACAAGTTTTGAATAAAGTAGCAATTAATGCAACTTTATAATTATTTGGAAACATTCGGATGGCTTGATTCGAACATTAACAAAAAGGACATTTAACAATGTACCAAGAAACTCTTAAATCACTTTGTTGACGACTAATGCCACACTTTGTGATAATTATTCATTCTCTTCTCGACCTTGAAGGAAACTTTAATCTTTTTATCGACATTAAAAGAAAGATTTAATCGCTTGTTTTTAGAAAAGGCAAATAGGAATTAAGCTTTTGAGTTGGTTAAATATATTCAACCAGGAAAAAAAATGAAGGTCGAACAGGATTTCTCGTCGTGTTTCGGGTGAGATTTTTGTGAATCGAGATTATTTCTCTCCGGACCTTGACAGTTTTGATGAATCTTGGATGCGTAATCGTACATCTTGAAGCACTAACATTGCCACGCCCATCTCTTAATAGTTATTTTAAAAATACTTCTAAAACATAAATAAACAATAACTAGTTTCAACATTAAACATCTTTATTTTTCTTCGTTTTGAAAATCGCTCGATCTGTTGTATAGTTTCGAATTTTTTTAGTACGCTGGACATATCTCATAACAATTTATAAGATTTTGAACATATTTGTAGTATGACTTATTTAAAATTTAGATCAGTTCATTTTTTTATTCATATTTTGTATTTATTACACAATGTATTAAAAAAAGTTCTAGGATTGATCGTGCACAGACCATTTAACCCAGAGAATATTTTTACATTTGATATTAAATTTCTATATTGTCTCCTCACAAATGAATACAACACTTGGAAAGAGTGTGTGAACTAGAGATGTACTTCCAGCGTATTAGTTCCTCTCTGGTTGGGTTCCAAAATTTTATTACGTTCTAAATGTATGCTCCTATATTCCATTACTTACAGAATACGTGTTCATATTTCCTATTAATTTTTAATATACTGCGTTATCATATTACTTCTGAATGATATTCTGCTCTAGCAATTTTGATTTATATTCCAATACTTCATTAGATCTGGATTACATTCCACCTACGTAATCCTTTATATGATATAAATTTATTTTTTTTAAAATTTAAATCACTCAAAAAGGTTGTATGACAAGCATCTCAAGAAGCGACAAAATTAATAGGGTTTTGCATGGAATATATTACTGACTAAATAGGTTCCAAAGACATAACACTATTATTTATCGTATTGCGTGAAATAACGCCCTCTTCTAGTGAAAACTTCTTCTGGAACGCCTGCATTCAAACACTATTGAGTTCCAGTACCATCGTCACTTCAGTTCCCTGTATCGGCTCATACCACAGCTCCTACATTTTCAATGTAAAATTGGGAAATAAAAAATAGCCCCGAAAGGAAGGGGCAGATCTTGTAAATACGGGGGAGGGAGAGAAAATATGAACACAAGCTGCTTTCTCGCCAAAATATGCTACAAGGATGGACTTGTGAGACAGTGCATTTTTATGCAAGAGATACAAGAGATACTGTCCAATAAATCGGACCTCACAGGCTACATTCTTTTCAAAAGCCGATGCAAAAACATCGTTGGAGAATACCCCAGTCACAGCTGAATCTCGACGGTGCAATTTTGTTGCACATGACGATGCAATTTTGTAACACTATCATTATTTCGACTCGAATATGGACAACCTGATCTCTCGTCGTCTTCGGTTGAGTTTCTTTTGGAGTTAAACTTCGAAAACCATTCAAATACCCTGAAGCGACTCATAGCATCGTTACCATTCGGAGATTTAATAATTTCGTATATTTCTGTGGCCAATTTACCAAATTTGATGATTGCTCCTTGTTGTATTTTTTTTCGATGACAATGCACTCACATTCTTTACGCAAAAGAACATAACCAAGTCGAGGTCGAAATGAATGCAACCGCTTGATACGCACGACCAATGGTAGGTCCAGGGGGTGTGCACAGGGACGCATGCTCCCCCTCTGTCATAATTTTATGCACAGACACAATAATATACATCAGCAAGAAATCCCAACCAAATTTAAAAGAGTTTTAGTTCTTGTTGTTGTTTTACTTCAAAGGTGTTTGTTGTGTCTAAGAACAGGATCGCTCTATCTATCATTCTAAAAAATTTTAGTTCTTAATTTGAATTTGACTCCTGAGTTAATTTTTATATGGTTTATTTTTTAATGAAGAACTAAATAAACACGAAAAGTAAACGAAATATACAAACACCGTTAAGTGTTATGAGCTTTTTATACAGGGCAAAAGAAAAAGAAATATATACAAGGAAATGAAAAAGTTACATGCAAAGAACAGATTTAGCCACCCAAGGTGCACTTTTTTTTCCTTTCAAATTAGTATTATAAAATTACTCAATTACGTATAAGAAAGTAAACGATGAAATATCGAGAAAAGACAATAGTAAATTTTCCGATATTAAAATTAAAGGGAACGGTAAGTTATTTAATTGAATATCATATCAGTCACACGTAATTTAAATTAAAACAAATGATAAATTATTAAATTGAATATGTTTCAGTTAAATGTAATTAAAATTGAAGCAAACCATAAAACATCGAAAAGTTATCTGATGAGCCAAAAATGATTTGATACGCGAAAAGTGATCCAACTAAAACAATAATCCCTTGGGTGTCTAAAATTGTGTCTCCGTGACGATTTTTTTTCTGGATCCCTCACCATTGCGCACAGCAGAAGATCATTTCTACATCATCCCATCGGTACGCTATCTGAATTTTTTTTTTTTACTAGGTAGTGTCCCGGAACTTTTTGAATACACTGAGCACATTTCCAAAACACAGTATCTGTAATTCCAGCGATGGTAACAGATAACAATAGTAGGAAGCATCAGAAGTGTAAGGTTGTGAAAACCCCACTACAAAGTCTCCCCCTCCCACCTGCAGTTCATTCATCCGAAGCTCTACAAAAGCACCTTATGGAACACAGTTTTCTTTTATTGTAAACAAGGCAGAGAAGTAAATAAGACTTCAGGAGAAGTACTACAATAAAAATCACGCTAATTTGTGAAACTGATAACTTGCAAAATAACTCTACCTGTAAATATTATTAAATATCGTGTTAAGAATGGAAAAACCCAATTGAGGTGCTTGACAGTTATTATAATTTGAAACCTACTCTGAGCAAAATTATTACAAAGGTGTAGAATATTTGTTTTCCTGCACATGTCAGCATAATCCTACATTCAGAGATACAATAAACGTTCTTTGATCCGGTACGTTCGGGACAGAGGAGTGCCGGATTAGCGATTTTGTCGGATTACCGAGCGTCAAGTTATAACGAGGATACCAGGGATAAACCTCTAGATATACTTTTATACTATTAAAACATATATTTAATGTATTTAAACTCATTCTGAAGCTGAGTAGACGATTTAAATATCAACAAAGTATTTCGTTAATTACAAAATTCAATTCAAACATCGAACTTTAATTCAACTGAATATTCTCTTGTATTGACAAAAAACATTACATACAAAAAAAAAAAAAAAAAAAAAAAATTAATACAGTATTGTTATAGTTAAAAGAAGTTAGGACGAGCTACTCAAGCCACCCGCTTACGTTTATTAGTTTTATGGACACCCCTACCGGCTTATCGAGAAACTATTATTTTTTTGTGCAATACACTGAAAGCACAAAGTTGTAATATTGTGCAAACAGGATACGTAACCCGCTAGAAAAAAAAAAAAAAAAAAAAACACCAAAAAAAAAAAAAAAGACGATTACGATGAACACTGAGAGAAAACGTGAGGGGTACTGAATCAAAATCAGGTGGTCAAGGTCAACTGCCAAGGCTGACAATTTTTCCAGTGCCATAGTAAGACAAGACGCGAGGCTTCGTGAACAGAACGATACAAAATTCACAGGAAAAAGATGTCCTCACACTGATGGAGTGATAGACTGATAATATGAATATTCTTTAATTACTGTTTAGTCCCTTTAAGAAAATATTTTAATCCAAAATTTCATTGCTTAAATTTGGCAACCCCATAAACGCTACGCTCGGAGACACATGCACCCCCTAGCCCCTCATACCTAGCTACGCCACTGGTAACACCTCGCTTAAATGAATAAATATGGATCTTCACTGGTCGTCTCGAGACTCTACGATTACCTACGTCTAACACAGACCTGACCAAGACTTAGAGGGCCACTTTGGAAAGGCATTTTATTTGAGTGTGCGCGCACACCTTTCCTACAGCAATGGGTTATGATATGAACGACTCATGGTGGAATGTTCTTTGGTACTTAGATGCACAATAAAAGCTTAAATTTTTGTTCAGATGACCCAGTTCTAAGGTGACCAGATTTTAACATTCGAAAAGCGGGACACCATTGACGAGGGAGGGGGGGGGGGTTTCTTGATTAAAAATTAAGTACCTAAAAAATACAAACCTTTGATACTTAAATAAATTACTTACCTTAATCATCTGAATAGCTTATTTGTTGACATCACTTGTTTAATTAGCACTAGCAAGCAGTACGATGTGTATAGTATGAGAGACAGTTACAAAACTCAATATGCGAAGGCGTTACTTCGTGGACAACCAACAAACTCTTTACACCCTGACTCTTCTCCTCTCTAAAATTCCCCTCCGTCTCCAATTTTTGTATAAGATGTAATTTCTTTACAACAATGTTCCAAATGATGCTAAATCGCTAGCGAAACATGTCGCTATAAGAATAAAATCTGTGGAAGTGTTCAAAGTGTTCTCTCTTCTTTTTACAGCTACAAAATGTTTTCGTCGCTGCCGATGCCGAAAAATGCCTCTGTTCATTAAGTCCAAACAATTGGTGGTCGTATTCTAGCAACTGATCAAGGCGAACTTTGATAAGCAGTTCCTGATAATCATTCCTCAACAATTATTTTTATTATTAAAGTTTAAAAAAATAAAATTTACAAAAAGAACTTAAAGCTCATATCCTGATGAAATAGCTACATGGAAGCTGAAAACCGTATATTCCCTTCCCATTCTCCCGCCGTTCCCTAGCTTGTCGTGTATTTTTTTTTAAAAATCGAGACTTTCTTAAAACCCAGCAGGAGGCGGGATAAATTGTTAAAAAGCGGGACGTCTGGTCACCTTACCCTGTTCCGAAGGCCATAGGTTGACATCGGGTGGGGCATATGCGGCCCTCCAGCTGTTCATGATTGGAATAATAGACTACCGACCCCTACTAGTTCTACGAGTTTGAGATGTTCTGAATGTTCCTCCTCATTCACAGCAACTTCTTAACTAATAAAATGAATTATTTGAAGGTGACAAGCACAACTGTAAACTTGTTACTTTCCGAGATTTTCTCTAATCATCATTTAAGTCGAATGTTTAGTGACAACGGTGCAGAAGTTTACGACGATCCATCAACATAAATATTGAAGGTATTTTGAATAATGAAAAGTCCGAAGTAGACAGGACTAAAAATGTGGTAAACAAATGCAGAATTCGCTCTTTTTGTCCTTCTAAGAAATGCAGAATGACGAAATATATATGCAAGTAATGCTAACACATCGATCAATAACTCCCGAGACTAACCCAGAGATGGCGCTCGTAGTAAACCAGTAACCAGGTATTTCTAGAGTACTAACCTTTGCTTGAAACGTGTCAAAATTTTAAGTCGATCGGACCAGGAAAAAGGTTTTTTGAAGTGAAGTGAAAAAGGTTTTTTCCAAGTGGGTGCCGCGATTGCTTTCGATGGAACAAAAACAGCAACGAGTCGATGATTTAGAAAGCTGTTTATCGCTATTTACTCGCAATAAAAAAGATTTCTTGCGGGAAAAAAAATAATAAATAAAAAATAAATAAATAAATAAATTAAAAAAAAAAAAAAAAAGATTTGGAAAAGCGTTGGAACGATTGTATCACCCTAAAATGTGATTAACAAAAGGTGTTATGTTGATGAATAAAAAAAAATTTTGCATAAAAAATGCTGTTTTCAATGTTAGACTCGGGAGTTATTGATCGATGTGTTACAAGACTGTTTGTGGAAGAGCAAGCTTTTAACATCCGCCAAGAGTTAATTTTTGCCACTTTTCTATTTTTAATGGAAATATTTTAATATTTCTCTTAATTACGTTCATTTATCTGTAGTAAAAAAAAAAAATTTTTTTTGTTATACACTCTATAACAAAAAAAAAGTGATGCACCAAGAAGGAGTTGTCCGATGGAGACAAAAATTGGCGGATAGGAAAATTATGTTCAGGATAGAAAATATTTAAAATTTCAAAACAATTGAATGATTTATTTCGGAGTTATATAGTTACCAAGTAAATAGCTCAATAAGGTGTTGACCCACCTCTAGCCTGGATGCAAGCTGCCCCACGACGTCGCATAGAGTGATAAAGCTCCCTGATGGTCTCCTGTTTTATTTCTTGCTAAATTTGCTCCAATTGTCGGTCATCAACATTCCCTGGTAGATGTAGTCGCCTTCCCATCATATTCCATACATGCTCGATTGGAGAGAGATCTGACTGGCCAAGGAAGTGTTTGACAAGCTGTAAGACAGTTCATAGCAACACGTGCCGTAATAGGTCTGGTATTATCATGCAGAAAAATAAGGCCAGGGTATTGCAAAAGGAACGGTAGCAAAACAAGTCTCAGAATGTCGTCGACATACTACTATGCTGTCAGTGTGCCTCTAATGACGACCAAAGGGAAATGGCACCTTGGACCATAACTCCTGGTTGAGGGCCTGTTAGCGTGCAACAGTGAAAACAGGATCGGCACACTGCCCTGGGCGCCTCCAGACACGTCTTCGATGATCGTCTGGAAACAGTTGGAAGCAGGATTCGTTGCTAAACACTATACGTTCCCAGTCAGCATCATTCCAACCTGATCGAGTCACTATAATCTGGCTCGACAATGAGCAGGCGTGAGTGGCAGGTGGCGTGGGAGTCGATACGAGTGTAGATCTTGCTCTATCAGCCGTCTATTAATGGTCATGTGGTCACTCGAGTGTGGGTAGCACGTCTGATGGTTGACAACGATGAATTAGGTGCTGTGACAGCTGATCTGACAATCACTCTGTCCTCCCGATCTGCTGGGGCCCTAGGTCGACTACTACCATCATGACGCTGAAATCTGCCATTGTCCACCCATTCTTGCCAGCATCTTCTAATCTCTTCGACCTAAATGACGAGCGATTCTCCGATTTGCCCAACCTGCCTCTTTCAATCCAATGATACGACCTCGTTCAAACTCTGACAGTTGCTCGTAATGGGCTCGAATCCTGAGGCGAGGCATTTTTTCAGTTGTTAAAAGCTATCCTAAATCGCAATGCAACAGAAAGTTTGACCATCCGATAGAGAATCGCTTCTT
>BMAW01040503.1:44477-65716 GCA_019974015.1 Nephila pilipes | reverse complement strand
TTCGTACATTGTAAAAATAATATAAACGACTGCGGAGTTTTAAAACAATACACAAACCGGACAGTAACCTAAAGATACCAAAATACTTTAAACGCTTAAAATGCAGTAGCTTCAATAGTTTTTGTCCTTTCTGTGTCCTCTAGACATAAAAATGCCGAAAATGCAATGGAACATTTCTTCACGTTCTTATTCTAAAAAGGAGGGAAGGCGGCAAGGGGGTGAAATAAGCGAAAACTTGTTGAGAAAATCGTCTTTTAAGAAGAATCGTGGCTATATTTTACCTGTAGGTGAAAAGAAGGTCTAATTTTTTCCACTTGAGGTATTCTAATGAGATCCTCTAAAGAGAAAGCAGTAAACTGTTTTCGAATTTCTCGTACCAACTCGCTTTCCAGACGATTGAAGGACACAGCAGGTTGCTATGACAACAAATTCAATTTGTTATTATTTCCACTGCGAGATTGTTTTTCACTTTTTACGTTCGAATGTTTGGAGTTGTCTTATTATCGTTCTTCAATTTTGTAAATAGTAATGACTTTTCCCTCTGCTTGATGAAGATAAATTGTGTATGAAAGAGGGAAAGAATCATTTTCGTATCGCAATGTTACATTTAGATTTTGAATTAACAAGAAATGTTTTGTTCTGCAAAATGAAAAGAAAAGAAGCAATAAAAAAACACAGTTAAAAATTCTACAGTTTGCGCTGTTAAATCCGGCATTCGACGATTCGGCATATTTTATAATCCAGCACCAATCGAACCGTTTGCCTTCAGATTGGATTCCGGTGTTCGTTGACCTTGATCACCAGGTCGCTACACAGCGCAGCTCGTATTTTCTCCCATTGTTTATTACAACTCTCATTTTTCGTTTCAGTATTGTATCTCATGTTTTTCAGTGGGCTACGTACTACATTTGCACAATATTACAGCTACGTACGTGTGATATACTGTTTAGACAACTATTCTGGAAGGCCAGCAAGTTTTCTTCCAAGTGGCAACAATACTAGTAAGCGCAAGCATGTGATTACAATAGCTCGTCTCAAATTATTTTAACTATTATTGAATTATTTTATTTTTTTGTGTTATGTTTAATTCATTAATACAAGAATATTCAATAAAGTTAGCTTTCAGTATTTGAATTTAATTTCGTAGTAGCTAGAATAACAGACGAAATTCTCTTTGTGTGTCGGATATTTATATCATTTACACATGTTCAGAATATGCGTAAAACATAAAATATGTGATTTAATCATTGTGATTAATATGCGATTTAAAATTTCATCTCGAGTGATTTATTTTTGGTATCCCCTTTAAAACAGGATTGATGTTCGATCACCCAGCATGGTATCTATTCCGAACGTGCCGTATTACACTGAGGTTACTGTATGTAGCGAAACTTGGATGATACGAAGATGAAGGAACAAGAAAAAATATTAGAATTACAAATTTTTTCTTAAAGAGAAAAAGGTAAATTAAAAAAAAAAGTTTACTCCATGATCAATGATTTAATATGCAAGCTTTATTTTACTCTAAATACAAGTAAATAATAATATATGTATTTACATTTTTAATTAAATCAAATGTTTTTACTATGTACCCATTAAAATTACAACATTTAAAAATAATTCGAGATAAAAACCAACATTTTTAAAAACAACATTTTTATATGGTGGCAAAGTTTATTTTAAAAAAGTGAAATATTAGTTAAAACGTCTCACAAATGTCTATTTATTGCATTGTTAGGCGAGTAAGAACGATTCCCAAAGTTTCAGAGCTCTAGCTTGATAGGAAGTTGGTTAAATTAACGATTGAAAATTTGATGACACACTGATACACACACCAAGTGAAATACATAAAAACTTTTAAAAAATGTTCATTTCTACATGCCTCTTCGAATTAAGTCTTTGAGTCATTCCCAATAATTCCAACCTATCAAGTGATGAAAAAATAAAATATTTTACTTATGACTGTTCGGCAGGTTATGTCGCTAGGAAATCTACCTAGCGATGGGAACGAACAGCTGACCTTGGGTACTGGTGGCATTTAGAACTCTCGACCATTGGATCTAAAGAAAAGTTGTCTTTTGCTTGCTTTTGCAGTGCTCTTATGGACAGACAAAGAAAGGATTCCCATTCAGGTTGGTTATTAAGACATTTTAACCTCTATCGTTGTTGTTGAAGAAAACCGCCATATTCTTCCTCTCGAATATCATCGCGATGATATGAAGAGAAAAATTCGGAAAGATATTTAAAGGGAAGGTCGCTTTCCCAACTATTATCGTGATTGATGTGCATCCTATCTCAGTTGCAATGAGTTTCGTTTTTGGTACAATTTCCATTTGACGTCATCGGCTGTCTCGAGTTGACGAGTGAGCCAAAGTTAATACAGAACGGGAACATGCGACTAAAAATAAACATATTTTATTTGATTAAATTAGTTTTATATTTGTATAGTAATATAATGATTATTATATAACAGAAACATGCATGAAGAATTTTAAAACTCATTTTTGTTATGAAGTTCCCGGCTTTTTTTCCTTCTTTATATAAGAATTATAGAGTTTCATTCATTATTTTATTGGCTATTACTTATCTTTGAAAATTTATGTATGTGGTTGATATAATACAAAATTAAAATTTCTAATATATATGTTATATGTACATTAAATAATGTGACCTTAAGGGAATCATGATTAATATGACCATTTATTATTTTCCCTCAAACCGGAAATGTCTTGAAATCATATTACCACTATTACTTCAAATCATATAATTACTTCAAAATTTTAAGTAATAGGATATATATTCAAGAAAGTGCATATTTATTCATAATTGTTTCTGTTTGTTATTCAAAATAATAGAATGAACTAATAAAAATAGGTTATTTATATAATCTTATATTTTTCTAACTAATAAATTTGCATAAGTTTATTTTGCATCGATTTCAACTAAGAATGAAATTCTTGTCTTTTATTTTGGTAATTAACGTAGCTTTAAGAACGGTCACATACAACTGTGTTTCCCGTCGTTATGTGTACTTTAAGAAACTTTTTACATATGTTGTGTTTATTGTTTACACATTTGATATGTATACGTATTAGTAAGTCTGAGTTTATTCTTGTTTATCAATTGAGATGTTTCCTACATTTTATATTATTCGGTTTTAGAGTTTCATAAACAATAATCTTACATGTAATCGGACCTGTGTGTAAAACAAAAACAATATTTTAAAAAGTATAAAAATGCTTTTACATTTATACTTATTTTCATTGCTATCTGTTTTTTTTTAGGTCTTTTAAGAACGTTTCTCCCTCAAAATTTATTAATCTGTCTTTTCTGATAATTGTAGCATAGTCTCCAGTCAAATTATAAAATTCAAAATTGCCCATAACATTGATTCGCACACAAACTTTTTCTTAATTAACATTTTAATATAAAGTAATATTATCGCGTATGTTGTTGAGAAATACGAAATATACTTTATAATGCCAAACTTATAAATATTACGCAAATGGATAAGAATCTTGCAAAGTACTTGTATTTCCTAATCTATGAAAACATTAATTGAGAAAACTAACATTACAACAGCAGAAGAGATAGGCAATTTCAAAAATAATCCTTCGTTGGACCGCTATTGACCTTGACTATGTCTGGGCAGATTTGAACTGTATATGTGTGGTTCCGCAGATCTGCACTTTAGATAATAAGGGAAAATGAATTCCGCACTGGTCTGTGAATTGATGATTTTGCTCCTGGAGAGGAGGTCACCGATGATACATGAGTAAAGTGTCTTATAGTTTAGATTCTAAGGCCATTTTAGCGTTGGGGAAATATTCAACCAGTAGTTAAAGGCTGGGATATTTTACCATTTAGTGTTTGAGTTCCAAATTACCACTTCAGCAGATGGTGGTTGACCTAGGCAGGTTATGTGTAGACAGATTTGAACTGCCTATCTGTGGGTCCACAGACATTAGCCAAGAAAGAATTCCTGATCGAACTAGTTATAACATGCTTTCACGTCTGGAGAGATGTCCGCCACATCTTAATATTTGGTTCATCAGTTGCTGTAGTCCATTGGTTAAGGCTTCGGCCGAGAGTGGTTTTCCGACCCTGAGGGGGGGGGGAGTTGATGACCTTGATGCGGCAGCGTTGTTTCGAACCCTGGACCAAGGGGTCCGAAGTTGACGGTCCTACCAATCAGGCTGAAAAGATATCTCATCTGGCTGGTTGAGTAAGGCCTTTTAACTTCTAACGTTGTTGTAGAAGAGAGTCGCTGCAAGGCTATGACCTAAGCTACTGGCTGGTGCCTTTAACAGACATTCAATTTTCTTGATCGCACTAATATATAGAAGAGAAGGGATTTTCAAGTTAAATTAATCAGGCCTTCTAAGTTTTCTTGTGATATTTTTTGATTCATTGGTTGTTTGTTAACGACGCAATTAGAAGCAATACGAAGACTATTGGCGACGGATCTCTTGAACTTAGGGTCAAGGGACGAAGGCGACATCTGAACTGGCACTTCCCTTTTCAAACTTCCATGTGACGCTAATTTCACGTAGTGAATGTGAAAATAGGGGGAGTGAGGATAAATTCGGAGTAACCTTGTCTTCTGAGTAGAGTTCAAAAATACGAGGAAGTAGTGGTAGTTTTTAAGGGTGATATTTCGTTAATTCAACTTAAATCTATTCAAAAGCTTAAAATTATTTTTTTTAAAAAAAAATTAAGTTTTAAAACAAATAAATAAAAGAATTCAAATGTCTTAGTAATAATTTAAAGATTAAAATTTTTCAAAAATAATTCTTGCGTTGAATACATTTATTACTTTTAACATAGAAAATAAGTTGAGGGCAAATATCTGAATCAGAAACGGATGATGGATGTCAATAGACAATGGATAATTTGGAATTCACAATGGAACAATATGAACTTGATCCAGGACCTCTATAACAAGAAATCTAACATCATCATCGCAAAGAGGCACACAACATAGTAACCTAATTCAATATATAACTTTCCATTGACTCAGTACTCTAGTATTAGAACTAGTTCTGTTCAGAATTCGAAGCGCAACAATCTCCAATTTTCTGTAATCTGTTTCTGAATCATTTTCTTTCAAATTTATTTCACCTTTCCCCTCTTTTCTCGATTCAGTGATTCGAAGAACGGCTGCGAGCAATGTTGCGGTTGCACATGTTTCACCTGCCGAGTGCAATCCGAGCGTCTTTTACTTTCTTTCGGAGAAAGGATGTTCGAACGGTAGTATATTGTTTTGTTTATTAGGAACAGAAAGAGGAAGCTTCTTGGAGTTCATTGGGTTGGAAACCAATGAACGGAAAGGCATACAGCTGGGACGAAATATTTGTGTAATTAAGGTTTGTCAAAAATTGCAACTGTGTGCGACAATTAAGTTGGAGCGCTTGGTTCTGTTTGGGTTCTGAACTCCAGTCTGGATCTATGTGAAGTACAACACGAACATAAGCTTCTGCGCTTGCTTCAAAGTTGGGAAAATTAAAATTATTGTCTTATATTAATTTAAAAAATTTAGTGGATAACAGGTATTTTAAAAATTATACGACGAAAAATCAATAAAAGTATCGAGAAAAAATATTAAGTTGTATATATAATATATATAGTTGAAGTAAAATTTTAAGTTTCTGTGAATATGTAAATTCCAACTGTGAACGATAAACTACAGTTAAGGTTGATTTTTACGAGAGAACTTTTTTTTAAAACAAATGCGTAAACATTCAGATGCGATTTAACTTCATTTTTATTTTGTGTAATTCATATTATTCGAATGTTAGAGAATAGAATAGAAATTTAATGCCCCCTTTTTTTCAATTATATAAATAAAAAAAACCGTTTCACTATTAAATTCGTTCAAATTTGGACCCTAACGTGATTGTAATTGTTTATTAACACGCACTGAGAAGCAACACGAGAGCTGTTAATTTATTAATGAATATTATTGAGCATTTTTCATATAAGAACAACACTTGACACGTTATTAATTCATTAACAAAACACTTAATATTTTAGTAAATATGAATATAATCTCGACAACATACTTACCTCGTAATAAAGAAAGTATTTCAATTATTTTACCAGTGATATAATAGAAAAAAAAGAAAAAAATTGGGGAAACCCCCCTTGATCGAAATGGTTATTTAGAGACTCAATCTGAAGATCTCTCAAATGGTAATTTAATCTCAAACGACAAGGATTCCACAACTGTTCTCAATGTTAAACATTCTGATTTATTATAATTTAAGACAAGCAAACTCCAGGCTTGCGCAAACCAAAAACATTGATGTTATTGAAAAGTTTCCAAAAACCACCATTTTAAGAACCCTGGTGAATTTGAATACACATATTTCAAACCTGATTCCGATCATGCACGCACACACACACACGTAGAAAGAATACATCTGATTTGAATTCGTTACCAATGACTATTAAAAGAAAACCTTAGAAACACTACATTTAAGTCACCAATATAAAGAAGCAAAAGCTTGACATGCGGAGCCTTTTGACACCATTGCGCCCTCAGCGCATTGTAGAACGCATGTTTTAGGCCACGGTTTCTTCGGAAATCGGATCCGTTATCTGGCGGCTGAAATATTGTGGTGGATGACGTCACTAAAACGTTGTCTATGTAAATCTTCCTTTTGAGCGTTGAATGCGAGAATACGACGCCACTGGTTCGTATAGGCAACGTTTGGGGGGGGGGTGTCATCTACCGTAATATTACGACAGCTAGATAACGGTACCGGTTTCTTAGGAAACCATAGCTTTAGTCTCTTACCAAGACGCACGCCTTTTACACACATACTATCCATTCCACACTATTTTTAAACATAATATATAAACGCTTAGTTTGCTATTGTTTTTCCAATTGGTCAGTTACAATTGTACCTATAAATAATTATTGCTGTTGTACGATGAATTCCTATGATTTATTATGGTGTATGAATAATATAATACAGTACTCTCTCGGTAATCCGGCAGATATCAGACAAGAGCACTGCCAGTTGATTGGAAAATCACTAAAAATAAAGCCTTTGAACAACAAACGCTCTGCAGTTATATATAAAATTTAATACAGTGCACACAAATAAAGTGCAAAATATACAAAACAACTAAAACTATAAAAAAAATGTGCTGTTTTGCATTGATAGCCAACATTATTCCATTCAGTCATTTGTAAAATATGCCGGACTACAGAGGGGTTATTATATTTTTTGATTTCATTAGTTATTGAGACATTACATTTTTATAATTTGAGCTTGCAACAAATGATAGGTGGAAAATAACACACAGCAAGACGAATAATATTTGTATAGAATATGTAGAATATTCACACATAGAGTCCAAGATACAACATGTAAAGAAGGTCAGTTTTTGAAACCGATTTTGAGAAAAAAAAAGATAATGAACTTTTTTTCAAAAGATCAATACAAGCAGGCAACCCCAAGCTAGTGTCATCAGATCCATTTTATTTAACCTTTATATATATATTTCTCTCAGACTCTGTCTATTCGCCGATGATGTACCAATATTAACCAAAACCTATTCCCCTGTCAAAGTCAGGTGAAATTAGCACATTACAAAATGATTTAGAAAATTAGCTTTCCATTGCTGAATTGTCGTTCACATTTACACTTCCAAAACAAAAACAACAAGGCAAAAATGCGAATTGCTTTTATCCCCATCATTTTTATTGCTATTAAAAAGATTTAAAACTCTTTAAAAAAATTCGTATCTTATTTTTGTGTGTGGACCTTCTAAAATAACAAGAATAATTCTTCTTCTATAATATTTTCTGGAAATGTCATAAGTAATTATACCACAATAAGTATTAGCAATAGTATAGCTAGTTAAATGCAATACATTTAGCTTTAATCAGAATCAGTTAATATTTCCTATTAAATTATGCAAAAAAACTGAAATAACATGAATGAAATAATCGGTAAATTTATGTTATTGAGCTATACAGAACCACAATTATATAAATCAATATCAGACATTATATCAGATATCCGCTAAAAAAATGTCTGGCTTTGCGAATGGGAGCGAACGTGCGAAACATTATAACGAACGGAATGTGCATTTGAATGTATTGGAAAATACTAAAGAACAACGCACGCATTTTCCAAACCTATCAACTGAGTCTTGTAAAACGTAGCTAATGCATTAGGATTAAAAGGCAAAATTATGTCCCATCAAGATAATAATCAACCGTTTTTTGCTTTCAATACAAATTTTAACACATTATTGACCAGAGAAAATATTTTAAAATTCTGCACCATCATCCGAATTTAAATCCTGTAAAAGATTTATAGAAGGAATTTCGAAAAAAAAAAAAAAAAAGATTCTTATAAAAAAAGTCGGTAGCAAATGTATCTTCCAAGTGAAATAAGACAGAACTAGATCTTTTTTTACCAAAAAAGGAAAAATTATCTTATATTTTAAATATAAGGAACTAGAACGAAATGTTAATGATATTGCATTTTGATACACTTGTTTCGGACTTTCATTTTGTACAATAAGTAATTGATTTGTCATTTTTTTCTTTATGCATTTGTTTGATCGAGTCTTTAATAATTTAGCATAAAGGCAATAGTATTAACATAAAGGTTTTAAGTGTAAAATACTGCACAAAAATATGATTATTGTTAAGATGTGCTTTTAGCACCAGATTATGAAAAATATAAGTGAACCTATTATTTCTGACTTTTTGTGAAAACTTGCTATTATACTTGTGCAATTGAAAATTAATGATTCCATTGCCATAACGTTTTTATTTATTATCCGCTTCTCCAAATTGTCATTGTATCCAAAAGTTTCGAGAGTCTTCTATGTAGTTTATTTATTTTCTTTGTTTCCAGATTCCTTTGGTGTTCTGAGAACTCAAGAAAATGGCGATTTGTGTTGAGATGAAATTGAAGCAGTGAGTAGTCGTTAAACTCTGTCTCCTACCTTTCGGCTTTCATCTTTTCTCAAAGATAAAAGAGACCCTTAATGAACATTAATTTCTTTCTGATGACGAGGAGAAAGCTGCCATTAAAGCTTGATATCGAGAACAACCATCGGAATACGTCTACAATAGGTTTGGTCCGTTAAGCATACGTTGACGCAAGTGCGTGGAAAGGGATGGGGATCATATCGAGAAGTGAATATGTATTACATAGAGGATATACATAGCTTTCAAGCACAAGAATCGTAAAAATCACATAATAAATAATAAAAAAAGTTATGGACATGAAGACAATTTTACTAATCAAATCTCGGATTATTATTCTACTTTGTTGACATACTACTTCATCTATAAATCCTAGCATTGCCGCCAGGCTTTAAGGCTCCCGTCTACTGACCATTTTGATTTCGTGAACGTAATGTTTATCCTATGGAATTTCTACTACCGTCTTCAAATCTATGCTATTTTATCTATTTGAATGCAAAAAAGTGCACCCGAGAGAAGGGGGGGGGATAATAAAGGTTTCAGCGAAATTACATTCCCCCCACCCGATTCTTAAAAGTATTTTTATTCCTATTTTAATGATTCGCTTGTGGGTTTTCCGGTCTTCAAAAAAATATTCTAAAATATTTTCAAAAGTCGGGAAGAAAATGTAATTTCGTAGAAACCTTCATTATTTCTCGTTCTTTTGGATGCACATGTTTGCATTCAAATGGATAAAATAGTATAGATTTGAGGACGGTAGAGGAAATTTTCTATAGGATTAATATTATGTTCACGAAATCAAAATGGCCGGTAGGTAGACGGGAGCCTTAAGATGCTCCTTCGTTCTTGGGAAGAAATGAAAGTCGAAAAGTGTAAGATCGGAGGCAATGACGCCTTCTGCTTCTCCGTATGAGTGCCTATTTCGTCAGTGTTCCACTCACCATTGATACATGAAAACAGAGATAACAAATGCTTTAGATATAGGACACATGTAGCTTTCAGGTAAAACAAGAATTTTGAAAATCGGGTTACAGATAAAAAAAAAAAAAAAAAAATACAGCTTATGGAGGCTTCCCCTCCCCCCTTCCAAGCCTTTCTTTTCCAATACCTTCTTTCATAAATGAAATGAATTATTTTACCAATTATATAATCAAAATGTTTAGCATCCAGAAGTAAAAATTTGAATATTATAAATAGTTTCGTTATGATAACTAAAATATTAAACCTGAATTACATTTGAAATCAAAAATCTAATTCACAGATATAATAAACTATGTATGATAACATCTTTTAAGGCTCCCATCTACCTGCCATTTTGATTTCGTGAGCGTAATGTTAATTCTACGGAATTTCTACTACGTCCTCAAATCTATTCTATTTTATCAATTTGAATGCAAACAAGTGCATCCGAAAGAACGAGAAACAATGAAGGTTTCTGTGGAATTACATTTTCTCTCCGATTTTTAAAAGTACTATTATTGCTTTTTTAATGATTCGTTTGTGGGTTTTCCAAACTTTAAAATACATTCTAAAAAATTTTCAATAATCGGGGAGAAAATCTAATTCTACAAAAAATATCTGGGAAGAGATGAAGCAAAAAAAGTTAAAAGTTGAGCAGGATTTCAAAACAAACTCAAAATAAAAAATGAACAAAACAAATTTAAAAGAGAAATGCTGTATGAATGTTTATTCTTTTAAAGGAATAATTAATTAAAATAAGTAAATAAAATGTAAGTGAAATGAAGATAAAAATAGTTGGGGTTTTAAAAAAAGTTTGTGAATTATGCCAGAATTTAAAAAAAAGTTCTTCAATAAGTTAACAATACTATAAAGTAACTCCACACACATATTTCTGAAATTAACAAAGGAAAAATAAAGTGTGTGAATCATAAAAAAAATTAATTAGTAAACAAAATACAATTGAATTGTATTTTGTAACACAAAAGTGAATAAAAAAATAGAAGCATTACGTTTTATTGATAGAAGCATTTACTGTTGCGCTCATGAAATGATATACCAGACCTTGACATAAACATTGCTCTGCTCCGTGGCCTTATAACCTCAGTCTTCTGGGTTGTTCTAGATTGACCGTCTCTCAAGGAACAATGAGTGCAATACCTTATAAGTTAAGAACAATTTATTACGTGGTAAATTAAGAACTTTCATCTCGGAAATCTTGCAATAGTTTTTCCCCTTTAAAAAATTACTCATAAGTCGCTGACAATTGCGGACAGCTGTGAAATGAAAGAAAAGTTGAATTCACATAATTTTTATCAGCTCCCATGAACAGAGAAATCTAACGTATGTTTTTTGCGTTGTTTGTTTGTGTAACCATTCATGTTTTCTTTCACCAGTAATGGACTCAAATTTCAAAAATTACTTTATAACAATGTGAATTTTTTTTTCTTGAAGTTCTTATTCGCTTGAAACAAAACACATAGAAAAATTAAATGTTTTTTTTTTCCCCTTATCAATTGATGCATTACTTTATTTTACGCATAACCAAGAAATGACTGAATGTAATATTGAACTAAACTGCTGTTTGTAGAAAATGCAACACCATGAAGGAATCATCAGAATCAAATGAAATTCGCAGCAAATGTCAATTATAGGATATTATGCAAATTAATAAAGTTTCAGAGCCATCGCGCGTGCGCGGCGCGCGCAGCGCCCTCTGAATTGATGCTGAAAGCGTATAAATAAAGTGCTGTAGCGGGACGTTGAAAAAAGTCTATGATTATTTGTTAGTGGCAAACGTTTAGTGAGACCTGAGTATGCCTCCACGACGGAAGAATAAGAAATTCAAGCAACTTACGGAGTTTGAACGAGGGAGGATAATCGGCCTTCGAGAAGGAGGATTTTCCTATCGCGCAATAGCAGCTCGTATGCAGCGGAACAGTTCCACAGTGATGCGAGTTTGGAAGCAGTGGACCGACGAGCACCGAACAACTCGAAAAACAGGCACTGGACGACAGAAGGTGACGTCAGAGCGCGATGATCGACACCTGCTCCGCATGGCGGTGAATGATCGCACAGCTTCCTCCAGGCAGCTGGCAGCACGTTGGGCTACTGCTACAGGTGTACAATTGTCGGCTTCGTCAATTCGTCGTCGTCTGCTGCGCCGTGGATTGCGTGCAAGGGTGCCTTTATACAGGATTCCCCTCACGGCGAATCATCGACGGCTGCGTCGGCAGTGGGCTTTTGAGCACAGAGACAGGCGAGCTGATTGGCACCAAGTTGTCTTTTCAGATGAATCACGCTTCAATTTGTGGACCCATGATGGCCGTGTTCGTGTTAGACGTTATGCCGGTCAACGCTGCCTTCCTGAGTGTATTATTGAACGACATAGTGGTCGAACACCCGGAGTTATGGTCTGGGGTGCGATTTCGTATCATGGACGATCCAATTTGATACGAATTGAGGGTAATCTCAATAGCAACAGGTACGTCCGTGAAGTGCTACAGCCCGAAGTCGTTCCTTTCCTTCAAGGCATCCCTGGAGCTATCTTTCAGCAGGATAATGCACGCCCACATGTTGCGCGGACTGTTCGAGACTTCTGTTCAGCACAACGCATGCAACTTCTTCCTTGGCCTGCTTATTCACCGGATATGTCGCCTATTGAGCACGTGTGGGATATGGTTGGTCGGCGTCTCGCTCGTGATCCGCGTCCTGCAGTTTCCAAAGACGAACTTTGGTTGCGCATACAAGCGATATGGAATTCTCTTCCTCAAGCAGATATTCAACATCTGTTTGACTCCATGCCACGTCGTATAGCAGCACTTATTGCAGCGCATGGTGGCTGCACCAAATACTGATTTCGGACGCTTAATTTGTTTCTTTTGTTTTGAAAATTTCATCATTTATTTGTATCAGTACAAGTCGTTTCTGCATTAAATTTCATTTGATTCTGATGATTCTTTCATGGTGTTGCATTTTCTACAAACAGCAGTATATATAAAATTTTCACGCAATTGTATGGCTGTCATTATCTTCTTGAAAGCTTCAGACTATTTAATCTTAATTTGGCTACCTTCTTGTCATGTTTTGAGGCCGAATAATTTTGATATTTCAGTGTAAAGCCACCACTTTTTTTCATTAATTATTTTTTCTCCGATTCCTTACACAATCTTTACAAAACTTTAAATCTTCAAAAGAGATGAGCATGTTCCATATTACGCATCTATATGTATGTTCAGAAATTCTTTTTCATTACTGAATAAATTTGATATGAAGCTTGTAGCTAAATATTTTAATTTAACTTTCGATTTCATATTTTATTCGCGCGTAACGAAAATCTCAACTCGTTGGAATGGCATGTATTTCTTCTATTCTGCAGAGGTACCTTGATTAACGACCGCCTTAGTTAATGATACACTCGGTTAACATCGAGTTTCTGCAAACAAAATAAGTTTGGGGTAACGACGCAAGCTTTGATTTGCGACGCCTCGTTGACTGGTCACATATTAGTGGGAAACCACAACTTGAATAACGACGGTTTTGATTAAAGGCGATAACCCTGGCGCTAGTTATCTCCATTAAACAAAGTGCCACTGTATTTAAAGCTATTGATACATGGTCCCCACGAGCATGGAACAATAGGTTTTAATTTCGAATGGTCCGAAATAGTACTTTCAGTTGAAAGATTTTATGGAAGGTCTTCGCATAATGTTCAGAAATATTATCGGTTCTTTCGGAAGGAAATGGGACGGTTTCTTCCTCTTTGTGGCGACCCTGTATGCCTCCAGGAGACCCATTTGAATACGAAGTTCGCTGAGATTTAGCACATACACTGACATGAATTCAACGCAAATTAACACGATGGTCAGACACTCAACATACTCTTCACGATACATATATTACTACACAATATATAGTACTATTCTCCAATATCTACGTCGGGATACCACTTATCATATCTTAGGTATGTAAATCTCGGTTATGTAACCGTACACTTTAATTCTATTCATTTTAATAAATTTAATGAATGCACCAAATGATGGTCTTCTCATAGCGTAATTTGTTATTCCTTCTATTTGACTCTTATCTTTGATCGGAGCCTTCTCTCTCCCACTGTTCAATCGCTTTGGCTTTGTTAATCCATAAATTCATAGCTTAAACAAATCATTAAACTGAAAGAAGGGCTCCACATCATTATTTCTACTGTAGCTGAATTATTTATTGGCTACAATCAATTAGTACACTAAAATAAAATGTACAAAATGGGATTAATTCATATAAATATGAATCAAATTTCCTTTTTCTCCGATAGACATGTGCTCCAATATCGATGTCATATTACAAATGGAGAGCTCTATATTTTGATCTGTTTTTTTTTATAACATTAGAGAGAGAGGAAACTCCGAGGATAGAAAATAAAATGAATATCTATATTCCGTTGAATGCATTTCATAAAAATATTGAATTATAATGGAGTAACATGTGAAATGCGTAAGATAATTAATTTCTGGATTTATTGTTAATATTATCATTATTTTGATTATTCGACGGACTAAGAAAATTAATCTATTGGATTGTGGAAACAACAACAAAAATAGTACCATTGTCGTCAGAAATAACATTAAATATTACGCTACTGAAATGAGTTAATATAAATTATAATAAGACAAATGGATAGATAATTTTTAAGGCAGTGTCAATTCCTAGAAATTTATGGTAAGGAACAGTGCAAGTCCATTGACGAATCAATTACAGTTCAGCTTCGATAATTCAAACTTTTGGATAATTCGAATTTTTTGCCGGTTCCTTGAATTATACATTAAACGATGAAAAAAATTACAGAAAGTTCAAATTTTTTTTATTTTGGATTATTCACATTTTTCGAGCGATGAAGATGGAGTTGTGGGGATGAAAAGGACCAGGAAATCTAATGGAATATCCCACCTCGTGCAATAGAAGCTACAACGCATAGTGGTAAACATGAACTTTGATGATTTTTTGAAAATCAGTCTTATGTAGAAGATTCTATTTTTTCATCATTTAATAGGTTGGTATCAATTGCATTTTCTTAAGACTGCATTCAAAGACACAAGTAAAAATACTTATCTCTTAATCAAACAACAACAACAACGCTGTTCTTAACTTTTTAAGGTACATAGTAAAAATAATGGATATAATTGAAAAATATATATGTATATGTAAAATAAAACTTGTATATGTTAAATCTTTGATTGCAAAGTAAACTTTTTTTAAAAAATTTACCTCTTTTCTCTTTAGGAAATTTTATGTAATTCGAATTTTTGGATAATTCGAATTTTTTTTTCTGGCCTCTTAAACTTTGAATTATCCAAGTTTGATTGCATTTGCATTCAGCCATCCTATTTACTGACATTTTTGCCAGGATTTTTAAACACATTCTTTGCATTTTTATTTTTGCTACTATTGTGAATTAACAAAAAAAAGAGGATTTTATTAAATTCAGCAATAAACTTATCATTGTGAACAGTTTTTTCCTTTAAAGAGGTCGTTCAAAGATGGAATTCTTCTGAGAAAAGATCAATAATTTCTACTTTACTGCCAAAGGGTCTATAAAACCATGTCGGTCTACCCCAAAATATTCATAATGTTGAAAATGCCTTCCACAAAAAACAAAACTGGACCATGTCTAATTTCATTATAGCAGCAGCACTGTTATGTCGGTCATGGTGCTGCATTCCGGAAGTAGGCGACTGTGGAATGAAACCACTTCCCTTTCCCTGGTGTCGCCTCATCGTTTTGTTATGGGTGTTTCTCTCGTGCAGGTGGTCACCACGCCTCCCTCGGCTACTCGCCATGATCGATGTTGGCTGGGTTACATTTCCTGGAGGGAAAGTAAGGTAAACAAACAGTGAAAGTGGCGCAAGTCGTGGGGCCATTTTTTTTTTTAAGTCCAAGTGTTTTTTTGTGTTTTGAAACCTCAAATCAAGGGGTGAAGAACCTATGACCTTTTAATTGAATACAAATTTTTCAGACGAAAGACTCTTACGTTTTCATAAGTTAACGGTTTGTGGAATTCGGGTGAACAGATGAACTGGTCAAGAGGATAAATTATTTGTAATCTTTGTATTTTCTCCGACAAATCTGAATAAAAAGATAATCCTCTTGTAGATAATATTTAAATTTAATTGATTCATTGAACACCAAATCTTAGAAATGCAATGTAAATAATTTTTCCATTGTATTAAATGAGAAAAAACGACGTTGGACAAGAATCGCACATGTACTTAGAATGCTACTAAGTGATCGCACAAGAATTGTGGTGACGTGAGCACCAGATGGAAAAAGAAAGATAGGAAGATCTAGAGCCAATGGTGCCGAATGATTATAGGAGAGAGGAATTCAATTGGATGGTCAAGTTGGGGAAGTACTCGGGAGGCAGTGTTAGATCGCGTTGAAGGGCGTGCAGTTGTTGTGGCCTCATGCACCAGTTTGGGTGAAATTGAATTAGTAAAACTTAACTATGATTTCGGACTGAGCCAATGACCGAGTTCACAACATTCCGATTAGAGGATTTTATTTCACATTTCCTCATTTACACGGTGTTCCAGAACTTATGGACCAAACATTAAGGGAACGTAAAATACACATAAAGAAGCATTTTTTGTGTAGTAATGGGGTATAGGAAAGTTTTGGCCAAAAAAAAAGAAAAGAAAGAAAGAAATGCTGAAGAAATAAAAAAAAAAAAAGCTTTTTATTAACATTAATAATTACGGTTAGTACTCAAATGTGTCCTCACCCACACCGATACAAGTCTGGAAGTATCTAGCAAGTGATTAGCGTACCCTTTCGAAGAAGCCAGGTGTTTCACTTTTCACGAACAACTGTAGTGGCGACTGAAAGTTCTGCAATGAGGGCTACACAGAGTGAAATGGATTCTCTCAGATTTGTGTCTTGATGAATCCCCATGAAAAAAAAATTAAGTTTAATAAATCGGATCAACATATTGGCCGAGTAACTAGTCCATCTCGAGGAATCCATCCAGGACCAAATGCGGCATTAAGGTATTGAAGCACATTAATGTCGAAATGGACTTGAGCTCCATCGTGCTGAAATCACATGACATTTCGAACGACAACTAGAACATTATCAACTAATTCTGGAAATACCTCTACCAGAAAGATACGTTAGAATGACGTTGAGTGGATATGGCACACATTAACAAAGAACCTCTTCTGGAAAGCATGTGGACTTGAAACAGACGGGTTAGAAGTGACCCACGTATGACATTTTATTCAAACCATTCTTATCAAGAGTTTAACAATTATGTAAATAAAAGGCTTTTTCCCCCACTTCCACGCAGAATCTCTTAATTTTCCGCATACTTTTCATTTCTACCCCCCGTTTCTGTACAAAAAATGCTTATTTATTTTTTTGTACCTTTCCTTAAGGTTTAACCCATGAAATCAGAGGCATCCCGTGTAATTACTGCACCAATCAAGCTTTTGATTCATAGTACTATAATGCAATAAACGTATTCCATAAATGTACTATACGTCTTGAGTTGCATTCTTTTGTTATTCATTATTGCTTATTACAAATGTACTAATACTATCAATATTTTCTGGCACACATACACACAATTTTTTTTTTTTTCGTTTTTAAACTCACAAAGATTTTGGAATATTGTCAAATAACATGTTTTAAGATAAATTAGATCTTATTTACAAAATTTTATGCAAAAGGAAGGGAAAAAAATCAAAGCACCATAGAAAAAACGTTATGTATTAAAAAAAAAATTCTTTTGATGATTAAAAATGTATAAAATACATAAGCAGATAATGAAATTGTCATGTCTATAGAACAGACTAAAAACTAGTAGTAATTAATTATTGAATGTTACAATCAATATAGTGTTGATGAAATTTTCTCTTTGAATACTATTCTTGCTTATATATAGCTAGGTAAAATGAATGAGTTATCTCGCGATAGATTTTACACACGCTCTTCTATTGTTTTATGGGATAATCCAAGTTTTACAGTACTAAATCTGGATGCCTATATTATCCCATACATGATAAACAACACAAAAACTATTCAAAGATAAGCGAACCTAATTAAGTCTGGCATTGTCATGTAAAAAAAAAATGAATTAAAGATGTCATATTATGAAGAGTAAGTAACAAAAATGAACACGAGATGAAATCAAGTAATCGTAGAGCTATTAAAGCTGTACACGGAACTACTAGGGACGACCCGATATCGGAAATTATAACCTCCTAAAGATGAGCAATGGAAGTATGCCTCTGCAAAACTGTGTTTGGAAGAGTCAGTTGCCCACACAGATTAGATGTTATCTGTTTTAAAAAAATTGAATCTGGACGCCATTCCCAAGCCCGAATAAAGTGAGAGGGCTGCACTCACCTCTATTGTCGCAAAAAGAGCTTTGTTATATATAAGATGGCAAGCAGGTAGTAATATTTGTGAAGGGGCGTAGTCACTCTATCCTCGGGTACTGAAATCAAAGATTGAGCTAACCTCCTCAGTCCCGGAGTATTCCGTAGGAGACACTAAACAACACTTTTAAAAAATGCCGCCAAGTTAAATAAAAGGTATCATTGGTACCCAGAATTAGTTAGTTTTCTTGTTAATAGATGGTAGTTCTGAAAAAAAATAATTTTTAGTGAACATTTTGCATTCGTTGCTTATTTATGGTAAAATGAAAATGGTGTTTTCCGAGAGAAAGAAAATTTTACGCTTGCTCATCGCTAAGTATTCCTAGTTTTTTTATTATTTGTATAATAAGAAATTATTAAACACAGTATTGAATTCCTTAAACTTGCTGTTTATATATAACATTATTAATTTCTCACTCAAATCTTCCCACTTCTGATTTAGAACGCTATTATTTCAGTGTCGCCTGTAGGAGACATTGGATCAATGGCTATCAAAATCACTCGATTTGAAACCATAATTATGGCATATATTTCAACTAGAAATGATATTCTTTAATTGCTATGAAACATAATTAGTGATCTCTGTAATTATGTCTAATTTAAGATTTCCCAGAATTCCAATGTATTGGGCAGAAAAAACTATAACTCCTGTACTCGCGGACTACATTTCTTGGAAATCACAAGTTTTCAATAAAAAACAACTTAAAATTGAGAAATTATTTAATCGTATAAGATAAAGTGAGAAAGAAAAAACGAATGATAAATTTTGGAAATTAGGGCTCTTCTGCAAACTGTTCGAACAGGAATATTTTGTGATTCAAATTTTACGTTATGCTCACTATGCTAATTATTATGAATTACTAATTAAATTAGAGTTAAAGAAAGATTTTAAATTAACATGATGATGTCTGCTCCAGGAGACACTTAATTTCTCAAAAATAAAATTTTAAATAACTTTTTTTTTAACATTTTTACCGTACTTTTTCATGTATTTCGAACCAATTGATACAAATTATTCTAAGATTTATGGTTCAAAGTTGACCTTGGGTCTGAGGAGGCTATAGTGAGATGGCATGGTTATATGTGACGGTATAGCTGTAGCTGAGTCTTCTATTTGATCACAGTCGGCTGTGCCCTAAGCCATGAACATTCTCCTCGAATGTTAAAATGAGGTGTCACCTTCCTCAGGTGCTTTGGGCGCAGCAACCTCGGATGGTGAATATTAGAGATAACCGGTGCTCGTGTCACCCACGAGACAATAATGCACTCTTCTCAGATGTTGAAAATAGAGATATGTTCATTCGTGAGACGGCTTAATTATATAGGTTAGTAGCATAGCGTGTTGCTTAGTTTTGTGATAGAGTGTAGTTATGTACGCTACTTGGGTGTTTAAACACGTGGTTATAACGTGGAAGCCCAGCTATGTACAGAATAACTGTAGCAGAGTATCCTAGTGGTGTATGATCAGTGTGATTCAGACCATGAAGCCTCTCCTCGAATGTTAAAAAAGGGAGGAACTCTCCTTGGGTGCTTAAATAAAGAGAACGTTCTTCCTCAAGTATTGAAAGCTAGAGACAAATTAAGCCCATGTCTGATGTCCAAGTCTCCCCAGCTCTCTGGATGCCAGATGGTCTTAAGCCTGGAAAATGGGAAGGTCTTTTAGTACATGTCCATGACATGCTGTGGCTGGTCCACAGGCACTCGTCCAGGGTGCTTAAAAGGTTGCTTTTAAGCTCACCCTCTCACTCGGAGGGGGAGTTTAAAAGTTAGTGAGAAAATTCATTTGTAAGTGTGGGTGAAAGCATAAGTGAAAGTTGAGGCAAGGACAATCCAGCTTTTGCACCACGAGCTTGGTGGTGTTCGCGCGTTCCTGTTCTCGTCCTTGTAACTTAGTTAGAAAATTTATATAAAAGCCGTTACCTTGATTATTCCAAACCCGTAGCTTATCATGTGCGGAGCGGGGAGACAGTTGTCCAAATAAATGTCGAAATAAACACTTTTAAGAAATATATAAGAATATCTTATAGTGTTACTTATTCAAAAACTAAAGCCAAGCTCATCATTGAACATTATATCATAGCATTTTGTTGAGAATTATAAAAATGAATAATTGAAGTATGCCTCTGCTAAACAGTCTGTTTGGAAACGTTCTACACACAGATTCGGTGGTTATCTATTTAAAAACTAAAGCCAAACTCATCACTGAATATTATATTATTGCATTTTGCTGGGAATTATTGTGGCCTGAGACAACACAATTCTAGAAGGCTTTGTTAACTTTGGGGGAGGAAACCTCAACCATGTCAATGGTGGTCACCATTAATTTGGTTACATGGTGTTAAAAGCCACATATGCTTCAGCAAGTTAGTTTACATTATAAAAAATGATGCCGTTAGCAGGCATTTTGAACCTAACACATGGATCAATAAGTTCCGAGACTAACCTAGAGATGGCGCTCGTAGTAAACCAGTAACCAGGTCTTTCTAGAGTACTAACCTTTGCTTGAAACGTGTCAAAATTTTAAGTCGATCGGACCAGAAACAGCTGAGTTATCGAGGTTGGAGTAAAGTCGTTTTGTAGTTTGTTTAAAAAATGGAAAAAACCGAGTTTCGTGTTCTGATATAACATTGTTTTTTAATGGGTAAAAACACCGTGCAAGCGAAACAATGGATTGAAAAATGTTACCCGGACTCTTGTCCATCAAAAGCAACGATTTGTCGGTGGTTTGCCGAGTTTAAACGGGGTCGTACCGACACAAATGACGCGGAACGCTCGGGTAGACCTGTGGAAGCCGTTACACCGGAAAATGTGAGTGAAGTGACAAAAATTATAATGAAAGATCGTAAAGTGAAGCTCCGTGAGATTGCTGAGATGACACAGATATCATATGGAAG
>BMAW01040503.1:0-44467 GCA_019974015.1 Nephila pilipes | reverse complement strand
GGTTTTTCTGAGCTAAAAGAGTATATTTTATGATAAAATATTAAGAAGATTTTTTTTTTTATAAAAATAGAATATTTTGTAAAATGTTTATTCATATACAATACTACAACTGGGAGCTAAGAAATTGTATTTATTTTATGAGTGAATAGAATATTAAATCAAACTCATACAGTTAATGAATAAAAAATGCTTATGTCATTTATACAAAAACTGTATTCATGATTTTTTTTTAGAGAAACTACTAATATTTAAATAGTAACTTTCATTTTCCCGACGATAAGTTTTTTTCTTGGTAGTAAATTTTCATTTTTATTTTCGTTAGTAATATACATCTTCCCATTAAATACCTATCAGTTGCCTGCATTCATATCATTTGATTAAATGAATTCAATTTCTCTTTTTGAAAATAATGCTTTAAAAATGTTACTTTTTTTTTAATAATTCAGCATATGGAGTCACCTTATATGAAGAAATTCGCTTGATTTCCAGATTTTAAATCGTAGATCGAATAATGATGGTGACATGCTCGTACTCTTCTAATTTCCATTATACGTCACACGAGAACTCTTTTTCTTTAAAACTCTTAAAATTCTTCTTTTTTTTCTGTGTGAAAGTTATTGAAATCTAATTCTGTTTCATTTTGCCATCATACACGTTTTTATACAGGAATGGGCAGCTACACTGCCCTTGGTAGTCACAATTCAGAAAAGAGTTTTTGAAAGAGCCGTTTATTCAGTGTTACCGGGGCCGCGGTAGCTTAGAGGTCATGGTTTCGGATTCGTGGCCGGCTGTTTTCGTTCAGTCGCCGGTTCGATTCTTGGCCGCCAAAGACCCGCCGTATAGCCGGGGCTGGTGCACGTTAAATCTATCGGGGCCCAAAGTCCTCCCGTTGGCGTGGTGTGGATGTTATGAGAAGGGGGTGCCAGCTCAGGTGTCGTCCACGACACTTGACCGTGGTTCAAAATTACGAGGTCCGTCGTCAATAGCCCTCGTGTTGTTTCCAGTGCGACGTTAATAAAAACTAAACTTCAGTGTTACCAGATAAAAATTGTAAAATTTCTTTACATTTCACTACTTTTTTTCTTTATGATTTTATTTCGAGAATTTTTCACTAAGATAGTTTTTCCAGCACAACATGACAAATGTTTAATTATTGAGTTTTGTAAACACAAGTTCAGGAACAAAAATAACCTAAGATCGAAAAGTGTGTGCTGAGATTATTATCAGTTATCGGTACTTTATAATTTTATAAGTGTTTTTGAATTCAACACTTAAATTTATTAAAAACAAGCATCGGTCTGTTTTAACTTATCTGCATTTAACTGAGTTGCCCTAAGAAGTCGTCAACTTAACTTCCAGCTGTTGCCATGGCAACATTCGCAAGGCATCCACAAGCAAATCTAACTTTTAAAGATTTTCTGCATTTAATTGCACACGGTATTTTTATTTTGTTAGCGTTTTTGAATAATATTATTAATTTCTCAATGCAAACAAGAAATGAAATTAATCAAATACTTTTGGGCATTGATTGGCTTAAGTTTTCTAATAATGCTCTAATTACTTAATTAAATTGAGTAATTTTAGTTTACCATATTTCTTATATGTATATATTCGTACAAGAGCCGCATTATTCAACTGAGGGAGCCGTATGCGGAATGCGAGCTACGGTACGGTGATCCCTGGAATACAATATGATCCATATACACTCTATAACAAAAAAAAAAAAAAAAAAAAAAAAACGACGCACCAAGATGGATTCGTCCAATTATAATGAAATTTTGTATGCAAAGACCTTTGCACCGAAACTGCAAATGATTAAAATTTGGTGTCCAATGAATGAATAGCGAAAGCTACAGAGCATCGGAACTGCGCACTCAGCAGGTGTACGTAAGAAGCGATTCTCAATCTGCTGGACAAATTTTCTGTTGCATTGCGATTTAGGATAGCTTTCAACGACTGAAAAAATGCCTCGCCGCAGGATTCGAGCTCATTATGAGCAACTGTCAGAGTTTGAAAGAGGTCGTATCATTAGATTGAAAGAGGTCTTATCATTGGATTGAAAGAGGCAGGTAGGGCAAATCGGAGAATCGCTCGTCTTTTGGGTTGAAGCGATGCGGCGATTAGAAGATGCTGGCAAGAATGGTTGGACAGAGGGATTGTCAGATCAGCTGTCACAGAACCTGATTCATCATATCAACCATCAGACGTGCGACCCTCACACGAGTGTCCACCATGACCATTCACAGACGGCTACACTCGTACCGACCGCTACGCCACTTGCCACTCACGCCTGCACACTATCGAGTCAAATTACAGTGATGCTTGACTCTATCAAGTTGGAATGGTGGTGATTGGGGATGGAGAATGTTTAGCGACGAATCCCGCTTCCATCTGTGTCCTGACGATCAATGAAGACGTGTCTGGAGACGCCCAGGGTAGCGAGCCGATCCTGCTTTCACTATTGCACGCCACACAGGCCCTCAACCAGGAGTTATGGTCTGGGGTGCCATTTTCCTTGATAGTCGGCCCCCTTTGGTTGTCGTTAGAGTCACACAGCGGTACATCGACGACATTCTGAGACCTGTTTTGCTACCGTTCCTTTTGCAGTTCCCTGGCCCTATTTTTCAGCATGATAATGCCAGACCACATACGGCACGTGTTACTATGAACTGTCTTACAGCTTGTCAAACACTTCCGTGGTCAGCAAGATCTCTCTCCAATCGAGCATGTCTGGGATATGATAGGAAGGGGACTGCATCTACCAGGGAATGTTGATGACCTAGCCCGACAATAGGAGCAAATTTGGCAAGAAATACCACATTAGATCATCAGGGAGCATTATCATTCTATGCCACGTAGTGTGGTAGCTTGCATCCAGACTAGAGGTCGGTCAACACGTTATTAAGCTCGTTACTATGTAACTATGAAATAAATCATTCAATTTTTCTGAAATTTTAATCATTTTCTATTATGTACATAATTTTCCTATCAGTCAATTTTTTCTCCATGGGACAGCTTCTCCTCGTTTTTTTTTTATTATTTGTTATGAAGTGTATTTAACTTATTCAGTATTGTTTTCTATATTTTAATGGATATGAACATTAATCTGTATGATACACAGAAAAAATTCCAGTGAATATTTTCAAATTTTAGGAGTGTAATATGATAAATAGGTGTATATGTATTAAAACCAGGAGAGAAAAAAAAATTCGTACTTTTATACCACAAAAATTGTTTCGAATTTCAGTTCCCTTCTTTAATATTACGCAAAATCATTTTTTTTTTTTTTGAACTTCAGAAATGAAAAAATACATATAATATACTTTTACCAAATTGAGTGTAGAAACTTTTGAAAATAACAAGCAATCAACCCTGATAATTTTGAAACTCGAATAATCATAAAAAGCTTCCAATTATTAAAACATATTTGACAACATATTTCACGAAATGTTCGAAATGAATATTTAATCATCCAGTTTTCAATTCTATGCTAATGAAAACTTATTTGAAATATTTTACTCCAATACATTCATTAAAGTGTCCTAGATGTTTATAAATATTGTAACATTATTAGCTATATTCGAACAGAAAAGAGAAACCACTAAAATGTATTTTTCCTCCTTTTACTTAATTTAGTATTCATCTTTTGAATTATTGAGAAATTCTTAACAATGTGCTTTTCCAATCTGAAAATATTTCCTAAGGCTTCTGCTGAATTTGTAAAAGGAAAAATGTTTGAATGACGAATGAAAAGGTACGAGATAATTAAATGTAAGCGTCTTTCTCCAACTTTAATTTCCTTTCACATTATTCTTTCATGCAACACAGTTAAGTATCTAAATACGCAACTGAACAAAAGTACCTATCTAATTAAAAAAAAAAACCCAATATACTCTTGAATAATACACAAGTAATTATTTACACTAGTTATAAAAATTCAAAGGAAGAATACATTTAATACGAGGCTTCTAAGAATGTGTTTTAATAATGAATTACCACGGATTTTTAAAGTTAGGTTGCATAATATTAAAAAATATCACGCATTAAATTTAATTATGATAATATGTAGAATGGAACCTGCTAAATTACTCAACAAGAAGAAAACATTTAAAAAATACAATAGAATCTTTGTAAGTGTATCACTTAAGCGACTGGAACGAACTAGTCATTATACAATACCTAAGCCTACTGTGTCGATTCATACATGTATTAAAGCTTTAAAACAAAGCTTTGAAAAGTAAGATATCGTACGTAACCAATACACATTATAATTACATATAAAATATCACGTGAGATCAATATATTAGGTCAATCGGAAAGTTCTGTCCGTTTGTGAAGTGAAGGAAAATAATACATTTTTCACACATTTAATATTTTTTATTTTACAATATATTTTCCGTCGTTACTTATAAGCTCTTGACAGCGTGATATTAATTTGTAAATACCATTTTTGAAAAATGCCTCGTATTTAGAGGCGAAGAACACGAGTAGTGCTAGATTGATGTATGGTTCAGTTTTGAATTTTTCGTCCTTTCAAAAAAAATTTTTGCAGGGAAATAAACAAGTGATAATTAGAGGGTACTAGGTCAGAGAAGTATGGTGGGTGTGACAGAAATTCTCAACACAGCTCTGTGATTTTTTGACGGATCGCCAAAGCAGAATGTGGTTCGGCATTATTAATCCAATGGGCTTCATATAGAACATTGCCCACATCTTTTCTTTCAGTGCTTTGTTTAAATCATCCATTTGCTGATAGTATCTCTCCGAATGGAGCTTTTTGTGAGGTTTCAAAAGTTCGTGACATATTGGTTCTTGGACGGCGTTCTCTTAATCAGGCGCAATCTCGATTTAGAGGTGGAGGGGACAGATAATCCATGGTGCAAGTGTGCCCTTTTTCTTATGATGTATTCGAAAAAAATCCATTTTTCATCACCAGTTATCATCCGGTCCCAGATGGGTTTGTGCAGAGATGTGCATATGAAGATTCGATTAAAAAAAATTTTCTCACTTAGCTCACGAGACACCCATCTGGAATGTTTATAGACCAATCATAGTAACGACGTAAATTATACTGTACAATAAATATTTTTATATGTACGAAAAATGTATTATTTTCTTTCACTTCACAAGCGGACAGAACTTTCCGGTTGACCTAATATTTAAAATCATATCATGCATTTTTTTATGTCGTAACATATAGAAAAAGTCTGTTGCTGAGATGTTGCTTCTGGAGTTTGAGTTCTTGGTGTCACTAAAAACCTGGGGCAGCGTAACCTAGTATCAGGCGAATAACCGGATTAGAGAGAGAGTACTGTGTTTATAATTATGTAATCTTTATTCTAGCGAACAAGGAATCTTTGTGCAATTATATTATGATGTTTAACAAAGTAAGTGATACATAAAAGCACTACTGTTTTCCGTTCTGAAATAAATGATCTAAAATCATTTTACACGCCACAAAAGAAACCGTGAAACAAAGGCATTTCAGTCCAGCACTTGGTCACTTGTAGTACAGGAAACTATTCGAAATATGTCTTTCCGCACACTGGGCATTGCGTGCCATTTTTATGAATATTATCGAACATGCAAAAGTAAAAAAAAAAATAGTTTTTCTCTGCAAAGATGGAGCAGGTAATGTGAAATGACGAGGCCATTAGAAAGATAGACATGTTGCTTCGCAAATTACCCGAAGCCTGTTCTGTGAATACCAAGGTTAGTTGAATTGTGTCTAGAAGGCACGTAATCGCCCTGCGTGAGGTAGATGCCTTCCGGTTTTGAGCTGTTCGAACAAATAAATATTTTTAGCACTTTCGATCGTTATTTTGACAATTAGCGATGGCTTTCTTCACATTTTCAAACTTCTTTGTTTGCATTGGACAGATTTTTTGATAAGTATTTGAAACACGTAAATGTTTTGACGTTGATATCAAATGCCTCAAAGTAGTTGTTGAAATTATAGTGTAAACCAGAGGTCTTCAAACTGGGTTCCGCGGAACCCTAGGGTTTCCTGGAACTTTGACAAGGATTCTGAAAGTTATAACTATTTGTTTAATCAAATTACAAAAATTTTAGTAAAATTTTTATTTTTGTAAAAGATCGAATTCTCAAAGGAAACATAAATAAATGTATTTTATGGATGAAATAAAATCTTAAATTTCATAAAAAGTCATGTGCTTCATATACATAAACCGAAACACGTTTGGTCACGTATTAGTCTCTATTCTTTAGCTCAGATCAAGAATCGCCCACTTATCTCTCTATTTTCAAGGTAAAAAGTAAATTGACGTCACTCTTTTAAAATTGAAATTTTGGTCAGATTGCGTTTTGAAAGATAATATTGAATGCTTTCCCTAATATGCATAATATTTTAATAGACGGTAACGCTAATCCCGATAAAAATGTAAAAATTAGTTTGGTCCAACATTAATCAGATCTGCAATAAACATTTCTTGAATATTTCCTTGTTCAAAAAAAGAAAAATTACTTTAGATCCAAACTCCTTCTCGAGACTGTGACACCTCCAAACTCCCAATAAAAGAAAGAGAACAAAAAATTGATATATCGATCGACACTCAATTAAAATTAAAATTTAATCAAGTTGATATTATGCATTTCTGGATTGACATTAAAAAAAAAGAATACCATGAAATTGTCAAAAGAGCTGTGAAATATCTAATGTCATATATTTCAACATATGAATGGAGAAATCGTGAAAATCGATTGAATGTTGAAGAGGACATTAGTCTGCAGATTTCAACAATTATTCCAGACGTAAAAATACTTTGCATTAAAAAAGAATCACAGCCAAGTCATTAAATTTTTTTATTTTTAATAATTTGTTATAATTTAAAATATTGTTGCTTTTGTTTATTATTCATAGAATATATTTTAGACCTCCCCCCCCCCCAATAAATACACACATTAGCTACCTTAACCTTGCGAACCTCGGTTCTCAAGCAGAAATATTCGCGAATATAAAGGGTTTTTCTCATTTAAATTAATGTAAATAGAATTAATCCGTTCAAGTCATAGAACCAAGTTATTTTTATCTCGTTCTTATGGGCTTAGTTAAAAATATAGAAATAAATTAAAACAAACTTAATTACGAAGCATCAACACAAAAATATACACATGGTATTTGCTTAGTACTGTATTTTAGCTTTGTAATAGATTGTAACATTGGGTTCTAGCTCTCATCCAAGTCTGTTCTAACCAAGAACACGAAAAATACTGTAAAGTTCAGCTTTTTTTTCCAACACTCTACAACAGCCATTGGGAAACCAGCTTTTGAAAACATCTTCCAATGTAAACTCTACCACTTATCTCGCTGCAACAGAATGTTTTAAATCCATTTCAAGCCAAGTTTCATGTGTAAGAGCTCTAAAACGAGCTTGAAGGCCACTGGTATGACCCAGACGCTCGAAGAAAACACAACTTGCGTGAAACATTGGATGTTCTGTCGCGAATATCCCTTTCACTAACTCTTCGAGTTTCTGTCTGATTGTGTTTATATATAAATTCGAAATTTCACCCAATAAAATTACTTATGTCGATTGGATTGAAATTATATGTTGGTTGGTTGATTTCATTAACGTCGCACTAAAAGCAACACGAAAGCTATTGGCGACGGACCTCGTAATTTTGAAACTCGGTCAAGTGACGAGGACGACGCCTGAGTCTGACCACTGACTGGAACTTTCATCTCCTAACTTACACACCACGCCAATGGGAGGACTTTGAGCCTCTCATTACACAGATTTAACATGTTTCAGCTCCGGCTACACGGCTGGTCTTCATTGGTATCAGAGTTCGAACCTACAACTCGACAGAAGCCGGTGGTGGCAAGTCTGCTACCATGACCACTAGGCTACATCGGCCACATTGAAATTATGACGTGTAATGAATAAATTGGATAAATTACATTTATAAGCAGAGATTAAATGAATATTTGAGAGTTAATTGGTGATTGAACTAGTGAGAATGATAGTGAATTAAAGTCAGACGTTGAAACCAACCATTCATAATCTTCGTATTGATCAAAGTGATTCTAGAAGGGATAGGAAAATGGTTCAGGACTGGAACCCAATCGGTTCGATCAGATAAGTAAAATTAACTATTAGTAAACTTTAGTTCAGACGGGTTTAGGTAATTTAACTGCTGAGAAAGCAGTATTAACTATTGAACTTTAATACTCAGGAAAGTGAATAAAAGTAATTGGTTATATCATTCTATTTGGGCTCGGTTCTCCTATCTGTTAACTCTATATTTTTGTTATTAATTAATCAAGTTTAGATTTTGGAAAAGAAAAAAAAAACAAACACTAATAGAAGGGTATAACAAAAGGATTACTGGTGCAAAATTGTTGAAAAAGGGAGTTAGATTACAGATAGAACAAATCGGAAAGAGAGTTTACTTCCATTAGAACCTTAGGAAACTCAGATTTCGATGTTTCTTCTCTTTTCTTTCTTTTTCTATATTCTAATTCACTGGCTGTTTTTGGCAACGTTTCACAGAAATTTTGTCTTTCGGTTTTCTGAAAAATATTCTTAAAGTGAAACATTGCATTGTCTTTTAGAATGGTAACTGCTCTGTTGGTCATAGTTTTATTAAGGTGATGCCTTTCAATAAATGCCTAAAAACTGCTAGAGAACCGAAGCATAGTTCATTGACCGAAGCAAGATTTGTTTGAAAATCTTGTTCGTAAGCTGATTAGTTAGTTAAAAGAGAGACGCTCATGAGTCGATGCATGAACATATATTTCTTATCAATGTGGCGACGATAGCAAAATAATTATGATTGATGTCACACTTATTGACTTATTATCTCCTTCAATATACACCCCTCCTCTATCAATACAACACTTCATGCAAATCTTCATTGTTCAAAACAGTGTCGGGAGTCTTCTTCTGTCAGATCCTTCAGAACGCATGCCATTTCTTTTTCACAGCTTCAATGGACTCAAATCCTCTTAATACAGATTTCACCTTAGGAAACAGGTAGAAGTCGCATGGCGCAAGATCCGGTGTGAAAGTCGGATGGTTTAACACTGGAATGCTGTACTGGGCGAGAAACTTCTTGACAGACAATGCGGAATGACTTGTTCTTCAACAATGCTGGTCGTTTTTTCCTTTTCCTTTCACGGGGTTCAGCAAGAACGTGAAGGTAGTAATGCTGATCAATAGTTTGATCTACAGGAACCCTGTGAAGGTGCACAATCCCAAAAACATCGAAAAAAAAGTAATAATCATTGCTCTGAACTTTGATTTGCTCATTCGAGCTTTTTTTGGCTCTCGGTGAAGACGGACTCTTGCAGTGTATGGATTGGCGCTTCATTTCAGGATTGTAAGTTAAAAACCACGTTATTATCCTTTTCAATAAGTTTGGGTCATTTTCAATGACGTTGAAAGTGTCGGTACAAACATTTTTACGAGTTTCTTGTTGTTCAAATGTGAGAATTTTAGCACACACCTTTTGCATGTTAAAATTTTTATGTAAAATTTGCTGTACGGATTCTTTGTCAATTTCTAGTCTCAGCAATCGCACGGATACTTAACCGATGCTCCGATCGAACCACATTAACGGTTTTTTTCTACATTGTCATACGTTTTTAACGTGGAAAGGTGACCCGGGCGTGAATCATCTTCAATGTCTTCTCGGCCATCTTGTAAACTTTAAAACCACCTAAAATCATAAGCACGCGATAAACATTCATTGCCATACACTTCTTTCAATAAATTATAAGTATCAGTACTGGTTTTTCCAAGTGTCATGTGAAATTTCACAACAAATCTGTTCTTACGCTTATCATTTTTGCGGCGAAACAAAAAATAACTCTAATGCGAACGAAAGTTACGGCTATACGGATTTGTTTACAGAAGTAAGAAGCACTGCATTCGAAAGAGATGGCTTCACGATAAACAGCTGTCAGTCGCTGGCGTTTGGCGCATGCGTAATGCTTTTGTAGCAGCATCAGTATCATTATTTAATATCCTCCCCTTGTATTTAATTCAATGCTCAAAACAATGCGGTTAATCATATAGTAGAAGAAATATTTACGATGGATGTAAAATACATTTCTCAAAGTCATACATACATTATTAGTCTCTTTGTTTCAAGACAACGTTAAGTGTCTTTCTTTTCGCCTGGCGTCCGCAATTTCACCCACTTTTGCTACCCTTCCTCACAACATATGCTATGCCTGCTGTCCGAGTCTCTACTATTTGATGTGGTGTTCTACAAAATGCTTAGCTGCAACGCATAAGTCTGACAACCATGCTGTGTTATATGGAATTGCATTTTGTGCATATTTCTGCTAAAGATATTTTTAAACATTCAAGGAAATGAAAATAAGAGATAATTAAATAATAAAGCGTTAGAGAGAGTTTGCTGAAATGTTTTGTTAAATATGCCTAGTTTGAAGAGACTAAAATGGAATAAAAATTTATTCCTTTTCCCAAAAGAGAAGAGGGTGTGAGGGAGAACTACCCCTCCCTGATCTCCGCTACTGCTTATGTTGATGTGGATAATCACCTTAAGTTCTTGGTGCCCTAAAAGACGCAGTCCATCAAATCACTGCTCGTGAAAACTACAGCACCGAGTGAAACATTACTCTTCGAACACAATGGGCCTGAGAACTCGGGCCCAGAGTTAACCTCAATCAGTATTCCAATTTATTCACCATCATTTTGTTTCAAGACATCCCATCCAACAATTTATGCAAGATCCGAAATAAGCCGAGTGCTTAAGAAGTCAGAATAAGGATGTTGGGGAAAAAAAAAAAAAGGCACAGACGAATGATGTCACACGACCAAGTTCAAGGCAGTTTTCATTTGTTTCGACGAGGGACAGAAACAAAAAAAGAAGCAGAAAGAAAAGAAACATCAATAATAACAGAAGGGTCTTTTTTCCACTCTTCGCTCTATCAAGCGATATCCTCAGGATATGACGCAGCCAGCACGTTCTAACAATAGAAAACGCGCCTTTCGAATGCGAGCGCGCGACCACGCGATTGTTCTTTTCTATTGTTGTCGAATGTTTTACTCGTGGAAAGAAGAAAAAAAGATTCTGATTCTACATTTATGTTTTGTTCTTTTTTTTCATGTTCTCTCCCTTCTTTTCTGATGTAACTTTTTTTTTTTTATGTTCGGTACTGTAATGTGTGGGCGCTTTTTGTTGAGTTCTTTGTTCTACCAAATGGAATAATTAGATTTTATTTTTTTTGCTTGAGACGTTTTTCTTAGAACAACAGTTCTGGAATACGTGTGATTTGGTGTAGGTGGGCTGAAAACTGTGAGATTTTGCTAACGTCTTTGGAAATCTTTGCCTGTCAAGTAACATTTTCAAGGATCTTTCGACTATGATCTCATTTATGCTCGAAATGCGGAACTTGATGATAGAATACACCCCCATCCCTTCAAAAAAAAAAAAAAAAAAAAAAAAACTACTGCCCACTGTGATAACATTAAAAAAAGTAAGGTGCTTGTTGTGTTGTATTAACAAAAACATCCCTTTTTCTGCACAGAATTTAATAAGACATTATGAAAATTATTCTTGTAGACTGTATGCCAGACAGAATTCGATAATTCAGTTAACTTTTGGAAAATGACCGAACAATATGCAAGTTTAAGAAAGTATGAATATTATAAAAAAAAGCACTTAAAAACATTCTATCAAGCGAGATCTAAAGCATATCATTCTCATAATTGTGTCATTCTCATATTCTCGTGTTCGAAGTTTAGTTCGTTTCTTTAATATTTTGCAAAGTAAAGCTTTAATTTCTCCAGTATGCGAAACTTGCTCCAAATTCTCCATATTTCCATTATTTATTTATTTAATTATTTTTCTTTTGTCTTTACAGGATTTTAAACTCTATCTACCGTTAGTTTAACTTCATTCCAAAAATCGTGACCAACTTCCAAAAGTTTCTTTCTGGGAAAAGTAGCCTTCAAGAGTAAAATAAACCGATCCTAAGAGTAATGCTGTTCGTTTAAGATGTCTATCCTGGAAAGAAACCTTAAATGCTGCTTGCGAACTACTTACACAAACTTGTAGGACTTCACAACGGAAATCCTGGTTACTAAGTATGGAAGTGAAGTTAGTGTATCGATTCTGCCTTAGGAGAAAGAGAACGTAAAGCGTGGGAAGGTTTATTTTATTTTTATTTTATTTTAAATTTCATGTTTGCCTTCGTATTCCTCCAAAAGATACCCTTTTTTATTTTTCTGGAACCAAGAAATTTTTCAAAAAAGCTTAACATGTTTCTTAAAGACTGCCATTTACCGCCATTTTGATTTTGAGAACGTAATGTTAATCCTACGGAATCTTCTACTACCATCTTCAATTATTTATTACTTTATCTAATTGAATGCAGAAAAGTGCATCCGAAAGAGCAAAAAATAATGATGTTTTCTGCAAAATTATATCACCTCCCTAGTTTTTCAAAAAAAATTTAGAAATATTTTTTAATGACCGGAAATGAAAAAAAACGACAACGAATAATTAAAATAGAGGTAAAAATACTTTCAAAAAGCGGAGGAAAAATACATTTCCGCAAAAACATTCATTATTTTTGACTCTTTCGGACGTACTTTAATGCATTCAAATAGATAAAATATAACAGATTTGAGAACGGTAGTAGAAATTTTATGGGATTAACATTACATTTACGAATTTAAAATGACCCATAGACGGGAGTCTTATGGTAACTGAAATACTAAATGATTCAAATTTTGCATTTTTTTTACATTGCTGTTAAGAAATAGAGGGTATTTCGCTTATTCTACAGAAGTATTGTTTACGAAAGTATATTAATTTGAATATTAGAAAATGAAATTTTTAAATAGTTAACAAACGTACCATTCCATTGGAAAAATACTTGTATTTACATTTTTCTCGAAATGAATTTTTTTCCCGGGATTTGCGTACACTTTCCTCAAAAACTAATTATAGTTTCTTATCTAAATCTAATTATCTATATCAGGAACAGTGTTGATATTTTGCCACATTATAAATTGAAGTTATTTCTATGTACAGTGAACTTAACTTTTTTTTCTTCTTAGAAACACACACAACTTTTAGGTATTGGCAGATATTGTACATAAATTAAGCAAAATTTGAATCATAAAATTTAATTTTTTTAAATTTTTATTTAATTCATATTTTGATGCTACAATTATGTTCAACGCATACAGTGTAATGTTTAAAAACTTTTTTGTAATTACTCTCCAAAATTTTAAACATATAAATGTTATGGTTTTATGCAATTTGTACGCAACATTGAAATGTAAACACAGCCGTTGGTTATGAATTGCTCATACATTCTTATTTATGCATACATTCTTATGTAATTTTATTTACTTAAACAGATACAGGTTATATATCTCAATGTTAAAATATGACTTTTATTACTTTTAATTTTTAATAGTATGGACTATTTAAATTTGGCATAAAATGAGCTCATTTTTCCTCGTGTGTGGAAGACGTATCGCTTCCCTCTGGAGGGGGAAGGGATGGAGATAGCAACTGTGGTATAATTCTACGTATTATTGTTGTTTTTATACTGCCCTTGTAAAGGGCATTGTGAAAACTAGTTCTCTTAGTTTCGAGAAATCTCCTCCCAGAAATGTTACATGCATGAAATAAACTTTTCCTTTAAAAGAATCTCGCTTAAAAATTTTAAGTTTGAATAACAACAATTTAGAGCAGGAAATTAGAGAAACAGTTTACTGACTGCAACAAAAATAGCGATATGTTAACGTTATTAAAGATTAAATAAAAATTTCTCAATTGCAATTGTTATTTGATAGCAAAAACGTGATGTATTTTCTGGTAATTGAAATGAAATCACTCGATAAACAGTAAAAGATATCGAATACTAATTTCTCAAAGTAGTTAAAAGTAGACTTTCATCAAATCAAACATTGACTTTCAACTAAAACTTGAAACTTTCATCAAGTTTCATCTCGTGAACAAAATAGGAAAACTAATACAATATATATATATATATATATATAAATTGAAACTGGGAGTAAAATTCAAACAAATCGATTTAAAACGACAATAATAATTCGGACACTTTTATTGTTTCCCGTTCATCGGGAGCCTTTTAACACTTTTAAAACATACGCAGTCAGAATTTTTTGCTGTATTTTTTATAAAAATTCAAAGTTTTGATGATTTTATTTATTTGTTTTCTGTTGCATATAAGCTATAATATTTTAATTAGTTGTTTAGAAGCTAAAGTTTAATTCTGTTCTTTATGTATTAATGTGTAAAAATATTAATTAAAATAAAAATTGCCGCTTAACCTAATTCTGAAATCATAAAGTATGTATATAGGGTCCCATCATTAGACACCTTAATTTTTATTTTTCCATCCTTTTTTTCTAAGTATAAAGACAAGACAAACAGATTCGTCTACTTAGATGACATACATTATACAGATTGTATTACGTAATAAAAAATTCTGTATAGATACGCTCCTTACTAAACGAAATAATCAGTTATTGGCAAAATTAAGGCCTCTGAAAATTTATATTTCGAGCCTGTCTCTTGGATGTATTAAAGCTGATTTCCTTTGAAAAAATAAATTAAGCACTTTCTAATCAAAAAAGATATTAAGTACTATCACGTTCCTTCCTTCAACTAAAATTAATTTGGTTTGATTGAATATCTCTCTCAATAGATGAAATGCGACTTATGTAGATTAGATTGAAATCAGTGATTTAGAAAATGTAAAATTTGAAAAACTGCATTTATTAGCAGTGATTGATTGATTGTTTTGATTTGAGCGTTTTATTTACGTCACACTAAAAAGCAACACTAGGGCTATTGGTGACAACCTCCTAATTTTAAACCTCGGTAAGTGACGAGGGCGACACCTGAGATGGCACCTCTCCCTCCAAGCATCCACACCATGCCAATGGGATTATTTGGTACCTCGACAGATTTAGCGTGCATCAGCCCTAACATATGGGCTCGGACCCACGACCGGCTGCAAGTACGCGACTACGACCACTAGGCTACTGCAGCCACTATAAGCTGCTAAGAATTTTATGCTGCTATTAGAAGTAAGTTAGTCACAGAGAGGGGAGCTGTGTGTGTGTTGAAGTCATATACAAAGGAATAGTAACTGTCTTGTCAAGGGGAAGAAATTATCGGATTACTGTCAGTAAGGACTTATTTAGGGTCAGTGAATCGGATTCGCACCTGTGAATCTTCAAGGACACGAACACGATTGGTTCGGTAAGAAAAACAATTTTTATTATATTAAACGTTAAATAAAAAAGCATCCAGGGTTCCTTGCCACAAATTGAGTAAATTAGGAAGTTAATAGTGATTACTCGTAGGTTTGAATAAACTCAGTTTGGTTATCGTCCCTGTGTGACTTTCTATTCATTAGGCTATTATTTGTTTCTCATTTAATTGTGAATTGTAATGAAGAGTGAAAAAGGTAATAAAGGAGCGTTACAGGACTTGTAACATAAATTTCTTCGATAGTCCTCTACAAGAATTTGCTGAATTATAGATCAACACAAAATCGTCCTGTGGCTCAACCGTAAAAACAGTCCAATACGGACAATAATGGAAAACGACGCCTTATTCCCAGACATGCAGGAAATAACGAAGCGCACGGGTAGCATAACTTATATTGATTAACAGCACAAACAGTAAAAAAAAAAACTTGTATAGATTATCAACACAACAGGAACAAAAACAGCACTTGTATTAACAGCAATAAAATTTTTAATAACATTCAGCTCACAGCTTACTAGTTAACACCGTGGACAAATCTCCAAAGTAATACTCTGCACCCGAAGACAGAGATTCCGACAGACTGCAGATTTTCCGGCAGATTCACTCAACTTCGCATCTTCAAGTTTTTATATTGCAGGTGTGATGTCACAGGGAAAATTCCAGATATATTCTGCTAATAGAGATTTTGAGAAAATATCAGCATTTCCGAGAACCTTCATTATGACGCCAAAGTCATCAAGTCAACAAATGCTAGCCGGGGGTGGAAGGTCAATGCTTTAGCTTTCCTTGATATCCGACGAAACCTTTGTAAATGTCTATTTTTATTAATAAGAGTAACATTGGCGGGAAGAGTCACATCGAGCTAGCAACAATGATAATTGTCTCCGTCACTCCAAAGTTTATTTACTATTTTACATCTTTTTCTATGTCCCTCCAAAATTTATTACTATACCAGATCTTTATTTTAATGCTTTTTATTCTTGAAATATTTATATGAAAAAATTCAAAGATTACTTTTTAAAAGAAATAATGAAGATACTCTTGTCTTTTTTATCCACCCATAGGGATACACAGTTACAGTTTCATAAATATTAATGTTGATTATTTCAAAAACAATATAAAGTAATCTAATGAACTTCGGCTCTTAAATACCATTAATTTCATCCATATCAACTGTCCAAAAATTTAAATGTAATAACTAATGTGATAATGATTCGTTAAAAAATCCTTTTATTATTGTTCCAAAGTATTCTGTTTACCAAACATCCTTATCATTCAACATTTATAAACTGCAATTACAACTGTGTTCCATTGATCTACAGAAATAGAAACAAAGACTAATTGCATTCGAAAACGTTTTCAAGGACTAACAATAGTAGAAATTAAAACTAACTCTAGTTAATATGTTACAATATGATGAACAAACAAACAGATGCACGCAGAAAAAAGCATTACGGTGTTATGACTGCAACTTATTGTCTAAAACTTTAATACAGGAATATTAAGAGGCTAGTACATATTCATATATCTGATTTTGAATAAGAAATAAACAAAGGGAAAATTTTAAGATTCCTGATGCATTTGCAGATACACTAAATCAACTTCTATTCAATACTGAATAGAGAATTTTTTTTCTACAATGTATAAATTCCTATAAATATATACATGTACTTTGTATCTGATTATTGTCTTTAAACAGACCGCTAAAAAGCGTTTCGGTTTGAATCGAATAGAGAGAGAATAACAGTCTCAAAATTGCTAAAAAGAACAATCATTATCAATCTAATCCGACTTCTATTCTCAGTTGAATGACGTATATTTTTTTTCCTGATTGTTTTCATGTCCTTTCTGTTTTCCATTCCCACAAATGTGCCCAATATACCTCTCTCATTCTGCAAAGTAGACACCATTCTTCAATGGAAATAAAACGATTTAGATACTTATCTGCACAAATACATTACTACTTTTAACAGGTTTAAATGGTTCGTCCAAGGACAAGGGAGTTTTTGAGCGGAAGACGTGGACGGATTTAAAGAGGAAGACGACGAGAAGTGAAACACACAGTAAAAAACAAGGTGTTTACTCAAACACGGGTGAACAAACCTCCACTAGATCAAGGTTTCCAGGTTAATTAAGTAAGTAGTTGGTTTTGATTTGACAGAGACGCTTGCATTGGGCTCTTTGGAATGAAGCGATGGTGCCGCCTCGTGTTGGAATAGTTATTCGAAAAGTGTATTATTAGCGATCTGAATAGGGAATAATGGGCCAATTAATTAGAGGTGTTGTTGGTTTGAAGCAGAAGGTGAATGGGTTTACGAACTTATTAAAATTCATAAGGAATAGGATAATTTGATAATTTTTTTTTTTAATTTTAGTTAAGAGAATTTTTGAAGAAAATTCCTGCTATGTAGAATGCATGTATACTGGTTTACCCATGAGGTACGGATTTTAGTATTCAATTGTTACCGGTATTGCGACAGCGTGTGTCCTTATTGAGAAGTATTACTTTATATATATATATATATATATATATATATATATATATATATAAGGTTTCTCGTTGTAAGGAATTTCTATTGTCTATTATTCATGTAAATATGTTTCCACTCGTTGGACGTATTTATGACATTTTGAAACTGTTGAAATATCATACCTTTATTACTTCAACGCGTGAGAGAGGCAATAACCGTGAAAATTACACCGTGAACAATTACAAACACCAGAAGTATAGAGTTCAGCCTTCATGGCTATAGCATAAGAGAAGGGAATTTATCTTGCTTGGAATTTAATGCAAGGATTTCTTCAGATTACGTGGTATTGGATGGAGGGATTTCTAGGGATCTCAGAGACAGACAGAAAGTCTAGTAAGGATTATACCAATGGAGGGGAAATCAGATAAAACAAGATCTGAGCATATTTATAGCACGTTATCGAATGAATAAAAAGCTGAATTGAAATGGTATCGTGAAGTGAGTATGAACTCTGTTGTGGTAGTTAAAGGAAAGGAAAAATTAGAAAATATAATTATATTTGAGTGAAATCATTACAAATATATGTATGTGTGTGTATGTGTGTGTGTGTGTGTGCATGATGATTCGGAAAAATCAAGTAGATTTTTCAAGTTAAAACTTTTTATTTGGTCATCATCAGAGCAGAGAGCCTAAAATCGCAGGTCCACACGACAGTGCAAATCGACGCTGTACTGAAATAGTTTGGAGTTGGATTGTTCAGTTATAATTTTAATTATTATTAATTCAACAGTTTTTACTGTAGGTTTCGTTTATTATATAATAATGCGCGACATCATTCTGGCTATGACCAAGAAAAGAAATGAGTTGGGATTGGAATTTTAAGGTTGAGTGATTTTTGCTGAGAAAACAATTATTGAACGTCAAATTCGAAATGTAAGGATAGAAAAAAAAGAATAAATGGGAAGTAGAATTTAGGTCAAGTTGTATATACAAATTAACTATATATATAACACATCGATCAATAACTCCCGAGTCTAAAATTGAAAACAACATTTTTTTTGCAAATTTTTTTTTTTATTCATCAACATAACATCTTTGTTCCACTTTTAGGGTGGATGCTAATCGTTCCACACGTTTTCTAAATCTTTTTTTTTTTTTTTCCAAATTCTTTTTTTTTCCTTTTCCTTTTTTTTTTTTTCGCAAGAAATCTTTTGCTTTGTGAGTAAATAGCGATAAACAGCTTTCTGAATCATCGACTCGTTGCTGTTTTTGTCCCATCGAAAGCAATCACGGCACCCACTTGGAAAAAACCTTTTCACTTCAAAAAACCTTTTTCCTGGTCCGATCGACTTAAAAATTTGACACGTTTCAAGCAAAGGTTAGTACTCTAGAAAGACCTGGTTACTGGTTTACTACGAGCGCCATCTCTGGGTTAGTCTCGGGAGTTATTGATCGATGTGTTATATATATATATATATATATACATAACTATCTTAGGGATCACTCTTTTTTAGTAGAAATTTCGGGTATAATTCTTAATATAAAGTTTAATGGGGGAGATTTGTAATGATTTAACTTTAATTCATATTAGTCTCTCATAATAATAATTTAATTTTCTAATTTCCCCCCATTATCTCATTTAAAAGTAAAGCGTTTATTCTTATTTCCTGATACCATTCCTTTTTAACTTAATTAATGCAATCACGCGTTCTTAAAAATTCGCTGATAATGCAGTTCACACTGGATCAGACCTGTAGGGATGATCCATACTAGACTTTCTGTTTGCACCTAAAATCCTTCGAGATTCCTCCATTCATCACACGGGATCCAGTATAAAAATTCCTGCGAAAAAAGACCAAGTATGAGAAATTCTCTCTCTTCTGATTTCTTATGCTCTTTTGATTTTTGTACTGTTTATCCAACGGCGGAGTTGTATCTCCCGCAGTGTGGAAATGCTCTCTCTCCGCTACAATAAAATAAATAGTTAAACTTGAACTTGGCTTCAACTATTTTGAAATTTAATAAAACAGTAATATTTAAGAGAAAGGCATTCATGTTAACAAGTCGATAGGATGTTTAATAGTACTTTGTAAAGATATTATATATTATATTATGTACTAGAAATTATACATTTATTAATTTTTAACATGAGAGAGAGGCAATTACATGGTGATAGTGATGAATGTAGCGAAATCTAAGTCCACTCTATTCCATGAGTTACGTAATGCAAATTTGAGGAAGCTAGTGCGTAGTTTCGCTATCGAGGCTGAAGTGAAAGGACGCAAAATTTTCCCTCTTGGATTTTGTATGCAAACATTTCATCAGATCACGTGGTATTGAATGAAGGGGTCTTTAGGTATTTTAGCTGGAGACGAAGAGTGCTGCTTTGAAGCGTGTGATCGGTTGACTGAAAAGACTTCAAGAACTTGGAATTGCATGAATTAAAAACTAAAATGGAATGAGATCAGGAAGTAAAGTGAACTCCTTATAGTGATAGTTAAACCATAGGAAAAATTAGGAAATTAAATTAAATTTAAGTGAAATAAATACACACATGCACTCATATATATAATAGGATAAAAGTAATCATGTTTATTATAAGTACATGATAAACATGAATGTAAACTCATAATAAATTAATCTATAGGAAAAATAAGTTAACCTAAATGAAAATGCAATTAAAACTAGAAATTTTTAAGAATTAAAAAAAATATACTCTTACTACACTGGAAAAAACTTAAATTGTTGCAACACAGAAAACAGAGATCAAGGAAAGCAAGACTGCAAAGTCAAAATAAGGAAATAAAACTAAATTATAAAGAAGACAAAAAAGTCAAAAAATAAAAAAAAAAAGTAGAGCGCTGTTCGTGTTTTTGGACAGATGTGTGTATATACTACTAGTAGTACTAGTATAGATGTGTGTGATACTAGTATTATGGATCTACTTATCCCACTCAACATAATTGCTTTATAATAAAACGGTAGAAATTTTTTTTTTAAGTGTGTCTGCTGTTCTGTTTCCTCGTATCCTCCTGCTGGTAAATCTTGCTTTTGTAATATTTCCTCATCTCATGCAAATGGCTATTAACATTTAACTGGAGAATATATCTATTTTGACAGAAAAAAAAAAAAAAAGAAAAAAAAGTATTATGGATTTGCTGCAGGCAAAGATGAGCTTAAAAACGATTCGAATAATTCAACTTTGAATCGCAGCCTGAAGTCAATTTAGTTGGTCCTAAAGTCCCTTTTGAGTCCCAAGTAATTCAAAATGACCTTGTTATGACCTACATGATACTGTCGAGTAAACAGTTTTAATCATTCGTAGAAACTCTCTGGAAAAAGTAATTCGTTTCTTTTTCGGGAAAGATTTTGTTAATGATTATCATAATTCAGAAAACCAGACAGGAAAAACTTTAATTTGTAAATTTAACTCAACTGTATTTTCTTAGTATGAATTAAAATGTACAATGAAGAAAAGAAAATCAGTCTCTCAGACATGTTTTCCTTAATTGGAGCATTTTTGAAGGTCAAAACAAAATTTACGGATGAGATTTCGGATGCCAAATATGGTACCTAAGACAGATAAAATCCTTCAGTTGTATCTAAATTTTTAGATACTATCCTATTAAAAAAAATATATATACATGCGCATCGGTTGGTTGTGAGCTGATTTGGAATATACTGACCTCCAGTCTTAGCGAAGGAAGTATTTAGAATGCTAGGATTCTTTCTAAGAATTTAAAAAATACCTTTTTATTGAAGAAACTTTTATGCGTCATTTTTTTCTTTTTCTTTCTTTTTTGCATTGCTTTTAATTAAAATAATCCCTCAAAGAAGTTCCGACATTGTGAGTTGCGAAGCGATTTTTAGGGAAAACGTAAGCAGAAATGACAAAAAAAGATTCTTGAGAAATAATTCAGGAAAAGTGTAATTTTAATGCAAACTTTTTTTTTGTTCCTAAAAATAGTATCCAGAATCTTTGTACGCAAATTGTCCCAGAAGCTGAATAAGATCCATGGATTAAATTGCATGTAAATGGTAACTGAAATACGATCTAATCTTTTAGTTGCGAAAATTATTGCTATTGTACGATCATCAGAAAAGGGGCCATATACTTGCTTATAAATTTTAATTTCAGATTCAACTTATTACACGTACAAGTGGTTATCAAGATAATGGAAAAACCTCAAAAGAATACAAAAGGTTTTATTAATAAGGTATATGGCTACCTTTGGCTTCTTTATTGGCCTGAATACGTCAAGGAATAGAGTTGTACAAATTTTATATGTGATGCTAATGGGAATATTAAAAAATTCTTTATGACAATATCGGGAAAGTTCTAATAGAGATAATGGGTGAGGAAGAGAACGATTGTGGGCCCCGCTTTATAAAGTAAATCATAGCGACTAAATAACGTTTAGGTCCAGGAATTGAGACTGCCAGGTCAGATATGTGACTTCAATTTCATGTTCCTCAAAACATGCCTGAACAGGTCTAAGTTGTATGAGTAGGGCAATTATCATCCTGGAAGGCAGCATCTTCTGATGCAAATAATGTTTGTACTTTGGGGTACATATGGTTGGCTAAAATGTTACTCTATTGCCTTATTTAGGCTTCTAGGGTTATGATAGGACCCATAAAAGAAACCATAAGATCTCTGCCCAAATCATAACAGAGCCATCCCCATGTTTCTAGTTGTAACAGAGTAATCTGTATGATCTGTATCTGCGCAGGCGTTCTCCAGACACGAACACGTCCAGTTGAGGGAAACAAAGTAAAACGATGAATCATTTGACTATAATACTTTCTCCCTTGCATCTTGTGACCAGACTTTGTACTTAATATTCGTGACACCATTTGAGACGATGTTTTGCATTCACATCTGTGACAAGTGGCTTGGGAATAGATACTCTGCCGTAGATTTACTGTATGTGCAGCTCTCTGCTGAAGAAAATAGTTGATACAGGAATCTGCAGGTGCTTCTTTAGTTTTCATAAAGGAGCGAATGGGTTCTCCAACTTCAACTTATAGCTCAAAATTGATTTCAAATTTCGTTGTTTATTTTCAAGGTGAAAAGAATGTTTTCTAGGGTATGGGATTTCCAATATTGAATTTTCTAAAGAAGATCAGCATAAAAAATAAGTTCTAAAATTTCAGTTCACAGCAATCCTTGATGGGGAGGGAGAATCCAACCCTCATATCCTCCCTATACACATTCTTTCGGTCTAATCTGAGGGCCGAGGTAGCCTAGTGGTCAAGGCCTTAAGGTCGTGGACTAGCGGCCGGCGGTTTTCGTTCAGTTGCGGGTTCGATCCTTGGCCGCCAAAGACCCGCCTTGTAGCCCGGCTGATGCATGTTAAATCTGTTTGGGGCCCAAAGTCCTCCCGTTGGTGTGGATGTTAGGAGAGGGGGGTGTCAGCTCAGGTGTCGTCCTCGTCACTTGACCGTGGTTCAAAATTACGAGGTCCGTCGCCAATAGCCCTCGTGTTGCTTCTAGTGCGACGCTAATAAAAACTAAACTAAAACGGTCTAATCTGAAATTTGAAAAGCTAGTACAGAAATATTCTTAGAAACTCAATATTTTAATTTTTAAATTATTATATTTTTAAAAATAATTACCGTCGAATAACCTAGATTTTTTTTTTTTGTTTTATTATTTGTAATATTCAAATCTAACTTTTTAGAGCAGAGTCAGTCTTCTCTATAAAGGGGCATGGGTGCAAGAAACCATTTGGGGCCCAAAGTTTTTTGTAAAGTAAAAAAATTGCAAACACGTACATATATTACAAATGCATGTTCATTCATGTTTTGTTTTTGCTAACACATTAATTACTTCGGAAAAATTACAATTTTTTACAATTTCTTTTTTAATGCTTAATACAGCAAGTGCATTTAAGTTTTCTGTACGCATAATTGACTAAAAAGTTTAATTTAGATGAGCATACTCGCGAGTTCCTCGAATCAAATAGCAAACACTAACCACTCATAATCAAGAATTTGTTTGAAGATTGTCGAAATTTATATATCTACTATAGTAATGTTTATACGATAAAATGAGCTTCCCTTCATACTGACAACGATAGGAATTTTGTCAAGTTTTTATGTGCAAGAGTATATTATTTTAGTTCTTAATCATATTGGGATCCTCTCAATCACAACTCCCAGATGGCAGACCCTGTCCAAAAGGGCTCTTTCAGGAATCCTACAAATAATGGAGTTCATTTTTTAAAAATTTAACCTAAAAACGGAAAATTGTGAAAATATTATTTTTTATTAATATTGTTTATTTCAAGCTGATATTTTGAAGACTCGTCTCAAAGTGCGATAAAATTTAAAGCATTCGCATACATAGGAAAACTTTTACTTACTATAATACTTTATATAAATATATATTTAAGTTACCATACATTTGAAATTAAAAAAAAAAAATTCTTCATATTCTAGAATTAAACATACCTATTAAGAATAATAGCAACGCTTTTCACGAAAACTAAATGAAATTTAACTTTCATCAATTCACTTTCTCCTTTCCAAACTGATTTACAAATATTTTCAGAAAAATGTAGTAAAGTTTAAAATATTCAAATGCATCAGACGAAATTTTGTTTGTTACATTATCTTATTCATTTCTATCTGACAGTAGCATGTTTTTTGATGAAATTATTACGTAAAGTTCTCAATATTTCATAATTTATTATAATAAAAAAAAAGATTTCATATGACTATGACAGTTGCCGGATACGTTGCTCAATAAAAATATTGTAAAGCAGAAAAATCTTCCTGTTATTTCGTCACATTACCTTCCTTTTTAACCATTTAATCATGTCCTTGATGATATTCTAAAAATGTGTTTCAAATATTAATATCCAAAACTTCTCTTTTAACCTATATGACATAAAAAAAACCCACTTTTATCTGATGGCGGAATACAAATAGCGCTATCAAAAGATAACGATACTAGTTTCATTCTTATGCAATGGCTTGAAAAACAAGTTGGCACTTTTTAGTGCATTTTATACGTATTTCTGGCCATGCCATCTTTCAACATAATACGTTTTATTCAGATAAAACAAACCGAATATAGCGAATTTTGTGAAGGAAATCCTTGAACATGTTTATATGTAAATTAATTTTCGACGATATAATTTCTCCATAAGCATAAATAATTCATGACTTTTAGGATGATTTTATAATTTTGAACTCATTATCATAAGTGACATCCAAAATATTTTTTTCCCTTTTTTTCCCCCTTAGTCTTTTTCTTCGCTGTTTTAAAAGTGGCTCCACAAGTTTTTTTTTTAAAAAAAAATATCACACTATTTAAATTTTGAGCGTATTCCTTCGATTCAGAAACTCTTAATGGAATAATTAATATATATATTATTTTATTTTCGCAAAATCCCGATTAATTTATGAAGTACGCGTTTCTTTCTTCTTTATTTTCACATTTTTAATTTAATGTGCTGTGTTTGCTAATGTTAATGAACAGTTAGTTATCTGGGTTTCGCTTTTTTCTTTTTCTTTTAAACTTCGAATTAATACCAAAATACTTTTTAATGAATTCTGTTGATGAAATACCTCGGTTAATATAACGTATTTAATTAGTTGTTGTTCTTAGATGTAAAATAATGTTTGAAAATATTCCACATTATTCTGCTTAACTATATAAATATGTTGATTGACAGATTTTTATCAAATATTATCAATGGATTGACAGATTTTAAGTTCATCATGGAAAAATAAATATGCTTTTTATGCCCTTTATTGCAAGCTTTTTATTCATTTCAATTCATATTTTTTTTTTTAGTGTTTTAACTAATTATTCTATTCATCACCATCATCACGCATAAAAATTGTTTTAAATTATTTTAAGCCTAAAGATAAAGAATAGAATTCAACTTAGAAGTACTTTTTTCATGAAGAAAATGCTCTAATGTAGTAAGACCTCGCAGAGTTCTTCTATTAATGCTGATTCGATATAACGAGGTCATTTTGTTTTGTTAAGTGGTCGCGGTAGTTTAGTGGTCACGGTCGCGATTTCGCGGCGCTGTTTTCTTCCAGTCGTAGGTTTGAGCCCAAGTTCTACTGAAACCCCGTGGTGTAGTGGGGGCTGATGTACATTAAATTAGTCGAGGTCTCGATTCCTCGCGTTGGCAATGTGTGAAAGCTTAAAAAGAGAAATGCCAGGCTCAGATGTCATCCTTGGTACTTGATCAAGGTTCAGAATTACAAGGTTCGTCGCCAATAGCCCTCACTAGCTATCACTTATGGTGAGAAAATGAATGTCCCTGCCCCTCGGTCTCATATAGTTATGACTTTAAAAAATAAGCTTCTTTCTGACTGGGAGGTCTGTTGGTCAACTTGTAATACTGGTATTCGGGTTCAGTCATATATTCCTATACCAAATTTGAGTTTTTATACAAATTCTAGTTTTATTACACACTTCTTAACCGGTCATGGTCCCTTCATTTCTTATTTAAATCGTTTTAATTTAAAAAGTACAAATTTATGTCTCTGTTGGAGATGCTGACCACTACGTTTTCTCTTGCCCTTTTACCAGAGATTTTCATTTAAAATGTCCTGTTGTTGAAGCGAAACCTATTTGGCTGAGGTCCGTGTGTGAAAATCCCTACTTACTTTCTAAGCTGAAATCCTGTATACTTATGGCTCGTAAAATTACCCAACAAATTTATTAATTGTTTCAAACTTTTATTACATTTCTCAATATTTTTATCATCCTTTACCGTGTAGTTATAATTGTATGTCTTGTATATATGTTCACACCTTTGCCTAACACTTCATTTTTGTTTACGAATTTGTGGATGGTTTTGTATTGTGTTATTTAACCTGTTGTGCATCTTATTTCTGCAAGAAAATTTCAACTGTTTCTTGTGTTTCTATCATGTATATTTTTTGTTGTGCAAATACCTTGTACATTTTATTTAACCTTTATTTCAAAATTATGCAAATCTTATGTTATTTTGTCCATAAATATTGAGTGCGGGGGTGATTGTTTCCCATGGGGGGAGGGGGGCGGTTTGCAGCTCTAAGCCCTTTGGGTGAGCTCGGTTCCCTTGGGTATTCTGCCAATGACCCTCGTGTTGCTTCTTACTGCGACGTTAATAAACATTGGCAATGACTTTTGATATTTTTAGTGAATTTCCAGAAATCATTAAAAATAATCAGAGGCGACGTTCTGGTCCAACTCTGGTTCTAAGTGTTTCGTTAAAAACCAATCAATCAAAAAAATTGTTTTGAGAAATTTCACTTCATATTTTCTTGCCGTAGCCATATTTCTTATTAGTTTTATTATAAATTAAATCATTATGTGAACTAAATATTCTATTAATTATCACCAAGCATAAAAAAAATCGTTCCAAATTATCTTAAATCTAAACATGAAGAACAGAACTCAACCTCCAAGTACTTTTTCCCGCAGAAAAATTTTCCAATATTGTTTTGACCTCATTTAGAACTTCTTTGATTTACTCAGATTCGATATAACTTGGTAATTTTACTTTATTAAATATCACTTTATATTTTATTTCCATTTCTCATATGTTTTTCCTATTAGTTTTATAATAAATTAATTTATCATCAGAACCAAGTAACTACACCGAAAAGACTTATCAACGACGACCTTCAAGAACTGGCAGAACAAGGAATTAATTTAGAACTTGAAAAATAATGATTCTGAAAACGAAGAAACCAAAGCTCTTGGTACAGATTTCCTGGGTAAAAGTTTGGGAACGATAATTGAATAGTTGATCAAATTGTAGCGAATAATCCAGGTTTTGTAAATGTGCGAAGGAAGCGTTTTGATGAGATTTTCGGCTTTCTACATTTGTGGCCGCGGTAGCCGAGTGGTCATGGTCGCGAGTTCGTGGCCGACACTGTTTCAGTCGAGTCGTGGGCTCGAATCCTGGTTCCTTTACAGACCCGTCATGTGATGCGCGTTAAATCTGTCGAGGCTCTGTGTAGCCGCAGTAGCCTAGTGATCATAGTAGCTAATGACGCTGTTTTCGTCGAGTCGTGGATTCGAACCCTGATGCCATTTAAGACACTGTAGCTGGACTGATGCAAGTTAAATCTGGTCAAGATCCCAAGTCCTCTCGTTTGCATGGCGTAGAAGTTAGCAAAGGGAGGCGCAAACTCAGGTGTTTTCGCTTGACGGTGGCTCAAAATTACGAGTTCCATCGCCAGTAGCCCATTCGTTGCTTTTAAGTGTGACGTTAATAAACAATCAATCAATAATTCGATATAAAAAACAACGTTTTTATATGGTGGTAAAGTATATTAAAAAAATTATTGAAATATTAGTTAAAACTGGTCGCAAATATCTAAATATTGCATTGTTAGGCAAATCAGAACGGTTCCCAAAGTTTCAGAGCTCTAGCTTGATGGGAAGTTGGTTAAATTAATGATAGAAAATTCGATGACACACTGATACACACACAGAAAGACACACACCAATTGAAATACATAAGAACGTTAAAACTAACTAAAATTAATTAACTCATCCGGTAAATTAAATGTTTGGAATGTAGTTTAGCCCAACCACTCTTGGCGGCAGGAATTATTTGGCGGTATTTTGCCAAATGTGGCTATCCTGGTCCGCTTCGCAGGCTTAACGTTCAGTCAAAAAAAAAAAATCTTCAAATTTGGCAATTTTTGAAATCGCGCCAAGTGGTTGGGGTAAACTGCATTATTAAAAAAATCATTGAAATATCAGTTAAAACTTGTCGCAAATGTCTAAATATTGCTTTGTTTGGCGAGTAAGAACGATTCCAAAAGTTTCAAAGTTCTAGCTCGATGGGAAGTTGGTTAAATTAACGATCCAAAATTACATGGCACACTGATACACACTGATAGACAGACACCAAGTGAAATACATAAAAACGTTGTAAAAAGCTACCGATATTTGCTTAACAAGAAAATATGAATGCGACGTATAACAGTGGATGACTTTGAAGCAAAAAAAAAAAAAAAATTAAAACAAGAATTTCAGAAAACAATGACTTAAAACAAGAGCAATGACTTTCGTTACAAAAATGAACTTTACTTTTCTGTGAATACGTTTATGTGTGCTATTTAACACGCATTATTTCATACAAATTAACACAAAAATAACTCAAAATGAAAGTAAAATTTGTTTACTTTGAGTCACTTGTTCTCCTATAAATTATGTGCTGAAATGACCTTCGTTTAACACTGCTTCTTTTAGGGTTTTATTGTCTAGGGACGCATCCCGAGTGCAAAACCAGGCCTTCTTTCTTATACTATACTTTAGCATCATACTCTCTCTCTCTCTCTCAAGTGGGATATCTCCTCCTCATTCAGAAGAGGCTATTCGAATCTAAAACTCCTATGCGATGAAGTGAATCTTCATGTTTCTATCAATTTTTCCTTCCATAAAGTGGATTTCATATTTCGTCCTTTATACTAAAATTCTATGTGAATTTTCAATTTCACATATAGAAATTTTTAAAGAAATTCTGCATTTTTGGAATACTTATAATTTTTAAAGATATTGACGATAAAGTCAATGAATATATATGAGTGTGTGTTAAGTTCTTTTACTATACTGATAATGGGATAGTTTTCCATCTAAATTTTTTTTTACCGAATTGTGTTTTGTTCTATAACATTATGCGTGGACAACTTGAACTTCGTCGACTGTTAGTTCAATTCTAGATAATATAACGATACTTTCGTATAAGTTACAGTAAGTAAAATTTTTGATTTTTCCAGAATTCAAGAAACGTCTTTTTCTAGTTCTTCAAACAAAAATTCTTCATGAAATTCTAATAAATTTTGAGAGCCTTTATAAACCTTCAGTGATCATGCCTGAGGTAAGATTGCACATGGGTTCCATACTGGTCTTTCCCGAGCAAGGCATGTAAAATTGGATAACAAAATCTGATCCCCAAAGACAAAAATAAAATGTTTAAATAATAAATTTTTTAAATAATTGAAAAAAATGCAGATTTCAGAAAAACTAATCACTTTTTTTTTTGTTAAACCATCATCATTGGATTTCATTTTAATTTAGTAATCTCCTAATCCAGTTAGAGAACTCCAGGTTTGATTGGAGTTCTCTGACTCCAAGTTGAGTCAGAGAACTCCAGGTTGAAATCTCTAAAATAAAATGTTATTATGAAATTTACATTATATTGTTAACAATTTGAAATTAACATTATATTGTTAATGAAATTAACATTATATTGTTAACTTTGCTAGCTGTTCGACAACGTCTCAATATTCTTTTTAGCATGGCTAGTCGCTAGCATAGTTCCTTTAGCATTGCTTCCACTTTAAGTCTTTAAGTTTTAACGTTACCACTGTGGTATTTCAGTTCCATGGTAACTAATTAAAATGTATTCATTGTTACATCATTATCATCCCATTTGTTCTTTTGAAGTTTCCATCGAGATAACCTGCCTTACACCTTAGTCCCCTGTCACTTCCTTACCCTAATCACCTTAAAATCTGATTCAACAGAATCAAGCCACCGTTTTTTAGATCTTCCTTTTTTCCGACAAGTAATAAATAAATGGCTTTACAACAAAAATCTTTACTGGATTTTTTTAATCCATTCTAACAATATGAGAAGCTCAGTCACTTTAACCCTTTCAGGGGTGCAGTGTTATTACAGATTTTAAAACGTTTTTCTGTATTTCACTTGGTGTGGGGTGGTCATCAAATTTTCGATCGTTAATTTAATCAACTTCCCAATAAGCTAGAGCTCTGAAACTTTGAGAATCGTTCTTACTTGCCTAACAATGCAATATTTAGACATTTGCGACAATTTTTAACCAATATTTCAATATTTTTTTTTAATAAACTTTGCCACCATATGAAAACGTTGTTTTAAAAAACGTTGGTTTTTATCTCGAATTATTTAAAAATATATACAGGTAAGGGAGCTATATTGATCACGAAATTAAAAAAAAAAATACATTTAAAAAATTACCAGTCCCCGGACCGGAGAGGGGGGTTGCATAGTTCAAACACAAACGGGCACAGTTTACACGCTGAAAACGCTGGAAAATGCGTTTGCACTGTGCAAATGGTGTCCATGAAAGGGTTAATACATTAAATAATATCAGGCTCATTAAAAATTATATAAATTTCAGTATTCAAACGTCTCCGCCAAGGTCCACTTTCTTTTGCGCCATCGAGATTACTTCTGAGAATCTTTCTGAGACTTTTGTGTCTAAGCTTTAATGCTGGAATTTAATTATTATTAGAATTTTCAGTCCCTCGGTAACTACGATGAATTTGGTGCAACATCGATTTGTGACATCACGCTTTCGTATGATTTTCTGCAATAAACGAAAACGCAAACATCCCATTAGCAACTAAGTCGAAGTCTCAAGAACTCACCAACTCTGATTTCTCAGAAAACGAGGTGGCTTGAGACTCTAATCTTGTAGTCTCATGCATGACATGCTTATTGGACCATTTTACGCGACCGTGGAAAACCAAATCTGATGACACGCATCAGGATCTGCCTCGGGGTGTCATCTCTACTAACACACAATTTTTGGGTGTCTTTACCCAGAATCCGCGTCATAAAACTCCCATCTCGAGGAAGCTATTAGTGTTCGAGCATTTTACACTAAATTTTTCCAGTTCACTGGCTCGAAAGCATCAGTTTCTCCTTTAAATGTTTGCTTTAGTTTACGGTGAAACCACGCAATGAGTCACAACTTGCATTTACGTTTTAACAAATCCTTCACTTTAAAACTAGTGACTCATAGATTTTTCTAGTGGTAGTAGATGATTAATTTCGTCATTATTCAAATCAAGTCTTGAATGGCAGAAACTTGAAAAGAGGGAAATATATAGTAAATACTTTGCTTTTGACTAATGTCTCAACAAGTCGTGAATCTGTTTCGAACGTTTGTAAACATCTTCGGCGTTTAAAACCCCAATCTCTGGAACACACACAAACTGAAAAAGTGATATTACATAATTCTTTTAACTCTAAAGTTATAGATTACTTAAGCTTAAACCCTCTATTTTTACTGTTAGAAGTTAAATAGCACATTTTCCATTTGTATTTCGGCAGCAGTGATATTTTCCTACCACAGGGGTGGAGGGTTGACTTTGTGACCCGGCAGCCTTTCGAACCTTCAATCTTTTGATTCGAAGAAAACTTGTCCGACCACCTTTTGCAGTGCTCCCTCAACAAGACCAAAAGTTATTCCCCCTCGGACTAGTTATTAAGGAGTTTTAACATCGTCGTCATTGTTGAAGAGAGCCGCCGCATACTCCCTGTCCAGTATCCTCACGATGATACGAAGAGGAACATTCTGTACAATATTTGTAGGGAAAGTCGCTTTTTTTTGCCAATTGACATACATCCCTTCCTGTTCTACTGAATTTTGTTTTGTGGCTGTTTCTATTTGACGTCATCAGCTTCCCTAGTTTGAGATGGCGGGGTTTATTTGACGCGTGCGCCGTAGCAAGTGATCATTATTCGCGATTTGAGAGCAGTTGTCTAAGTCAGACACACAGAGGCAAGTGTTTATGTGTCGAGAATACATGCAACCAGTAATTCTAGATTGTGCTGCCATCTACTGTTCAAGTCTTAGGTCACCAGTTCGGCGAGGGATATTTTTCTGCTCAGTGGTGGAGAAGGACTGTTGACCTTGAGTGCCGGTGGCATTTCGACCCTTCAATCTTTGGGTCCGAAGAAAACTTGTGCGGTCATTTTTGCAGTGCTAGGTTAAATGGGACCCCCTCTCGAGCTATTTATAAAGGCTTTTTAATTTCCATCATCGCTTTTGAAGAGAACCTCTCATCAATAAGGATGCTTTATACTGAAATTTTAAAACTGAAACATTTTTAAATCGATTTTTTCTGAATAAATTCATATTCGAAATTCCGTTCTCCACATAAACATTATTTTTACCTTAAAAAAACTACAATGTCATTTGAAATTAATTTTGGATATGAGTTGAGAGACCCTCCCTCCCATAAAAAATTTTTCGCTGCGACCTTGCGCAGGAGAGTTACTATGACTAGAGGCAGAAAGACTTGCCGACCCTTGCATCATTTATAATTTTTCCCAAGTCTTTCCCAACCGTTTAAATTGTCTGGGTCTTAGAAAAGATTTATTTTCTTTATATCATTTCGTTTATAATTTCTGGAAGAGTTTTTGACCCATGTACTTGGCATAGCTTTCGGCTAGACCATGTGGAATATGTCACAACAAAACTTTTGAATAAATCAAAAAAGATTTGTAATAACTCATCCTTACAATTTTTGAACATATTACTCAGGACATAACTCATCATATAGGAGTAATATAGTTATCAATAACTGATTGCAACAATTTTTAATTTAATCTTATAATATTGTACTTATTATATCTTACAGAATACGAGAATATCTCCCAATTATTTAACAGAACCTAATATTGATATAGGTATGAAATTGTATCCCAGAGAAAAGGGGCCAGTATTAACGTGTATTTTAATGTCTGAATTTTTTTTTCCCTATTTATATATGTATAGTGTAAGACTTCAATCAGTAAATATTGTTTTTGTCAAGGTTAAATATTCTTTATTTATTTACAGCTGTTATTTATGTTTAAATTTTTTATATTTACTGCTCATGTTGATTTTATTCACGCGTGTGAGTGGGTGAATGCATAACACAATGTAATTTCTCGTGGGTGTGAAAAAATATATATTCTTTCAAGTTGTATACACACACGCGCGCGAGCACGTGTGTTAGGTGCATGCTTGAAAATATACACAAGACGAAGATATACATATATGATTTTCTCTGCTGCCTTCTCTGGCATCTTGATAATGTTGTGTTGTTGTCGAAGAAATGAAACAAATGATTGGCAGTCGTTTAATTTTATAAATTCATGCAAAATCGATCTTGATGATAATTTAAATGATGTTTAAAACAAATTACTTTTTGAGATAGTGTCTAGCTATGAGGGAAACAAAAGCATGCGAGGTGGCGGGGCCCACACTTCAAGTGTCAGCAGAGAAAGAAAGCGTTAAATCGGGCCCAACGCTTATTTATACTAGCTAGAAAAAGTGGCTGTTCCGAAATAATTTTGTTAATTCAGTGGTTTTAAACATGGGGCTTGCGATATTACCATTAAACATAGCGCGTGTGATTCTAAAGAGGAATTTAGTACAGTTAGAAGTGGTAGAAAGTGGCCGCGGTAGCCTAGTAGTCAAGATTTCGGATTCGTGGTTTTCATTCAGTCGCGGGTTCGATCCTTAGCCGCCAAGACCCGCAGTGTAGCCGGGACTGATCCATGTTAAATCTGTCGGGGCCCAAAGTCCTCCCGTTGGTGTGGATGTTAGGAGAGGGGGTGCCAACTCAGGTGTCGTCCTCGTCACTTGACCGTGGTTCAAAATTACGAGGTCCGTCGCCAATAGCCCTCGTGTTGCTTCTAGTGCGACGTTAATGAAAACTAAATTTAACTAAGTGGTAGAAAAGGATTGGCGTTAAATATAATTAAAATAAAAGAGAGAGAGAGAGAGAGAGGGGATAAATTTAATTTAGCAAACCAAGGCCAGTCATCTAGGAGGAGGGGTGCGAATGGATACTGTGCACCAGGGCCTCGTGAATGAGGGAGGCCCCAACATGATCCAAAACTAAAATTACGTACTCTTGTCCATGAAAACTTGACAATATTCTTATCGTTGTCAGTATGACATAAAGTTCATTTCATCGCAAACATTATTATAGTTATCTATTAATTTCGACAATCTTCAAACAAGTTCCTGATTATAAGAGCATTTAGTGTTTGTTATTTGATTCGAGGAACACTCGAGTATCCCCACCTAAACTGAACTTTTTAGTCAAGCATGTGTGCTGGGCGCTTAAATGCACCTGCTATAATATTAAGCACCGAAAAAGAAATTACAAAAAAAAATTGTAATTTTTCTGAAATAATCGATAATTTTTCAAAAACAAAATCCTGCATTAAATAAACTGCATGAGTAATATATTTTCATGTTTGTAACTTTTTTTTTTTATTTCACAAAAAATTTAGGGACCCAAATGGTTTCTTGCCCCAGGCCGCTTTATAGAAATGGCCGATTCCGATTCTGATCATAACACACACACATATATTCCCACAAAATCTTACATTTTTATCTTTAACAGGTTGACATCTGACTGTAGCTAATAACTCCGTATTTTCTCCCATGTGATTTTAAAATAATTAAATTTTATCAATCGCATGTAAACAATTAACTTCAATAGAGCATTGAAACTACAAAAACGGAAAATTTTTGAGTGATAGTGATTCAAATTTAAGGCTTAATACCACAAGGAAGGAAAAGACAGTCATTATGAGTCACTCGGATGTTTATGACCTTACATCGAACACTACCGTTTCGAAAATTACCATTTTGGGTGTGGCTATAAATTTTTGAACCTTACCATATTTATTATATTAGAGCAATTATAACAAATTACGTTATAATTTATGCAAAATTCAATAAAACTTCGCATTTTCCTTTGAAAATTCACCTTCGGACCGAGTACCAATTCTCACAAATACAAATAGTAGGTCAGTGAATAACAAACCACGTAACAAGAATTCTATTTTCTGGATTCGAATTACCCGGCAAAGCTGATTTGACAGAATTCCACGCTTTTTATTCGACGTCACCAACGCTTCCAAACAAGATAGTAATGAAGGTTTTTTTTTTTTTCATTATTCCTGATTAACTTGTACCTAGAATAAAAGACCGAAATGACCTTGGGGTTGTGTAGACAGCATCTAAATACGAGCGAAAAAGAGCTGACGTCGACAGCGCTTGCAATCAATGGATCACGTAGAGCCAACAGGTGTGACGTTATTTATCAAGCGATATCTGATTTCTGTAGAGATCCGCAACATTGTTGTAATTTGTTTCATCACTGGGTGGTGTGAAACATTGGTGTGTGGAAGGGGTGTACGGTCTAAATGGATTTGGGTATAAGAACACATGTTTACAGATGGGAATTTTGAGGAAAAGGAACGTGAAAGAATCTTCGAGAAAGTTCGGATGTTTTTTTTTTTTTTTATTTCATGCATCGTTAATGGATTGATTCCACTCGGGAAAAGTTATTTGGAAATGCTATTAATTTGAATAATCGAACGTGGGAATTTTTCTCACGAGGTTTTGAGTTTTCGTTGCAATTTGTCAAAGACAATTAATTCTGAAGTTTTATTTTTTTTATTAAGGAATGCAGAGTAATAAGTAAATATCATTATATTGAATAAAAAAAAAGTATATAAGAATGAGCAAGATACTTAACTTAAAGAACAGGGAATTCCTAATTAAATAGAATGGAAGAAAAATGTTTGATAAAAAAAAGTAGAAAACGAATAAATAATTGTACTATCACTTTCAAAATTTTATAAATTTGCTTATATTTAAGAGGAGCATCACATTTCACTTCATTAAATATCTACACAAAGAAAAATAATAATATTAATCATTAATATAGAAAAGTTCAAAACAATCCGTTATCGAGTAATATAGAAAAGTTCAAAACAATCCGTTATAAATTTTTGTCGTGGTTTTTCATACTTACAGAATTCAAATAAAATTGAAAAAAATTCTATGCAAAGTTTCGCAAAGAACGGATTTAGCTACCTAAGGTACGCTTTTTTTTAAATAATTTTTATTAAATTACTCAATTAAATATAAGAATTAAAGAAAAGGATGAAATATCGAGAAACGGACAACAGTAAACTTTTCCGATATTAAAATTAAAGGAAACGATACATGATTAAATTGATTATATTTAAGCTAAAGGTAATTAAAATTAAAGCAGACAATAGTTTATTAAACTGAATCAGCTACATGTAATGAAAGTTAAAGCAAACGATAAATAATTAAATAGTGAATATATTTAATCTAAATGTAATTAAATTGAAATAAACGATAAAAAATTAAAAAGTGATCTGGTACGCCAAAATTGATCCAACTAAAACAAAAGCCCCTTGGGGAGCTAATATTCGTAATGAAAGAATATCCCACTATCGTACTTAGAAATAAGAATAAAAGCACTTGTGCGTGGAGAAAAATTCTATAGACAATTTTAAGATTTCCAGGTGTTCACTGCCGAAGTTATAATCAAACTTCTAAGCCAAAATGCTAAAAACAGCTGCGTTATTCCTTCATTTTCATTATTTAAGAATTTTTATTTGAGTATGAGAGAAAATCCCATACACAAACTAAATTTTCTCTAGTTAACTGGACATCAATACAAGTTCGAAAGAAATGAGTAGTAAATTTATGATCCTAATTCTGTAAAGCAAAGAATAATAAGACCAAAATCAATGATTCTAGGAGAAAAAAAAATTCTGACGTTCCCTATTCCTATATTTAAAATTTTAATGTATCCCCAAAATACGATGCTTCTAAGCGGTGCTTTTATCGAACTTTCTTTTCTATTCTGCACAGAAAGTTGCATTTGTAATTAAAACATATTGAATTAAAAAAAAATTGTTTACGTGGGATCATTATTAATTGACTTACATATCTTGTATAACTGACAGGTTCCCTAATTAAACCACCAAATCTCTCATTTCACTCTTTTGCTACGAAGGAAGTTTTTTCATGTTTTATTAAAAATTTTAAATTTGTTATTGTTTCTTTGGTATGTTAAAAATCGCTTACATGTGGAAAAATAAATGTATTTGAATGGAATGTTTTTTTTTAATGAAAGTCTTTCAAGTATTATTTGATCTAGTACTTATGATAGATTGGTAGCTGTTTTCGTAATTGTAAAATTAGTACACTGTTTCAATTGCCGTTTCCATATGCATGATGATTATAAACAAGTAATATAAAAAAAATTAAGTCAATTCCCACAATCAGGTCAACAAAGAAATTTTTTATTTTAGTTAGTTTTTATTAAATAATTACAATTTATATAAATATGTATATGTATATGACAGAATCACAATAGTGATTGGCAAAAGAAAAAATTTTCCAGCGATCTACGCGCTTCGTCACTGACGGTATTTATTCCTAAATTTATATACCGCTAAATATCTCATATAAGAGAAATTTTTTTTCCCATATAAAACAAAAAATAATTATTTGAAAATAAAAAAAATTATGCTTCGACGAGACTCGATTCGAAGGCATGAAAATTCTTCGTCGACGCTCTACCAACTTTGCAATGCAAGACAAATGACATAGTAGAAGCATTGGCTTATTTCTTAATTCATCCGGTAAATTATATGGTTGGAATGCAGTTTAGTCCACCCACCCTTTGGCGACAGAAATTATTTGGCGGTATTTGGTCCACTTCGCTGACTTAACGTTCAGCCAAAAAAAAAAACCGCCATGTTTGGCAATTTTTGAAATCGCGCCAATGACACTTTACATGCGGTAGATAGTAGCTTGTATCACGGGAAGAGGAATCAGTCCCACTTCATGTCTAATGGTACTTTTCAAATCATAATACAGTCTACGAATCGAATGCGTACACTTTCGATTTAAAGTATCCTTAAGCTAGAAATCGATTGGAGTGAGATCGGGGGATTTTGGTGGCCTCGGAAAACATGAAATGACGGGGATAATTTTATTACTCAACTATTAAGAAACGCTTGACAAAAGACTCCCCACGTGCCGAACTTAAAAATTTGGGGATCTCTGCTTCAAATTTCGAGGAAGATTTAGAATGCTGGGTTGTGAGTCGAAGCAACAGCAAGGAATGTTGTGTCTTTGGAAAAGAAATTCGAGTTTTGGTGAACGCCTCTGTTGTTCTCACTTTTTCTTACTCTGTCTACCGTTTGCGTTTTTCGTACAGAAAATACCGTTTCAACGCCATTTATAGTTTCTGATTGCGATAATCGCATCATAATGAATGAAAAATTAACTGATGTACATTTTCGGAATATTGCCAATATAACTGTAATTGTGAGAACAGAACAGTTGTTTTCCGCATTCCATTCTCGAGTGCGTACCTTAAAATACATGTATTCACGATTTCACTCCGTTTCTTTAAACAATAAAATTACTAGAAGTTCGTAAAACAGCAGCTTATATACATATTTCGGACATTTGTTTTTCTAGAAATAATTATAAGCATTTTTTGCAATTAATTAAAATATTTCGGATACAGTTGATCACCTAACTCCTAGAAATCATTCTCATAATTCTAGGGATACGTGTATCACAATTTGAGAACCATCAACTTAAATTTTGTCAACAGAAATATGGAAATTTTGGAAAAAATGTTGATTAATATATCATGTCATTGATAATGAAACACGTTGAAAAAAAAGTAAAAATGTGTATTGTTTCACGTTGAATTCAAAAATCAAAACAAATGAATCACGCCTTCAATCTCAATGAATGGTCACGGTAATCTAATGGTCATAGTTGCGGACTTGAGGCATGCGTTTGTTTACGTCGAGCCGTGAACTCGAGTATTGATACCATTAAAGACCCGCCTTGTAGCCGGGGCTGATGCATGGCCTGTCGAGGCTCGAAATCCTCCCGTTGGCGTGATATGAAATCTTAGAGAGGGAGGAATCAGCTTAAATGTCGGCTCATAATTATGAGGTTCGTCGGTAATAGCTGTCGTATTACTTCTCTGTGTGATGTTAATGAGTGACCGCAGTAGCCTAGTGGTCAAGGTCGTGGACTAGCGGCTGGCGGTTTCGTTCAGTCGCGGTTTCGATCCTTGGCCATCAAAGACCCGCCGTGTAGCCGGGGCTGATGCACGTTAAATCTGTCGGGATCCAAAGTCCTCCCTTGGCGTGGTGTGAATGTTAGGAGAGGGGGGTGCCAGCTCAGGTGTCGTCCTCATCACTTGACCGTGGTTCAAAATTACGAGGTCTGTCGCCAATAGCCCTCGTGTTGTTTCTAGTGCGACGTTAATAAAAACTAAAGTAAACTAAACTGTGATGTTAATGAACAATCACATCACAGTCTTTAGTTTCTGTAAATATCATTCACACTCGATTTGTTCAGAAAAAAGATGATTTTCAAAAAGTACGTTTTATTTTATTTCATTTTTTCTCATTTTCCAGTTAACTCGGATTTTCGATTAATCGAGATTCGAGATCCAATCCCATTTAATCCGAACAAGGTTTCTCTGAATAATGCTAAATCGTATATAACTCGAAGGCTTATCAAATTAATTCACTGTCTTCATTTCTAAATAAAAGAAGGAAAGTGACAAAAAAAAAAAAAAAAAAGTGAAAATCTGAGCACGTGAGTTTAAAATGTGAAAAAAAAAAAAAAAAAAAATTTGATCCTTGTAAAAAGAATTATAATGAAAGATGTAACATTCAAAATATTATTACAATGGAAACTTTAGAGGCCTGATATTTTTCTGAGTCATTGTTTAATAGACTGTGGGATGAGATATACTTGTAAGAAAATGTAACACACATATACTATAAACTCGTCATAAAGGGATCACAGCCTTTATAGCTTTATATCCCTCAAAAATCAATTAAGCGAGCATTTCTCAAACATGTTATGAGGATGTGTTGTAATTTTTGTCATATTTTCAATAAGGAAATTTACAAACCAATTATTTTTCTGATTTTTAATTATAAATATAACCAATATATAATTTTTATGATATTGCAACGTTAATTAGAATTACCTATGTAATGATATAAGTTTAAAATTTTCAATTTCTATGTTTTTAGATTGGTCAGATACCAATACAAGAACTTTTAAGACTTTAAAATAATTTGGTGAAAATTGTGAACATGTTTTTCATGCTATCGTTTTGTTATCCAAAAGTTTTTCAGTGATTTTCGGATTAAAACAAATCGATTTCTATGTACATATTAAAAAGAATAAATGATTGTGTCAAGTGCAATTTCTTGCTCTTTAATGTAATTTAAATGATATACTTTATGATTATTATTAGAAAATAATGGAATAGGAAAAAAATCGTTTCGAATAATCAAGATTAAAAAAATTACTGCTAAAAAGTTTTCATAAAAACATAATATTTGCCATAAAAAAAAACCTGGTAAACTTTTCATAATAAAATTTCTAACTATACATCTAGTATAAAGATATAAAAATTGTATAAAAATATGTACCATGTATTAATAAAAAACACTTTATCATTTTTAACTAAAAATATGCATTTTTTTTTCAGAGTACCTTTAAATCTATCGTAATACCGCATTTCGAATCTGAAGTAGAAAAAGTCAACAATTATTCGGCAAATTTGAAAATCTTTTTTCCCCCTAAGATATTAATCATATTCCCTTATAATTTTTTCTTATCTTATTCATAAAAACAGAAAAAGAAATTATTGCATCTATATCAGCAAGAAAACAGCTTTAAGTATACATAAACAGAACACAAACATTAAATTATAAATAACTTGCTGTAGCCTTCAGCATAAAATAGGTTTCCACTTCTACCATTTCTACTGCATTGCCGTGGCAACAAAGATAAAGCAGTAATATCATTGAAAGGTTGTGATTGTATATTAATCTCTCATTGAGAAGCAACACGATGGCTATTGGCGACGGACCTCGTAATGTTGAGCCTAGGTCAAATGACAAGAACAACATTTGAGCTCTGACACCTCCATCTCCAATCTTTTACACCAGACCAACGGAAGGATTTGGGATTTCGACCAGATTTAATGTGCATCAGTCCCACTACACGACTGATCTTTTAATGGCATCAGGACCCGAACCCGCGACAGAAACAACCCCGGCTGCGAGTCAGCGACCATGACCACTAGGCTATCATTGAAACGTTGAGAAAGTTTTAGTGAAGAGTATAATGAGTATGTTGAGACATCTAATCAACTTATTCCTCTACAAAAGATTTTTAAGTTAAAATAAGCATTTAGTAATGGTATGTTTGGGATCTCAACTTCTAAAAAGATTTGAATATGGAGCGCTTTGTTAGAATCCCCTTCTCCACGACTTACTAGTAATTCGACTGTGACCACAAAAACATTTAATTTTTTTTATTTTCTATTTTTACGTAATTGTGGTAGTAAGATGTGTGTAGTTTACAATGTGTGTAGTAGAGTGCATATGTATTTTTCTCATTATATATAGTAATTATACCTATATATATTGATTTTTTGTGCTTCATATATGATTTTAAAAAAAAGGTTTAGTGAAAATAGTGATAAAAATCCCCCTCTAAATTATACTTACTATTAGCTCGACATGTGACCTGTTAATCGAAAAGGAAATCGCTTGCATTTTTATTTACAGTACTGTTGGAACGATTTCGGAACTCAGTAAAGTTTTTGGCGACCAATTTGGCTGCTTGTCTCCCAAGTACCAGCTTCGTCTGATGTTTGAAACTTCAAGCCAAGTTTAGTGGCCAAATGCTGAAGAAATGAGCATGGTTGTAGCACGTCCAATATCCACTCAAACAGTGCAATGATATTTTGCATTAACGTGGACTGTCGATAAGGTGACCATTGCTTTGAACTTCCCTTGACAATGCAGTAAAGAGAGAGACGGCGATACTGGTGCTCCGAACGGCAAATCCGGATACAGGAGTAGCACAATGTCGTCTTTTCATACGAATCCCGGTTCTGCGTGCAGCTCGTCGCCTGCTTACATTCGATATCGGCATAGGGGGCCCGCACCTGGTGTGATGGTTCGGGCAGGCATTGGGTACGTGACACATACATCTCTAGTTCGGATCGAATGTAATTTGAAGGCATCTTAGTACATTTCTGTCATCTTACGTCCAGTAATTTTGTCCTATTTCGAAACCTGCCAAACGCCATCTTCCAACAAGATAATGTAAGACCGTATGTTGAACGTCGTATTTTGATCTTCCTCGGTACATAGGACATTCGATTGTTGCCCTTCGATTCGATTATTAGGTTGTTTTTTCTCACACTAGAGAGACAAAAGGCTTCTGTTCCTTGTGTGTTCTCCCTGAATGAATATCTCTGGAAATATGGTATTACTGTAATAAAGAAGTATTTTTTAAATACACATATCAAACGTTTTTATTGTTTATGAAGAGTGATTCTGAGTTGCCTAACTCCGGTGACAACACTTGTTTCATTCTAACACATGTAAATGGTATCATAAGAACCCATATAATTTAGTTTTTGCTGTCTCATTTATTACTTTCAAATTGAAATGGGTACTTTTCTGTAATTGCGGTTCCCGTCAAATTGCGATTACGCCAAATCATCGCCAAATTCGAGAAGCTTATCTTACAATACAACATACCCTGGCGATATTTCTTAGTCACTTGGCGATTCATCGTCGGGCGCCGCTATAACATGGAAGTACCTTGAAATGCATTTCATTGGTGTAAATTTGAAAAGTTTTGCTGCAATATGCACCAATTCTTCAATTAATAGAATAAATAAGTAATTTTCCATTAAAAAACAATCCATTTTAGCTCTAATTTAATTAATAATTGTTAGGGGATATATATACATATATAAGCAATTTCTTTAAAGTGTTGAATCACTTATTTAAAGATGTTTATTATAGACTTAAGTCTTTGCAGTAAACAAAATTTTGCTCACTTTTTTATTATTAAACATTTCTTCCAATGCATTCACTGTACTTCTGAAAAAAAAATTCGTTTATTCATGCTATTCTGAAATTGCATCTGTTCTTTAGGAAAATATTACGTAACGATGTCCTGATTTTACGGCCGTAAAAATTGGCCATGACATCCAGAACGAGGCCTGATCTCCTGCAGAAGCGAAAATAGTCCATTGATATTTATCAAGGTTTGTGCAATATAACAATAAAGCTCGTCCACTTTACGTCCAGTGTTTTTCGATCTATCGGGAGCTCTATGTCTGATAGTTTTTCCAAGGTTTACCATGGGCATAGAAAAATTCTTCACTCACTATCAGGTTGTGGTGCGTTTAATGCGAATGCATTGAGTACGTTATTTTCCGAATGTAGAATGAAACGGAACCCAAATCATTCGCATACAGCAAATTTCTTCTAAACCATATAAGGGTTAAAGTAGATAGCTAGCTACACGATGGAATGGACGGATGTCGTTCAAGTAAAAATGAATAAATAAAATTTCGAACGCGTTGATAAGATATTTTTATACATTGGATTTATGCATTATTGATTCTTTTGGACTTCCTTTTAGCTTTTATAGTAAAATGGAAGATCCAGACACTTCCGGCCGTATTTTCTGTCGTATTGTGTCATGTTGATTTTTCAATTGTCACTTACAGTTGGCGTGGGTACGTTTGGGGAGGGTCTAACTCAGGTGTCCTCTCACACTGATCTTGAGACTCAAAATTAGTTGAGGTCCCGTCACCTAGCCATTCGTGTTGTCTTCTCTGTGCGAGACGTTACAAACAATCCACGAATCCAAGTTCGTGATATGACGCAGATGCTGAATCGATTAGATTGGACTAGTGCTGCCTCAAAGCATACAGGCAATAATGCACCGATTTGACAGAGGCTTCAAAACTCATGGCCTGGAACCTAACTTCAGAACCTGTGAGTTCCGCAAGAGATCCTCTTTGTTTAGTCAATTATTAAATCAATTAATTAATTAAGTGAAATTTTAACTTTATATAAGGGATCAGAATTCTAAGGAAAGTTGCTGATAGGAATTAAATATAACAACACATTTATGGATAAAATAAAATGAACTCTAAAATTCTTAAGTCTCAAGCTCAAATACATTAAATACCACAAGTCAGGCTATTGAATTTCTTTCACCAGGAGAAAATCACCACTATTAACCCAATACTCAAGGTAAGCAATACGGTAACTGAACGAAGTACCA
>BMAW01040491.1:10485-43763 GCA_019974015.1 Nephila pilipes | reverse complement strand
CTCTTTCCCTACACGACGCTCTTCCGATCTCAGCATAAGGCTCAGATATACATATATATATATATAGAGAGATATGTGTGTGTGTGTGTAAAATATTTTTGATAATATAAGTTTTAAATAAATAAATAAACTGTTTCATTTTGCGTCAAACAATACTATGAATGAATTTATGCAGAGTGCCTTAGCAGGTGTTTAAAATATGTAATTGTAACTAAGATGGTCATTTGTATTTGAAAATCAGTTCAGGTAGAAATCTCAGACATAAGTAAGAAAACCTTTTACTTTAACCGGTGCATTTTTTCAATACAGTCAAAACACTTTTGATAAAACATGAGGTAATAAAATGCAGCGTAAAGAGTTGCGTGTTTCTGAAAAAATTATGAGATAAAATAATTCTGATTATTCACATTTTACTTATCATAATATATATAAAACTTTAAGTCTGTCAAAATACATTTTAAAATTCTTACTTACAGATGCAGTTAATTGAAAATGTATTTTACGTTGAAGGAGAACATGTAATAAAAAGTCATATAAGCAAAAAAATAAATAAAATAAATGAAAAATAGGTATACAAAAGGAAGATTCTGACAAAAATATATATGTCAAAAATTGTCTTTTAATCTACGCGAATTATTCTTCCTTAAAATATCCAGAATTAATAAGATATTACTATTCATGTATTGTCAATAACGTTATGGATTTATTACAGAATATAGATTTCATTGTGACAGGAAAAGGAAATGATATGTTAAGTACTTTTCAATAGACTAATTCCAAGATTAAAAATTTGTGTACGTACTAACAAGTAAGTCGGATACAAGTATTCAAAAAAGTCTATCTTGAAACCCAATAAATATGCTTTCACTTCCTCCGAAAATATTTCAAAACATAATTTCAATGACACCATCAATAATTTTGATTTCAAATTATTTTGCAAATTCTATAAAATATTCTTAACATGTTACTCGTAAATTGTAAAACGCTGAAGATAGGATTATGTGATATTTTTCGCAAATATGGAAGGCGTATTATTTTAAAATCCTTCACTTTATCTTGGCACGGTAAAATGCTTTTAGTTATCTTACGGAATTATGATTATTAGTTAATTCGACAAAGTATGAAAATAATTTGCTACTGATACGGATGGTAAAAAAAATTACATTCTAATTATCTTGTTTACAGCTATAAATTATATGATTATCTCAAAGAATTATTATCTTTAGGCCAAAGTGAATCATATAGTGGGAGAAGAAGTTCCTATCATGAATTATATTAGAATATAATATATTATATCAATAACACATGAGAAAAAAAATCATATATTCTGCATTCATTTAATTTACTGAATAAAAAGGTCTTAAATAAATTGTTACATATTTTAATATTTGGAGGATTAAAAGTATGGCCCCAGACTTAGATATATGATAATAGCTTCATTTTTTTTGTGTGGGTGCTATTTGTGTCTTGAGAGTGGAGTGTGTCTCTCCTCCAAATTTTTGTTAATGAGGAGGAATGTCTATGTAAATGAGGAATATCTTTAGAACTTCACATTTAAATGCATCTTTTATTTGTAAATTCAAATTCATGGGTCTTTTATTTGTAAATTCAAATTCATGGGTCTTTTATTTGTAAATTCAAATTCATGGGTCTTTTATTTGTAAATTCAAAGATTCTAAGACAGACTTTTCCAAATTAAAACCTTCTATTCCATGATCTTAGGGACAACGTATCAGTAAAATGTTGTGAATAAAGTGTAAGATTATGGATTTTTTTCATATAATGGGATGCTTTTAGTCTTTCTAACATCGCATTAGAATCATTACGAGGGCTATTGGCTACGGAGTCGTTATTTTGAACCTCGGTCAAGTGCCGAGGATGACAACTGAAATGGCACCCTCGGCTCCTAACTTCCACTCCACAACAACGAGAAGACTTTGGGCCCGAAAGATTTAACGTGCTTCAGCCTCGGCTACACTGCTGGTCTTTAGTGGCATCAAGGGAAATATTTTGGGAACATGTTATTTTAATACCTAGCATGTATAAATATTTCATCTAGAAATGTTTCAATAATTTCACTGAACCTACTTTATTCTGAAATTTTTAATATTTGGAATAATCTTGATAATTTCACTAGATGTATTTAGAACATATCCGTTATGGATAATGAATTGATAATAGATTTATGGATATAAATAAAAATAGTAACTGGAATTTCAATTTTTAACATTCAAATTCAGTAAGTGAATATGTGGTTTGATCAGGTTCTAAAATATTTCTTACCCGCTCGCTATTAAACTTATTTATCTGCTTATTAAGTTTATTTTCCGAGAATTTTTAGAAATCTTACAAAATCAAATTCTGATTTCAGTGATAAAGTACTAGTTAAGAGGTTTGAGGGCTTTTAAAAAAATATAAAAAGGTAAAAATATTTCTTTAGAATAAATACCAGAAGATAAAAGCGTTTTTAAAGAATTTCTTCCGAATTATTGAAGAATTGTTTGAATAAATCTTTTTATAGATACCATTCATATTTTGTATGATATGTATTGCTTATGAAATGCTTGGCACCTCATTTTATATTTTGTTTAGTGTTTTGTTTAGTGTTTTATTGAAGTGAATCTCTGAAGGAGAAATCTATAATTTTCACATTTCATATTTTCTATTATTTTACTCATATATATTTTATGAAATTTATTTTGAAATATTAACTTATCAAGCAATATTGTATTTTACAATTTTACAAAGTTTTGCGAGTAACGTGAATAATAAAAGGAATATGTTTTAAAACTCATAGATTGGTTCAAATGCATACAAAAGAAAATTATTATTTACGTCTAGACGCTTTCTATGAAATTTCTAAAATTTACTTGCTGTTAGTTTTCTAGCAACTTAAATCACACAATAATTATTTGCTTACTTTCTCATAAAAAGGAATATAATATTTGATTCACAACTGAAGTTAGCGTTCATATTCTTTCATAATTTTTAATACTATATATTGCAAATTTCAGTGTTTTCTTAAAATTTTAAAACGTTCCTTTTGTTAAAAGTGTTATTTACATTTTCATATAACAAAAACCAGAAGGATATACAACTGATATAAAGCATCATTCACATTTTCATTGCGATTATATTTAATATATTATATTCTTCAACTTACTGGAATAAGAAATGTATATAATAATTTTATTTTAATATTTCATTCTTAATATATTTTTAAGCGATTATATGTATTAAAATTACGATTTATATATATTATGATAGTATTTTAAAAATGATTGTTTCAGGAAATATTTTGCAATGTATTATATTTGTAGAGGTACAAATACCTGAAAACTGCATTCATCTTACAGCAATAAAAAAATTTTTGAGATTCAACTGCATGAATCACTGAAAAAATCGTATATTAAAAATAGCAAAATAATTTATTATTTTTCCTAATGGCCTTTCTTTCATTTTTTTTTATAAAACACTGTCAAGGAATGCAGAACACTGCAAGGAATTCTGTAATCAATAATAACTACAACGAGCAAATTCATTTGCGAAAATTAATTCTGTTAGGTCTTGTAAAACTTGTAATAAATATTACGTTTTATTTTAAAATATGTATATACAGAAACTAACAGAAATATTAAACTCAAAAAATTGTTATAAGTAGAACATATTTCTCCTCATCATAAAATATTTATTTTGATGTAATCCTAATAAATAGTTTATGTATTTTTTATTATATATTCCTGTTTATGCTACCATTTATGTTCCTTTTTTATTACCTAATATAAAAAAGAATATAGTTGAAAGAGATAAAATAATTATTATTTTTTTCAGTTCTGGTTATTATAAATCAAATCCAATATCACATGTTAATGAATTAAAATTAAGTAAATTGAAAAAGCTAATATGTACAGTAAATAGTGCAGGGAAGATACAAAGTACCCATAAAATACTTAAAAATTCAGGCAAAGTTTAAAAGAAGAGCTGTTACATAGCATTCCATTACATGTGCATTTCAAGCAGACTATGAATCAAAAATGGAAAAATCAGTCCGTAATAAGTTAGAAATTTTAGTAGGCTTAAGGAATTCTGTATTCCTCTTGTAACTGTTTAGAGGTCAAACAAGACTCAAGAGGTGAAATTAGAGGATTTTTCATGATCACTGTATACATTGTTCCAAGATTTGGATATATGTAATTAATAAAAATGCTATGTAGAATGGATAAATTAATTTATAAAATTATTTTTTTGTTCTTGCTCCCTTGACAACTTTAAAGATATAAATACATGGATTTATTTTATACATAATACAAATTTAGTTTATTGTTTGTAGTATATAGATTAAATTGCACTTTGCAGATGATTAATATAGTCACTCAATCATGTTCTTACAATATTCCCGTTCCAATTATGATGTAATGTAAATAAGGAATTTAATCAAGGAATCATACCACATGTCTTATGGTTCTCCCAGAAGAAGATTATATTGTAGATGGGTGATTCTTCATGCAGATAATTGTTTCGGAAAAGTTGGATTTATTTTTATAAAGGAGTTTCTTTCATATCCTCAGAAATTAAATATATGTTTATGGAAATGTTAATAGGTTTATCCTTAATTTTAACCAAAAATAATTATCAATTCTTAAAGAATTGGAACAGGACCCTTATGAGATAGCTCGAGTTGTTTTCTCACTAAATTTATCCGTAGAAAGACGTGAGAACATGTCTTCAAGCCTTCATACAGAAATACTCGCTCCTTTTATTTTTAAAAACATTCTTTGAATTTATAAATTACGGTTGCTTTTGTTAGTTTCTTATGAAAATATCACGTGTTGACTGGATAGTTGTTTCACAAAAGAATTCTCAAGGAATTGTAAGAGCTTGGCAATAAACCATCTGTACAATCAAACTACCCGCATTTACAGCAACAACAATTTTTAACTTCAAGAGAATAGCTTGTAACTTTTCAGTCCAGAACACGGCGTTATATGCTTTAATAAAGAATTTGAAAGTTTTATGGTAGAAATATATATTTCGATTACTTTGATGATGATATGCTGCTGAAGGTTGTAATTTCACTCCAAAAAGTCTAGACAGGATATTTAGCATTTCAGATCCGAATCGAGAAACACAATCAGTAACTGTAATAAGGTGTTTAAGAGCTTGATATCCAATTATTCTTAAAACCTTTATTAATGTGATTTACAGAGATTTCGATATAGGTAACAAGTTCCATCCAATTATTATATAAGGCTGTGCAATAAGTTTGTTTGGAGGTAATGGTCCCATTAAGTCAAAATGGAATTCAATAAATAGCTCTGAAGGCTCTTGGTATTCAGCAAGGATATATTTAATAATGTGATTAATTTATAGTTTTGACAAGGTATACATGATTGATTGTGCCTGTTATTGCAAATATTAGTGGATGCTAAGTGAAATAACTTTTTGTGTCACTTGCTTAACTATAACTTCAATTGATTGATGTGATAAGAGGTGTATTTGCTTATTTACGGTTAAATTTTACATTATATAAGATTGAGGAATCTACGTTCTAATATTACAGGTCAAAGAAACAAAGCACAGATATTTTCCTAAAAGTAACGAGTAATGTTTAGTATTCAAATTATCAGAGGTGTTCTGCACTACCTAAAATTCTTTATCATTATTTTCTTCTGCTATTTTATCGTAATATATTAAAGAAAATTCTTCAATTCCAAAAGGTAAGCATTATTACAAATTATGTGAATAATAAAGTAAACTTATATCAAATAGCGGGAAACATGATATAGCAGTATAAAATAAGAAAACAATCCGAATAATTAAGTTATAATAATAATGTTATTATATAATAATACAATGTGAAGGAACGACAATAGTTAATTTTATTTTGTTACAAACAGTCTGAAAAAAAACTGGACGTAAGATGAGACTTTTTAGAGAAAAACAAATGAAGTAAAAGTATAATACAGTAGATTAATAAGGTATGTGTTCTATTTTGATAACCAGGCAAGCTGCCATAACAATTTCCCATAATTATTATAACATTGTGGATAATTTATGGTCTCATTTTTTTAAATGTCTCGAAGAGTTCCATTCAGGACTGGAACAGATCCTGGCCTGTGCGGAAGGCCTGAATTGTGTCTCTCTAGCATAAATCACACATACTTCAGTTTCATAGGATTCAGATTAGATGAGTAAAAAGGCCACGACATTTGTTGGATATTTTCCGTTGCAAGGAAGTTGAGGATCAGTCTCGCAGGGGTATAAATATCTTTAACATTCACAAATATGGCTAGAATTAACAAAATCTTGAAACAAGCAAACATGAAGCTCAATAAAGGCAAAGTTTTACTGGTTGTTTGAAACAAACTCATCATTGTTTAGTTACATTATGTGAAATTTTGTTTAATTTATTGCATTTACAGCACTACATTTAAAGCAACTGTACCATCTATACTGTAATTGCAATAACGCATTGATAGATTCAAGTTCAGAAAAAAGATTTATCTACTACAGGATTTCGCAATTTTTAAGTGCATATTTACATATTGACAATGGCATGCCTTACTTAAACAATAGTAGTAAAATAAACAAGTACCACGATTTTTTACTGAGATATTAATTTATTTTTTAAATATTCATTCATAAGTTACGATGAATGATCATGGGTAAATTCAGAATAATAATATTGTTAGCCTACGGATGTATGAAGATTTTGAATCTCAACTTCAAAAATCCAATAAATTAATTGATTCTAAATCGAATATCCGAAAGATATCTTAATCTCCAAAACAGGATATATTAAAATGAAAGATGATGAATATAGAATAATTGGCATTTTTAATTAAAAAAAGGCTTATAATTTACCATACATATAATTTAAAACTAGCTTGGATTTTTTTAAAATTTAAATGTGATCTAAATTAACTTGTTCTTTTTTAAATATTTTACATATTTTTTGTTGCATGAGATTAATTGCGTATTATCATTGTGCTTATCAGCCTCTTGAATGCATGTGAGTGATTAGTATTTGATATTTTGGAAGGCAATTTTATGTTACCCATAAATGCAATGATGATTCCTACAATTATTTTTTTAAATAACTTGTTGAGCTTTACACTATACCGAATTTTAATTTTTGTAACTACTTAAAATAAGTTCAATAATTTTAATCCATTTGTGTATACAGCATTCAGATCTAGAATAATTCAGCACAATCCTTAATAAATGATTAAATAATATATTTATTTAACTTAGGGACAGTTTAAAAAGTTAAAGCGGGAATAAATTAAAAAAAATTCTATTTCGTGTAACTAATTTTTATTTTTTATGGTTTTGAAATGAATCCAATTTCGTTTTATAAAATTTCTCCCAGGCTTTCAATATGTTATTAATTATCATATTAAAACAAGCTTTATAAATAAACTATAATCTAGCCTAGTACATACATACATATATATTTTTATCAGAATATTTTCTATTGCTACTAGAAGAAAAATATCTATTGATTTGATAGCTGTCTAAGGTTTTTTTCATTGACATAGTTGCTTCTGCCATTGAAGATCTATTAATTCTCTCTCAAAATAATCACATGAATCTTTGTCAAGTAAACAATAATACTTTTTGTCTTTTTTCGTCCTTTTCTCGCTGTTTGTCTTTACTTTTTTCCCTTTTCATTTTGTTGTACCAAAATATGATTTATATGTAATATGATTTATTTAAAATAGATACATTTTATAGAAAGAAAATGTTATAATGAATTAAAATTCTAGAAATTAATATAAAATTTTGCAATGAGTTCCCTATTAAAATTTAAGAACTATTTATTTCATTTAAGCAATTATTACTGTTACTAAAATGTTCGCCGAAACGAAGAGGCATGATTTATCTGATATTTAAGGAAGCAGTGTAGGTCTAGTCCCCAACCTAAAACTTGCAAGCTTTAAAAATTTGTTTGACACTACAAATGTCTTTGATGTATTTGATATAGCAAAGATAAATGCAAAAAATTGATATATTATCCCTCTCACTTAAATCAAGGGATTGTTTATTATTCGAACAAAGAGTTCTGGAATATAAGTCGACGTCTTTTCAGTTGAATAAGGAAAAAGCAACAAAATATTTGCTAAAGATATAAAAAATCATCAATAATTGAAAGCTAATTTATTATTACTTAAAAACAGTACAGTTTCTCTAATCAGAAACAGATTTTTTTTGGAAGTATGATCTTTTGTATAGCAAATTTAGAGCATTTTATGAGAGTGCAGATTCAACAAATTCACTGTTAACATACTTTTTCAAATATAGAATACCACACACACTAGTTTATTACTTTAACATAATATATACGAGTAACAATAAAACTTGCTAAAATGAAAAGACTCTCCCCCCAACTCTTTTAACCCGATAAAATTAAAATCAAATGAAGCACAGATTTAATATCAGTGTTAATATTTCTTTTTTTTAATTCAATACAAAAAATATGTTTCTTGATGTATATTTAAATTTAGAGAAAATTGTAGAAATTAAGTAGATACTTCTTACTTCCGTAGATAATCAATGGAAGCAAATTGTTATTGAAAACGCAAGACATTATCCCGGATATTAGCAATTTTATATATTCAAACAATATTTTAACTAAAGAATTTTTATGGGTACTTTAATTTATTGAAGAATAATTTACTTTCTTCTTATTAACTTCCTAGCTTAGAAATACAAGAATTTCAATTCGTTGTAATTAGCATTTAATCACTTTCTTCATTATCAGTGAAGTCTACGTATTGAAGTGTCTCAGGAAAAAAAATGAACATTGAAATATGCTTATTTAGTGGAGCATTATTTATTGTAATTACTTTCATACCTTCATTTCATCATAGTTTGATGACATATTTCAGTTACTCTACAGGTGTTTGAAGAGCAAAAACATAAAAACAATTATCTTTCTACTAAGAGTAAAAATAAGATAAATGAAATAGCATGTACTGACATGCATAAAAAATAATTGAATAAAATAGCATGTATTGACATGCATTGAAATAATTGAATAAAAAATATCCATTTTAATCAAACAATTAAAGCTGCCCATTTTATTGTGTGACAAGATTAAGATGTTTAAAATATTATGGCAGCTTTATAGAATTTCCATTTACTCGAAGACAAATTTCAGTTGAATAAAGTGTAGTAACACATTAAAGCTAAATAATTTATACTTTGCAAGAAGCCATTTTTATTAGAATTTTAAAATGCCCATTATACATCAAATCCAATGTTTGATTTAAAGTGAAAATAATGATCTGTATAAAATATTCCTTATCGGTAATTTTAAGTTTAAACAACAATGTAAAATATTGAAATATGCACATATTAATTATATTATTATAAACATAGTGGCATGCCTCTCTCACTTCTACACATGATTACTTGAAATGCTTTTTATTTGCATAAACATTTGGAACAATATGCATTTTCTGTACAAATATTATAAATTGTTTAATTTAGATTATCATGTATTATGCGTGAGATAATCATTGTGCTAAAATATTTTTTAAAAGGAATATTAAGCCCCTTAGTTGAATATTTTACAACAAGTGTAATTGAATTTCCGAAAATTTTTTAGCCATCGGTTTTCATTTGAACGATATGGACATTTCAGTATTTAGAATTTGAATTTTCAACACTGACTGATTTGAATTTTCAACTGTTATAATATTCAAATATACTTGATCTTTATTTATTTATTTTCCTCCATTTCCTTTTAATTATTTCGGGAAAATACATAATATTGTGAAGATTTTTAAGCTAAATTAATTTATTTTAACTGTTAATTTCTGAAAATAATCTTTACCAAATGAACGAAATTCATCTATTATTTTACAATTTTTGACATAATACAAAACTTTAAACAAAATTAAAACGGACTTATGAAATAAAATACGTATAACTAACTCCATAATTATATTAAACAAGAATATAATCCGTTCAATAAATATGGCTCTTTGTATTTAAAAGTCATCATAGTTCTTAAATATAATTTAATTTTATTAGTTTTAAAAAAAAATACTGATTTGAAAGAATTTCCTGAATGTGTCTTTCTTTGAATTTAAACTTTGTTAATGTAATCTTCATCTTTCAAAGGCGAATCTTTTATTCCATGTCAAGACAGACGCTGCTTCATAAGCCTAGTTCAAAGAGAATATTCTCTGCTTTTGTAAACAAAATTTCAACAGTACCTCAGAGTGAAAAAAAATCTTCTATGAACTTCTGTGTTTCAAAAGGATTTGGAGATCAGAGTGGCGTTAAGATGACTTATTTTCGTTACTCTTTTTTGGAAAGTGATACTCAGTATTCATTAAAAAATCTTTGATCTCTGATGAAACCATTTTTTGAAGTTTATTTCAAGATGAAAGAAAATGAAAGTGGCTTTCATGAATATTTCAGAACAATTTCACTAATACTGCTAAGAATATTAAACTTATATTCAATACTATTCATCTTTACAATAAACTATTAACTCTTTAAACAAAACTTGCTTATAAATATATTGTTAAAATTGATGATATGTTTTAGAGAAATATTTGCAACCGATGAGGTCTTACATTTGAGTAAACTCTAATTCAGAATTATATAGTTTGAGACAAAACTCATACAAGTGTTGTGTTATATGTATCAACTAAGTTAATAAATTGGCTATACAAAAAAAATATTTTCATGTAATAAAATATTAATCAAGTAAGCTAACTGCATAATTTGAAATAATATCATAAAAGTGTTTTCTTAAATTGTTCGGCCGTATGTAATGTTTCAACTATGGAAAGTAATATCATTATGTTGATGAGAAAAGCAACGAAATTATAACTTTTTCCACGTCATATACAATTTCACTTAAGATTGAATCATTAATGAAGAGAAAAATAATTGAGTCTCCATGGTTGTTAATTCTTAAGAAAAAAAACCTCATATACATTCTTATTTATTTGTACTTTTAAAAGTAGGAATTTACTCAAAGAGAATATTCTCTGAGTTCTCTCAAATTTCCAAATTCTAAAACGTTAACTATGCAATAAAAATAATTATTAAATTTAAAATTCAAAACAAATTCTGAGGTCCAAGAAATACTTGAAAAAATTTAGTGAAGAAGGAATACAATCAAAATATAAATGAAAACTCTCTTTGCAAAGTTTCACAAAAAGTCATCCAAGATGCACTTTTTATATATTTGCTATTAAATATAACACTTAAAGTAAAGGATGAAATATCGAGAAATTAACAATAGTAAAATTTTCTCGATATTCAAATTAAAGGAAACGATAAATTATTAAATTGAATATATATTAAGCTAAATGTAATTAAAATTAAAGTAAAGCAAACGATGAATTATTAAACGGAATATTATATCAGTTACATGTAATTAAAATTGATGCACACGATAAATAATTGAAAACTGATATGCTACGCCCAAAGTGATCTGGTACGCGAAAACTGATCGAGTTAGCGAAAAGTGATCAAACTAAAACAATATCCATTTAGGTGGTTAATAAACAATAAGGTGCTTAACAGTAAATAACTAAGGTTCTTTATATAAAAACCGATATATATATATATATATATATATATATATATATATAAGGAAGTACTTTTTTCAAGGAAAAGTATTTTTCATAAATTAAAATTTTTTATGGACTTTGTTTCCAGAAAGTTGTAAAAAATGTGATATATATATAAATGGTCTATATAAAAGTGATATATATATAAATAGTCTTGAAATTTCTCGAGCACTTATGACTATGGCTTCGAGACATGACACTCGGCTAAAGATCGAGTGCTCCTATGTTTAAGACCCAGTGATGGCTAGGATGAAAAAATGTTTTGTTAAATTCTTCAGTTTTTCAATATAAATTGGAAAGAATAGGATTTCTAAGATCTTCGAAAATAATTTTTTGTATTTCTGTACGCCAGTATTTTGGAATATAATAGTGTTATATATAATTTCATGTAATCTTTATCTGAGCAAAGTGTAGCTGATCTCAGTGGACTATCCCATTAAAAAAGGAGGTGAATTTGTTGAACATAACAGGAGATGTGTCATCTTATAGAGAGCACTTCATCAATTTTTTAGTTAAAAATGACTATCCCATTAAAAAAGGAGGTGAATTTGTTGAACATAACAGGAGATGTGTCATCTTATAGAGAGCACTTCATCAATTTTTTAGTTAAAAATGTCGTTTAAATTAAAAGTTATATTATTTATTGCGGTGTTTTTATGACTTTTGGTCTTTCAGGAAAAAAAGAATTTTACATTTTAAAGTGAAATAAAATATTTCCGTGAAAGTTTTCCAGAGCTTTACATTATTCAGGAAAACCGTATGATGAAGTAATCTGTATAGAAGTAATATGAAAAATTAATCAATTATGCATCAATTATTATGTTTTATTAATATATAAAGCTAAGTGCGATAGGTCAAAATTCAATATAAAACAGTACTGGAAAATTTTGAATATACCTGAAATATTTGTATTTCAAGGATTTGATTAGATGCAAACAACTTAGTCATCGTCTTATTTAGCACTAAAGCTGCATAACATTTGTATGCATTCCATCCAAATAAAAGTTTATCCAGATAAACATATTAATCATAACGTTTTTTTTTTCTAGCTTAAGCCACACAAATGACATGATTTCTTGATTTTAATTTTGTTTCTTTAGTGTATTGTCCAACATTCTGAGACTCCACCTTATTTCCTAAATTCCATTTTATCATTAGGGGTGGTTCTCGATACATTCTTAAAGTTTCAACTCTTGTATGTCATAGTGCTAGCCCTAAAAGTGTTTGTTTCACAATTATGTGTAACATTTACTCAATAAAAAGTAGTTCCTATACACAATGTTTTGGATTAGATTCATCTGATTTTACGCGAGGTCTTTTTCTGAGAAACTTTATTGTGTTCTGAAGTGGAGCTGTTATAATTTGATAACGGTAAGGGTAAGGGAAGTGTAAAACTCTAATGTTTTCGATTTTTTGAAAAGAATATATATGTTGTTCTTCCTTTTAAGCTGAACAATTTGATGCCATTCATGTGACGGTACTCAAAAAAACTTAAAAAGTCGTTTTAAAAATTCCAAAGTGTGTTTTTTTGTAAGAGGAGTGTTTAAATGGACAGATGCTACGCTCACAAACTTTTAGTTTCTGTTTACATTACATTATTTTACTTCTAAGTCACCTTCATTAAAATATTTTAAATTCTGACACTTATCAGAAGAAAACCTGCAACTCCGCACATTGTTTATACTTGCTTTACTTCAATATGCTGAAATTCGCACATTGTTTGAACACATTTTTGTGCATTAATAAGCATATTCCTTACCCTTTCTTGACTTGAGACATTAATAATTCTACTTCAAAAAGGACATCAGGAAAGCGTCCAAAGAAAAAGAGATTCTATCGGAATCAGTTTCTTAAAAAAAGTAAGAATAATTTACCATTTGAGAAAGTTTTAGCAACGAATGATGTAAACACAAAATTTGCTTCCAGCAGGGAGTTCACTTATGTTCAGTCTTCTTTGGAATATATTCCTTCTGGGATAAGTGAAAATTTTAAAGGATATAGAATTCATAATTACATGTTTGTTTTAATTCTATTCTGTCTGTGTCAAATTACACTAAGGACCATAAACCAGTGAAAGTAACTGAGAAATCAAAGCGGGGTTTGTATTCTTGTTTTCAGATAGAATGTAAAAACGGTGGGATTGTCAGGTCTTTTACAAGCTATGAAATGACTGGCAATAAAAAGTTGATCCAGGTATAAATAGATCTTTTTTGTCAATAAGATATATTGGCAGAGGCTTAGGAGAATTAAAAACATTCTGCACAGTGATGAATCTTCCTAGTCATGTCAAGCAAAAAACTTATGATGCTATGAACAACAAACTCTTGCATAGTTATGAAAGAAGTAGCAAAGGCAAGTAGGAAAATTGCTAAGGAAGAAGAAAAATCCTCGTTTCCTTATGAAATTCTAACAATCAGTGGTGATGGGACTTGGATGATGAGAAGACCCTTCTCATTAATTGGAGTATGTTCTATGACAGGTGCAGAAATATGTAAAGCTTTAGAAAGGGAAGTACTATCATCTTTTTGTAAATTATGTGATCTTTACAAACGTGTTAAATTTGATCTAAAATACAAGAAGTGGCAGAGAGACCATAGGATTGCATGCAGAAAAAACTATTCTGGCTCTACAGGAAGGTGAAATGAGCACCGAAGACGGTGAACGCAGTGGACGCCCAAAAGAGGTTGTTACCAACGAAAACATTAAAAAATCCACAAAATGATTTTGAATGACAGTAAATTGAAATTGAATAAAATAGCAGACACTCTAAAGATATCAACTGAATGTGTGCATCATATCATTCACGAATATTTGGGTATGAGAAAGCTCTGTGCAAAGTGGGTGCCGCGCGAGCTCACTTTTGACCAAAAACAACGACAAGTTGATGATTCGGAGCAGTGTTTGAAGATGATCAAGCGTAATAAACCCGAGTTTTTGCGTCGATATGTGACAATGGATGAAACATGGCTCCATCATTTCACTCCGAATTCCAATCGACAGTCATCCGAGTGCACTGCACACGATGAACCCGCTCCAAAGTGTGGGAAAACGCAACAGTCGGCTGGCAAGGTTATGGCGTCTGTATTTTGGGATGCGCATGGAATAAATTTCATTGACTACCTTGAAAAAGGAAGGACCATCAACAGCGACTATTACATAGCGTTATTGAACCGTTTGAAGGACGAAATCGCCGAAAAACGGCCGCATTTGAAAAAAAAGAAAGTGCTGCTTCACCAAGATAATGCATATATATTATATATATATGCATATATATATATATACATACACACACACACATATATATATATATATATATACATACACACACACACACATATATATATATATATACATACACACACACATATATATATATATGTATGTACCCTCGTCGATATATGTGTGTGTGTGTGAGAGAGAGAGAGAAATATATAGAGAGAGCTATATAGAAAGATTTTATGCTAATACATTTGATCAGGAAATGAATAAAAAATTTGTTTGGTCTGTGAATTTAAAATCAGAAAAAGTAAAATTTGTAAAGTACATACTTTTGAAGAAATTCTCTTTATCATAAAAGGGATAAAAACTTTGAAATGAAAGTAAAAAAAAAAATGTAAAAGAAATGCTTTTTATCTTCCTGTATCGCATTTTGTATTACTTACACATATATTTGAAACACACGTTTATAAATAAAACATATTTTAACCTTTGTGTTCGTGATGTTTATAAATAGTATTTGACATTTTCACTAAACATATTAGTCTCAACTCGAGGCATGATGTCAAAAAATATTAGAGTTAAAAAATAATGTTGTGATATTTTAAAGGCGAAGAACTTCTGTACTTTCTGTAAATGGTTTAGTTTCTTTCTGTTTCCTGGAAAACCGGTATGTCATCTTTATTTTTATCATATTATTTCATGAACAGGCGGTTTTTGAAAATCTTAAGCAGGATCAAATAAAAAAACCGACAGCTTCGCCCTAAAGACTTTGATATGTCTTGTTTGCTACAGATCAGGCATCTACTTAAAATTTATCTATTACATATTTGTTAATTTTTTTGAATTTATCATAAATTATTTAAAACATTTTGCTAAAATGAGAACATGAATTTCAGTTAACTAATAGATTCTATTTCATTAATTTGACTTATTGATTGCGAAAATAGTTAAAGAAAAGAAATTGATTTCATGAGCAAAAATATTTTCTTTTGTTAAATAAATAGGAAATATAGGTATAAAATTAGTAAAACAGATATATAACCTAATGATATTAAAAATGTATTGAATAAATTAATATTTATATATACTGAAAGAAACTAAAATAATACTCAATCTATGAAATAAAAAGAAAATACTTTTCGCAGGAAAATTAAATTTGGCTGGTTTACTCTTTACAAAAATTATTTATTTGCTATTTATTTCATAAAATTAAATATATTTTCAATGGAATTGTGTAATTTGTACCTATTATATACGCTAAAATACAAAAAATTACATTCCTAAAACGAGTTATCTGTTTGGAAAAAAATGGAGAGATATGAAGTACATTTATTCAAACAAAATGGCTACAGTGTTATATAAATTGAATATTTTACATAGAAAATACAGCTATATATGCAAAAAAAGGAAACTCCAATGAGGCGTTATTCCACTGCTAGCCCTGATGCAAGCTGTTATCCGGATGGTCATTGATTCGTAAGGTTGGTAGATATTATTCTCTGGAAATGCTTATCATATACGGTCCAATTAGCTAGTTGCGTCGGCGCAGCCCAGGGATGATCTAATTCACTTTATCACCAGAGTCAAAACGTGCTTTACTGGGGAGACATCTGGTGAATGCGGAGACCAAAAAAGTGGTAGAGAAGATGAAGTAAAATGCCAAGTATACCAAGCGCATTTGGTCATTATTCTATTTAATTGTAAGACCAGCAATCCGTGAAAAGAAGTAAGTGTCAAATTTGGGACGTAGAATCGTGTCTACGTGTTGTCAGGGTGCCTCAGAAAACAACCAAGGGGTACATATTGGGGCTCATTGTAAAGCATGAGACTAATCGATGATTATAATTTTATTCCAGTTCAAGAGATTCCTGGTGGAATGCATCGGGGTCCATTACAAATGTCTCTGTCTGTGTACAATGGTGATGAGTGGTTAGTGCAATGGCCTCCGAGATCTTTTATTCCTAGTTCGCTGAATCGTCTTGGTCTTGAATTCTAGACAAATAAAGTTTAACAAGTTATATGTATACAGTAGAGCCAATCTGATGAAAAATTTAAAATATAACATACTTAACTGGCGGCTTCCGCAAAGAAATCAGTTAAAAAAAGAGTATATGATTTAAAATGCTTAAAGAGAGAGAATAGGATTAACATTTTACTACTCCGTTAAGATTTGTCTCACGGAAAAAAGGGCAATCATAGTCGGGAAGATTTTGTCCTAGTAAGAGGTGTTTTGTGTAAATATTTTCTCCAATACATAGATAAGTTAAAATATCACCCAGTCTTTTGAGTGAAAACAAGTACCAATGAAAAACAACGGATTTCACAAAATGCAGTTTATTTTTTATCTACTTCTAGGTTCTATTAATTATGCCAGTGGTTATCAATGGCTAATTTAATCCCTTTTTTTGACATCCCAGTATGGAATGACGGAAGGACTGAATACATATTTGGTTGCTACTATGTCGACTGTCTAGTTGCCCTTGATACTACATGAGAATGTACCTAAAAATAGATGGGTTGTTTTCAGATTTAAGTTTATGAACTATATTTTTTAAAATTTCAATGAAAAGTGAATAAGATTGATGATTTAGATGATTTAAAGGATGTACAACACTCATGAAATCCGAGCATGAAATGAAATTCACATGAATTTGTTTTCTGTTTTGATTGTTTTTCAGTTTTCTCATGAGTAGAATGAGCACTCATATCCCCGAACAAAGGGAAACACATTGATGAGGTCGGTAATATGTAATATCCTCTTTTTCGTAAATACCATGTATGATTGGATGTTTGTTACTACTTTACCTGCCAAATAGGTTTCGTGTAAGACAACTGTAACTATGTTGTGTTCATTGATTTTAATCTTATATCCGGTAAATTTTCCAAAAAACTAAGAGACAAATGCGAAAATAAAGAAAGGGAGTCTATTATTTTGTGAATGATTCAGAAAAATTTCTGTCGACATTTTGTCTCCTTCTAAAGAGTAAATTTCAATGTATTATCATGTTCAGATTTATGATTCATGCATGCCTTAGGTATTTCAAACGCCGCAAAAGATTTGGGGTATAAGGAAGAATAGAATATTTAATGTGGGTTAGTTTTCATGAACTTGAGGAGTGCCAAGTTATTGAATGCAAGAATGAAGTGTTTAATTCGTATTATTTTTCCGTTGTAAATATTGGTATCCTACTGATATCAGTAACATTTTGATCCAGAACGATTTTCAGTATGTTATTTTGTGCGTCATGTATTACATAAACTTCAGATTTTATATATCAAGATAGATTTAAAGTGTTTTCAAGAGTGAAAATAATAGTTGCTTTTAAGTAATAGAAAGTAATAGTATCCTGTAATTTTAAGATCATTTCAGCTTGTTTAGGAGATGCTATCTATTTTAAATCACCTAAGTGTATCCTTTTGATTGATTTTACTTCTACCATCTTTCCTTGCTTAGTTTTGTGAATTAATTTAGCTGAAACAATTATTAATTCAACTTTAGTTTTCTTTACAGTAAGTAATAGATCTTTTTTTTTGTTTGTAGCAAAAAACAAATTATATGTTCATAGACGAATTAAGATTAACGTGGAGACTCAGTGGTACATCAATAATATGTTGCTTGTCTCTCACAGGAAGATCATTCCTTATATGAGTCAATAACCACATTTGTACCCTTTGGAAATAAACTAGAATTTCCATTTTTTTGTTAAACACAAATGGGTTTTTTTTCATACACAGATTACTTCCAGTCCATCGAGGCCCAGACTTACCTTTATCTTACTTACCAATGCTTAACCACTAGAATCGTCGTGTACTGGATCATAAGGAGTCCTCAATAACATACACTCGAGTACACTGTAACATGCTGAAGCGGAGGATGATTTCACGCTGTGTCCGGAAATTCCTACTACCTAGTCAAATGCTACAAAGGGAAAATCTCTAAGAATTTTTAAGATGAACATACAGAACAGTTATGACTAGATTGACCATATTCAGACCTCTCTAGAATCCGATTTACTTATTGAATTTTGATAAACTTTGGTATATACGTTATATGGATCATGGGGAACTTATTTCTTCAATAAAAATTATTCAAATTTTGACACAAGGGATAATTGTGGTACCTAAAGAAGGACAAAAATCATTCTGTCAGAAACTTTAAAATTTATCCAGGTACAGAATTTTCTTAACGTGTGCTCAATTGACATCAATTGCGTGTTAAAAGTGCATAAATACGGGTTCAATGGTTGCAAGAAGAAACTCTCGATGGATTCCAGGAACAAGTTGTATAATGCTGGCTTACATCTCACATAAAATCATCAGTACTTCTAAATAAAGACAGTCATTCAGGAATCCTCTGAACCAGAAATCACAGGGATTTAAGTCAAGTGAACAAGGAGGCCAGGCATCCGAAAAGCTCTGAATATTACATAATTCTCACCAATGTTAACGCGAAGTAGCTCTTTGACTTGGCACTCAAAGTGGGGAGTTGCGGCATCTTGCATGAAGACAGTGTTCTGCAATCATTGCCATTCCTGTAAAGCAAGAATTGCCAGCTGTCTAAGGTGCTCACTATACCATGCACACGTGACAGAGCATGGGTTACGACCTTCAGGAGATTAAATTAGCAGTATATCCTCACCATGAAGTCAAGCAAATTCAGAATGTAGTGATTGTTGGTGTAAGACATTAGGCGGTGAAGTACCTTTTATGCGACAATTTTGATTATTCATAGCTACATCTAAAGAAAAGTGCGTTTCATCTGACCATAGAGTTTTCCAAGGCCGTGAACTTTCGTTCCCGCCAAAAATCGGTAGGCTAAATCAAAGCTTGTTTGGTAGTCTTTAAGCTGTAGCACTTGTACTACATGGATCTTATACGGATACCATTTTAAAATAGTTCACAGAATGTTTCGTACTATTAAGCACGGGATCGCCAACTCTCGTGACACTGATGGAAGATTTTCTAAGGAAAAGCTAGAATTGAAGGCTTTTTCAACCATTGTAGTAGCGACTTCTACGACTGTTTCATTCACAGCCGGTTTTCACAATCTTTTTAGCAGTACTCTCAAGTTTCTTCAAATTTTGAAATCATCTTCTTCAAACCTTTCTTACACATGGACCTTTTTTGTAATTCCGTTAAACGACGATATTTACTCAGTACAATTAAGGTATTGCTGACGTTTTGATAAAACAATTTTACCAGTACAGTTTGATCTTTCTTCTGTAAGGGTATGAATAACGATGACAAAAGCACACAGAATGATTTTCTGGTTCTGTCTGCAAGTCTCTTTATATGTTTGACAAATTTGGATACGGAAGTTTTGAAAAGCGTCATCTGGTGGTCGAAATTAAACTATTTTTATAGACGAACTCTTTTCCCTGTAGTCCAGATAACGTATATACCAAGTTTCTTCAAAATCCGATATCCACCATGGATTCTACAAGGGTCTAAATAAGTTCCCTTTAATATCACAAACCCTGTATGCAAAATCATTACCAAGGGCCTACTTATCTCCTCTATCACAGACCATTCCCCAACCAAAATCCGTTCCAAGGGTTAAACACTTTCTCTCACAAGACTGACTAGAAAGTAGACACTGGAAACACCTTATGGCTAGAGCTAGGCATTTGAGAGATAGATATTGATAAACTGCCCAGCCTGTTAAATTGTTAGACAGTGCCTGACAAGCAACTACAAAGAAACCCATAATATGTTAGTAATTCTATTGTGTATAGCAAAATATTCCTCAAAATAAAAGTGTCAATGGAAGCAAAAGTAGAAGGAGATAAAGATCGCTGAAGTCACTCGGATTTGTCAGACACATATTCATCTATAAGAGATCAGCTCCTGACGTGAAATGGAGGAATGGAAAAATGAAATAAAATGAAACATACTTACTGAAAACTACCTTATATTAACCCTTTATGCTACAACGGTACTGCAAAGTATCCCTCTCAAGATTCCCAACAGTATTAAAAATATTCTATCAATTCATTACCGACAAAATGTTTCAGGAATAATACTAAATAGCATTATATCAGGCCTGGTAAGACAGCGGCCGCATGTGGCCATTCAGGTGTCAACCTGCGGTCGGCAGAATTGAGTTATCTGAATAAAGATTTTAAACTTTTATTGTACATAAAAGTACCAAAGAACATACCACCATAAGTCGTTAGTATCATACCCTATTATCATGGATATATCTTAATATTTGACTCAACTCTTATCACAATTATTCTTTAATCTTGTTCTGAAACAATTACAAATCTAGTTTTAAAAAATGCACTCACCATCTAGTACGATTGGGTGATACTCAATACATAACTAATCAGCAAACTTACTGAAAACGCGGGTGGGCATTACTAGACGCAGGGAGGGAATGCAACTCGCGGAACATACGAAATAGCAGCAGTCCGTCTGTCTGTAGCAAGCCCAATATATTTGAAGCAGAAACGTATTGTTCCAAACCGACTGACTGCTTGGTGTCTTTCGACAGCTAATAATTTAGCGCCAACATTATATTGTAACGGAAGGACTTTTTTAAAAATCGTATTTCGTGTAAATATATTTATTTTAATAAAATTCAATTTTCCTTAGTTTATAGCAAAATATTCTTGATTTCTCGAACGAGGTTCGGGAAGATTAATCACTTACCAAGAATCGAAAGGTGAATGTTGTAGTAGTTTTTAACGTGAGAATTTGAATCGGCCCTATCGATTCCATCTCACCTTACTCAAGCACGCACGCACACACACACACATACACATATATATGTGTGTGTGGTCCGCCTTAATAAAATGTGTTTCAAATGCGGTCACCGGAATAAAATGAATTTCCAAAATGACCCGCAAATTCTTTTGGGTTGGACGGACCTGCCCTATATTATCGACAAATGACGTTAGAAGTTCATTGAAGCAGAAAATCATTGAAGAAGAATATTTTCCCACTATCTATCCCATTTTAGTTGCTATCTCGTGTATGTTATATGAGACAATAAGTTTCTACAGTAAACACTTCAATATTTATAGGTAAGTCCACTAATATTTTTTTTTTATTTTAGAAGACAGGAGAAATATTGTTATTAGTAATATTTAAAAAAAATGTCAGTCTTTTACTTTATTTTTAAATCTTTTTTTGAAGCGATACTTTTTAGTATCGTTGAGACTAAGAAGCTATTGCTAGTGTATTTAGTTTAAAATGACTGTTAAATACTATTGGGTCTATGAAGCTATTTTATATACTTTTAGCTTAAGAATCGAGGAATAATTGTTTTACTCGTACCTAAGATATGGTTCTTAAAATAAATTCAGATCCTTGATTTTTATTTTTACACATTTATATAATTTTCCTTTTCATGTGTAATGTAAAGTAGCCGGTGAGATGTTTTACGTTTGAATAAATATATTGTTATTTGCAAGATGAGAATTTTTGTTTTCAGTCGTTTGAATATTGCTTATCTCATTTCATATACGCTTAGAACGAGCACTATAGCAACAAAAGTGGATATGTCATCCTTCAGAAGTCTCTCTTCTGATTGCACTGACACACCTGTAGAATGTTCATCTGATAAAGAACTGTTCATTGATGATACACTATTAGTTTCATCATTTGCTAAAATGTTGTGAAAAGTTCAGATGAAACCCTGGAAAAGCGAAATGTCCAAAAATTATGAAAAAAAAAATGTTACAATAATTATTCCAAATTCTGTACTGAATTCAGGATTTATTGTATCATTTTTTGATCGTTTGAGTACACCTATTAGGTGGTATTATTTGTCTATTTTTGTGCAAATTTCGAAGATGTTGAGAAGTGTGAGCTAAAGCATATATACATAGTCCACCCTACTTAAAATGTGAAGCTTGTAATGTGTTTTTGCATGAATGAAAAACAAAAATTGTTTCGTCATTTTCATCAAGAATAGGTATAAGAATTTTATTTTATGTTATATTTGCAAATAACATTGAAATGTTGCTCAGTTTCTGAATTCTTATAGTTGTGAAATATTTTCAACTTTAGTGACATGGCGGTACTAATAAGTACCAAAATAATTCGTTAGCTCTACAAGTTCAGGATATTTTTTAAAAGTTTTGTATTATTATGGTATATAAAACTTCTAATCTTTAATAATTAAAAAAAAAAAAAAAAAGAAAAGAAACGTCAAAAGGAGACATAACTTTTAATTCAAAATTTGGAAAATAAAGAGTTAAAAATATCAAGTATGGGTTTTTTTTTCATATGTTAATGATAGATATTTTATTAAAAGTATGATTTCGCTCAATATTACTTTGCTGCATGTTCCATTTAATGAATGTCTTGCCGTATGCCATTTGTCACAGGAAATAAGAAATGTAACAAAGGTTATGTTGATTTCAGAGACAACATTTTTAAGGTATATCCTAGATTTTCTTTCATACATTCATATCTGTTAGATTATGTCAAGGGTTGTAAATAGTTCTATATAGGAAACCATTTTGTGTTATAGTTTTCGTTAAAAGGGGCCATAAATTCAAATGTATCTCACAAAACATATTTATATTCAACTAAAATGGAAAACGCCTTTTTGATAAAAAAAATTACTTTCATAGTTCTATAGAATGATTAAAATGTTATTAGGCGTACAAAAAAGTCTAAGCTCAACCAATAATTTGTAATGAAATATATCGCAAGTTAAAAAATAGTTATTTCATTCATGTTCTGTTACCCTTAACTATCTTCATTAAGTAAAATCTAAGCAATTCCAATTTTTTACAGGGAAAAAAATAACCACATACTTGTTTCTTAAGTATATGGTTATTTTTTGCTGAAGATTGTGCTAAAATATTTTTTAAGCAGATTAACTCTTGGTAAAAAATTACTGAAGCATTATATGCGAAGTTCACGTTTCGCTTAGCTTTTGCTATCAACAAATATTTAAGAAAGGATTAAGAAAGACGCCTTAAAACATGAATGTATCTTAAAGGAAGTCTTAGTTACTTTTCCAGAAAAGATTATTTAACCTTCAGTAAAGAAAAAAATTCTCCCTTTTTAACATTTTTTATTATGAATATTTTTAATATTCCTTTTTTTTACATACCTGCAAAACTTCGAAAAAGAATTGTTGTCTTATCGACAAAACTGAAAACCTTTAACTTGAATTATGTAAATAGTTATGCAGGTATACATTAAAATACGCAGATATACTTTCTTTTTAATGTACTAGAATACATTAAAAAGAAAGGCATTAAAATACTTAATTTATAAAATTTTTTTTCTGTGTTGTTCCATTTTTGAAGTGAACATTTCAAATTCTATATATTATGGCATAAATGTTCAGTTTCAATGAATAACTGAACACATATTTAAATTAAATCTCATTTTAAGAATTTATTGAAGGCTTAAGAAGTTTTCGAAGGGGTGATTTCAGGTATATTTTACTTCCAATATTTGCTCGGAAGTTAGAACAACACATATATTCCTTAAATATTATTTTACTAATTTCCCGCAGATAATTTGTTCAACATCTTTTTCCTACTTTTTTTGATTTTATTATTAAGTTTTAAAAATATTACGAATATAACTTATAAATAAAATTTGCATTTATAAATATAATGTTAGAAACAAAAATACAAATTTTTCAGAAAAAGGATTCAATAAAATATGACTTTAATTTCCTATTATTATGTTGACTTATTCAGAATATAATTTTTTATAATAATATCTCATTTCTTAAAAAAGTACAAATTAATCGACAACCACTGATTGAAGTAATTTTGCTTCGAGATAAGTATTTTATCTTGATTGCATAATTACAAAATTCTACAGTCCTTTCGCCATCCCATATAAAATAGAATGCGCAGACGAAAGCATCCATTAATTGGAGAATGGTGTTCTGGCATTTGTCCAGAGCAAACAGCAGGCAGTAGTTTAGGCTGATACCAGTAATTTAAAGGTTCTTCCCTTTCACGGGAAGCGTTATCAAACAGTTCTGTGTTTACACTTCGGGAAGTTCAGTGCTGTAAACCCAATATCGCATCTGTAATTGAAAAGGAAAGTTGAAATGAAATATCCTACTATCGTTTGGTCTTGTACATTTTTCTCTGCATTTTGCAGTTTCGCCCTTACACTGATTCATGTAATGCAACGAAAAAAAGGGGAGACTTTGTCGATAGTTTAGAAAATGAATTAGATGTATTCTGTATAGATATTTAATTTAATGAGGGAAGTGCTTTTGTTCAAATAGTATCCTTATTGGAAAATAACTCGAAAGCTTACCGATAAACAGGTCTTATCTTTTTTTTTTTTTTTGATGGAAAATAATGAAATAGAAATGCTCAAGAAATGATGAACAATAAATAGTTAAAAATATTCTTTAATTTTAGAAAACAAAGCATTATAAAAATCACTGAAGTATTTTTAATGATTTATTTTTTCCCAATAGAATACAAAATTCAGCATCGTTATCTTTTTTATATTAAAAAAATTTACTGACCCAAAATTTCTCAAAAAAATATGTCTAACATTTTATGACTAAATTTGTATAAAATGAGTGAAAAATAATAAATTAATAATTTATTGAAGGAACACTTAGATTAAAAATGGTGAGTATAAAAGTTTCAAGAGATTTTGGAGCTTAATGAACGCATATATAAATGCAAGCTTTAAACGATATTTCATTTTTCTGTATGTTTAAAAAATAAACTGTGTAAATAAGGGCATTTATATATATAAAACTATAAACATAAAATTTGAATTTTATTCGAAGTATATTCAATTACACAGCAAAAGGCATTCAAACTTATGAATTTCCTACAGAAAAATACTCAGAGTATTCAGAAAGTAAATACTGCTATGAAAAAACAATTAGTAAACAATTTTTTTTCAAGCCAATTGTATTTTATATGAAAGAGCACATCTTAAATTATTTTTCTAGATTGTTTCCGCCAATATTCAAACAATTGTCGTTGTGGGTTACCAGCTTTTTTATACCTTCTTCATAGAAACTACCCACCAATGACGACATCCAAGAACTCCACAGAATTTTTCACCTCATCGTCGGATCCAAAGCGCTTTAAACTTAATAACTCGAACAAGGGGTAATAGGACGGTGCATAGTCTGGGCTGTACGGCAGGTGATCGAATTGCTCCTAAGGAAACTGTCGAATCATTGTTTGCGTGACACCAACAGTGTGAGGCCAAGCTTTGTCATAGAGCAACACAATTCCTTTATTGAGCATTCCTCTCCATTTCTTTTGAATTACAAGTCGTAGTTTTCTTAAAGTCTCACAATATCGTGCACAGCGACGGTTGCATACCTGGATAGAAATACAGTAAGCAAAGCTACTTTCCTATCCTAGAACTCAGTGCTCATAATTTTTTTTATGCTGCAATGTCCTTTTGAACTTTTGTATTTTCAGATATTGAATGTGTGTTTCCACTCCATTGACTGTTGATTCGATTCCGGTGTGACATGACAAATCCACGTGTCCTCACCAGTCACACTTTAGTCTAAGAATTCCTCTCCCTCTTCACTGTATCGTATGGCAAATGTCAATGGATTGCCATGATGCTTGGTTTTGTGAACATCAGTGAGCATTTTTGGTACCCATCGGGAACACACATTCTGATAACCTAAGTGGTCTGTAACAATTTTGTACAAAACAGCACATGAAAATTTCGGAAATTCGTCAGAGAGAGTTGTTACTGTGAAGCGTTTACTCTCATGGATTATTTCATCAACTTTCCTTGCCAGATCAACCTTGACAATAGAAGGACGACCACTCCATTGACATTTGTCGAGCCTCATCGTAGACATTTGTTCAACCTTCATTAAATATTCTCACCCACTTTCTCACCATTTCATCACTCATTGTGTCTTCACCACGAAAATATCTTTAACTTCACGATAAATTTAAGCCGATTTTAAATTCCTTGCAATCAAAAATCGAATTACAAAACGAATCTCAGAGATGGTGAGATCAATAATTGTCTTAAACATTTTAAATGTGTACATCAAACTGAAAATATAACGCATAGAAACTAAATTGGCGTCAGTTGAGAGCCAGCAGTGAATAAGGAAGACTAGTGCGCATGCGCGGAATGCCGACCGCGGCGTTGCTGCGGCAGTACAATGAAGCGGTACTTATTCTCCAATTATGTCTCGTATATACATTTAACCAAATATAATAACTTTTTTTCCCCATTTTAAAGTAAATTTCTGTCACATTAAAATAATTTCTCTATATTAAGGTAGGTTTGGTTTGGATTTATTAACTTGGCACTAGAAGTTACACGAGGGCTATTGGCAAAACTCCCAAGGGGATCGAGCTCACCAAATCCTCCTCCTCCCAATAGTCAATCATCCCCCGCACTCAGTATTTATCGACAAAAGAATATAAGATATTACATAATTTTGAAATCAAAATCAAATAAAGTTTGCAATGTATTTGCAGATTAGAAAATGTACTAGATAGGAAATTTAAGAAAGGCAGTAGGAAATTTCTTAAAGAAAGAAGTTTCATAACTAGCTAAAAGGCTAAACACAAAAGTGTCCACAATTACGCGAACAAAAATGAAGAATTACACAAAACTCTGAATATTTTCCAAGATATACATTTAAAAGCACACAGTATAGAAAATATAAAATTTAAAAATGCTCCCAAATTTTTGAACTAATTATGATATTTGTTTGGTAATCTTACGAGCCATAAAAATACAGGATTTATACTTGAAATGCAAGTATGGATTATGGATTGCGCTTCAACAATAGGAAATTTTAAAAAAAATGCGTGGTGAAAGGGCAAAAATAAACGTAGTGGTCAGCACCTCCAAAAAAGCCAAAGGGACATAAATTTGTATTTTTAAAATTAAAACAATTTATTTAAAAAACGAAGGGAGCGTCAACATCTAAGAAATGAGTAACAAAACCAGAACTCGTATAAAAACTCAAATTTGGTCTATAAATAAATGACTGAACCCGAATTCCAGTATCATAAGTTAACCACCAGATCTCCCAGTCAGAATGAAGCTATAATTTCAAATCATAACCGAGGAACAGGGACATTTATTCCCTCACCAACAGTGACAGCAAGCGTTCCAAATGAATCCACCATTGTTTTTATAATAATCTGTGACGTGGGCCCGAATCCAGTGTAAATTGTAAAAATCAGATAAAGTTCTGATTTTTCTTTAATGGTATTCATATATGCCGATTTCTTTCTGTTACTCTGCAGATGCAATATTGATGATTAACTGTCGTATTAAATAGAGATCTTGAAGTTATGAGAGATGGCTTACAAAACGGCAAGTTCAATTTCCGAAAACTGAATTATAAGAATTGAGTTTAAACATGTAGAACTTATTTAGAGCACTCATGTGGAAGTTACAAATAGCGAACCCAGTTTCGGACTCAATCCTTGATCCGTAAGGGTAAACCTCCAATTCAGAAGGTCACGAAAATTTATTAAGAAAACGAATTTGTTTTTAGGATGAAAACTCTCACTGAAATTTTTGAGTCGAATGTGATATTATTAATCGGGTGTAAAATGTTGGAACTATGCTGCTTCCACATTTGATATTGTAGATAGTGAAATTTTAGCGTAAGATGAATAGCAGGAACACCAACAATAATTTAAAAAGCAGAAGTGAGAGACGTCCTAATAGGTCTTAGTAATCCTTAAATGGTAAATTCTCTGAATGGAATTTGAATTAGGAATTTATAAAGCTTTCAGATCACCACATCAATATCCAGCACTATAGAGAATTAAAGATTCTTTAAGAGATAAGTATCATACACTAGATTTCAAAATTAAGAGAATTTGAATATTTTTACAAAATTAATGGAAAGAATTGAAGGAAATGTAAAAATACTGATTCGAAACAAAGATGCGAATATTGTATGTCGAATACGCAAGCGTATAAGTGTGTGTGGGTGGAACTACTTGAAAAACAGTATTTATAAGCACATGTCCTAAAATCCGCATTTCATTTGCTGGGATATTTCGCAAAATTTCTTGGTTTTTATTGCAGCAATCTCTTAAATTAAAATTCAAACAGTAAAATTGAGTACCCACGAACGTTTAAATAATGGAATGAGGTGGTGAATTGAAGGCAGGCTATAAGTGGGCCAGTCTCAAATCCAGATTTGTAGAAAATTTGATTTAACTCCCAAAGTCGTGTCCAACTTATAAAAACAATTTCAAAATACTGGATCAGTATAGAGAAAGCATTAGCAAAGTCATCCAAAAAGATCATCATTTGTCCATTATAGCGAGTCGTATCGGATATACTACATCTTCTCAGATCTCTCATGAGTTGCATACGGTCACAGGATCCAGATTTTCAAGGCAGTTGTTTCCACAAGACATCATGAGACATATCTGTTTGCAAGAAGACTTAATGTTAGAGACCCTCTCAGTTCTGCGAACAGGATTGTCCACATAAGGTAGTGCGAAGATCAATGGTATTGTTGCAGGGATCAATGGGGGACTTTATTCATGAGTCCCCGTATAGCCTAACCAGTGATTCTTGCCATACTTTCATATGGAGAGAACCAGGACCCTTTACCTGTCCTCCAATGTCCGATAATTCGAACATTATGGGAGGGGAGGCATGATGATCAGGGCAGGCATCATGTTGGATGGCCTCAGACAGTTCCATGTCGTAGAAAGAGATTCTGAGCCTGCTGAAAAATATAGGGATGAGGTCTTGGAGCCTTATGTTGGCTTTTTCAGGGATACATTTGGTCCTGATTTCCTTATGAGATGACAACACGAGGCCACATATAACTCATATGGTCGACCAATTTCTGGAAAATAAGTATATTCGCCGGATGAATTGACTAGCCATATCTCCAGACATCAATCCAATACAGCATGCCTAGTAAGCTCTGGAGAGAGCAATTGTAATTCGCAACACACTCCGTAAACCATCCAAACCCGAAAAACTGCTAAACGAGTGAAACCAACTGCTACAGGAACTCCGTAATTTTCAGCCTAAAACTATGGTTCGCGTCCTGTATATCTATAAAAGGGCGCTATGTACCCTATTAACTCATTTTTTATTGTTCTATTCTGCACCTGCTGCGTCATACCTTGCGACTCCGATGAGTGCTACGCAAGATCATGCATGTGTATTATAACAGTTGAATAGTTATTTTCTTGTATTATATCAAACCTATGTACAATCAAATTTCCTTAAAATCTGCCCAGTAGTTCTATAGACAATCAACCAAATCAGAAAATTCTCTAAATTTTTACCACCAGTGTAGTTTAAATTTTTTGGAGTTGAAATGCCACCAAATGAAACCCTAGTAAAATTTAATGACCGATTATAAATTTTTCCTTCAGGATAATTAATTTTGGGGTTCCAGGAAATCAGGTAGTCATTTGAATAACTAAATATTTATAAAATCTTATGAAGGAATTGTTTAGCGTAAGAATCAAGGTTCCACTGAAGTCATTGCCACTACAAACTTCCTTGTTTTGGATTGGCTGGACAATTGGCGACGGACCTCGTAATTTTGAATTTCAATCAAGTGATGAGAACAACACCTGAGCTAGTACTCCTAACTTCCAAACCATGCCAATGGGAAGATTTCGTGCCTCGATAGATTTAGCGAGAATCAGCCCCAGTTTCATTGCGGGTCATTAGTAGCAAAAGACTCGAATCCACGACTTGACGAAAACCACCGGTTGGGAATCTTAGAGAATGACACACTAGGCTACCACCACCCCTATCTATATTCAGAATGAGCATTTTGTTTCATATATATGTGGAAATTGAACTTGACTTATCGTTTAGAACGCGGGCATAGAACGTCTCACCACCAGAGAGCGCTACTACTGTCTCGGCGAAATTCCGCTAGAGCAGGGGTCTCCAAACTTTCCAGCCTTAGGGCCATATTGATTACTCCAGTAAATTCCAAGGGCCAAAACCATATTATCATTCATTGTTGCCGGAGGTAAAAAGTTGAATCAGTCCACTAGTGGTGTAAAATATGATTACTTTATTGCCAGATGCCTCTAGCGACGGGAACGCTTTAATTTTATGCCTCTAGCGACGGGGACGATACTCATTTAATTTCTGCCAGATGCCTCTAGCGACGGGGAAGCTGATGTATTTTCCGTATCGTATGGGTATCCGTTATAATGGGGTACCCGCATCGTATCGCCATAGTAATCATTGATTACAAAAGTAATGAAATACACAAGTAATCATTGATTACTTTTTTCTTCAGTAATCGTTACTTCGGTTCCTAACGAGTAACGAGTACTCAAGTAACGAATGAGTATTTTTTTTACATGAAAAAAAAAGTCCGAAAAAGTACGCCACGTTTAAAAAAGGCTGCAAATCGGACTAAAGTCCGCAAAACGGCAACACTGCATATTATTAATTTTCCTGTCATTATCTGTAATTTCTAGATTAGTCGTAGAGTACGAGCGAGCCATGAGGAGTAACGTGACAGGACATCTGGTGGACACAAGCGGAAATAGGTAGTACCTTCTATCGCTAACAGATGGCGCTAATAGCACTTACAGAATAATCTCGTTGGTTCGAGAAAGTTCTGGTGTCTTCCACTCACTTCTAGATGGCAGTAAGTGGAATATATAAGAAGGCTAGTGACGCAACCACAAGTCAGTTCCTATGACACTGCTGTGAAATAAAATAGTGCGTACCTCCTTAAAACGTGTTTGTGCGTGTTTAAGTTTAAGACATCTTTGTAACAATATTTTGATTTGAATTGTTGCTTTTGTGTGTGATTTAGTAGAATGGAAAAGAAGCGAAAAATTGATAGTGAATGCAGAAAATTCAAAGATCAGTGGAACATTCAGTATTTCGTAATTGAGTCCAGTAACAAGGCGCTATGTTTGATTTGCAATGAAAGCATAGCCGTTCTCAAAGAATATAACATTAAACGTCATTATGAAGCAAAACATTTTCAAAATTACTCAAAATATACAGGAAGTTTGCGGACAGAAAAATTCGAAGCTATGAAGCTCGGATTGAAATCGCAGCAATCTTTATTTACAAAACTCAAAACTGAACAAGAGGCTGCAACTCATGCCAGCTTTCGTGTGGCTCTTGAAATTGCAAAACGTGGAAAACCATTCACCGATGGAGAAATGGTCAAAGAATGCATAATCGCAGTAGCCGAAGAAATGTGCCCTGAAAAGGTAAATTTATTAAAAACTGTCAGTATGTCAGCAAACACTGTGGCTCGAAGGGTAGAAGACATAGCTGAAAATATATCCTCTCAACTGTTCAACGAAAATGGACATGTTCAGTGGTTTTCTTTGGCCTTGGATGAGTCAACGGATGTGTCAGATACTGCTCAGGTGTTGATTTATATTCGAGGAGTAGATAAAAGCTATGAAGTGCATGAAGAACTTCTTGATATGTATAGTATTCATGGCACAACTACTGGTTCAGATATTTTTAAAGGAGTTGAAATGGCCATTAACCAAAAGAACCTTCGATGGAAAAACTTGAAATGTATTACAACTGATGGAGGCAAAAACATGAGTGGGAAAGATAAAGGAGTGGTCGCTCTTGTGTCAAAGGCTGTAGAAAATGACGGTGGTTCAAAACCAATAGTCTTACATTGTATCATTCATCAACAGTCTTTGTGCGGAAAATGTTTGGATATGTCTGAAGTTCTGAAACCAGTCATATCAACTGTTAATTTTATCAGATCTTTTGGGCTGAATCACCGACAATTCGTGCAATTTATTGAAGAGATTGGAGAAAATGACTTACCTTATCATACTGCCGTACGTTGGCTTAGTTGTGGGAAAGTCCTTCAGCGCATTTTTGAACTTCGAGCAGTGATCGAAATTTTTTTGAATGAAAAGCATCGCCCTCTTACTGAATTGCAAAACAACGCAGGGCTGTGGAAGTTAGCATTCTATGTTGATTTGACAAAACATGTGAACGAACTGAATTTGAGATTGCAAGGAGAAAACCAGCATCTTCCTGATTTATACACTAATATCAAATCATTCCGGAAGAAATTGATACTGTTTCAATCACAACTACGAAGTAAATGTTTTTCACATTTTAAAACATGTGAAATATTCAGCCACACCACTGAGACCGAGTTTCCTATCGATTTTGCAATCGAAACTTTGAGTGCTTTGAAAATAAATTTTGATACTCGTTTCTCGGACATTGATGCCATTGCGAATCAAATTAAGATTTTTCAGAATCCTTTTGATACTGTCATTGAAACCCTAGTCCCGGAACTTCAAATGGAAATGATTGATCTTCAGTGCAGTGATATAATTAAGAACAAATATCAAAACTTATCTTTGTTGGAATTTTATAAGTGTCTTCCACTGACACAATTTGATAATTTGCATAAATTTGCTCGTGGGCTGTTTTCTGTTTTTGGTACTACTTATTTGTGTGAGAAGACCTTTTCCAAAATGAAGTACACAAAAATGTTTACAGATCTAAATTAACTGATGAGCATCTTAAATCTCT
>BMAW01040488.1:26880-37861 GCA_019974015.1 Nephila pilipes | reverse complement strand
ATATATATATATATATATATATATATATATATATATAAATGCACTTAGAAAATAATACGTTTAATTTACTTTTTCCTCAGATATTTCTTTTTATAATTAAAAAAAACATTACATGATGGCACTTCATTAGAATTAGATGATTGTCCGAAAAATAAATATGTTTTACAGTACCCGGAATCTTGCGATGAAATAATCACAGACTTAATACACACTGGATTTTTTTATTTTTTTTTATTTTAAACAACGCTCTTTCAGGAATCGACAGCCTTTATAAAGAGCTTAAACTAAACACACATTTAGATTATCGCTAGCACGAATAAATACTTGATGCGAAGTAGTGGAACCGTTATCGCTGTACACTGGCTATTTTTGCTGTAGAGGATACGTCGTCGCTGGGCACTGGCTATTCTCACTGTAGAGGCAAACGTTGTCACTGGACACTAGCTATTCTTGTTGTAGAAGATACGTCGTTGCTGGACACTGGCTATTCTTGCTGTAAAGGCATACGTCGGCATTAGCATCTGGGAAATTTTGTTGATCTCAGGGAGAGCATCAAATTTTCTCGCGGTCGAACGCTCACAAGGCATATAGATCAATAGGCATGTCGAGTCGAACGCTCACAAATTTTGTACGTATTTTGGCATCTGGAGTTGAATGCTAATAAATTTTGAAGACATCTCGGGACGATCACTCATACATTTTGAAGAAATCCCGGCCATAGCGCCCATAAATTTTGTAGACAGTGGGGTGATGGAGATTGTTCATCCCGAATCTACGAAACCAAATCTATCGGTTTCCATGTGTTGTTGATATTCAAGGATGAGGCTCGCAGTAGCTTTACTTGTTTATTAGAAGAGATGATGAAGAGTGAAAAGTATTTACACTATGATATGACAAGTTGACCAGTTCTTCGGATAAAGATAGATGGCTGCATCGTTATACCCATATTAGCGAAGGGCGCTGTAACGCGCTCGGATGTTTGAAGTTTACTTCCGACGCGGGTAATGCGAAGGAGAAGAGAAGCGGAAAAAGTGGGGGAAAGAGGAGAGCGAAAACGAAGTGTTACGCAGTTTTGTTCTGTGATAGGGGGCGCTGCATGAGCTTATCACATGACTCTGATTCTGATCTATTGAGTATTGGAGGAACTGGTTTTACAGTAGATTGAAAAAATAAAAATGAATTGCTTAGTAATTAGATGGAAAATCCTACATATATATATATATATATATATATATATATATATATAGATAGATAGATAGATAGATAGATAGATAGATATAGAATATTATTAATGGACATTACGCTGTACTATTTCTGTAGTCATAAGAAGTATGAAACAATGTATCAGTACTTACGATTAATGTTTGCTTGTGAATACGTACAATTTTTAAGTATATTTGGGTATAAATTTCTCACGAAATAAAATATTCAAACTCCTGCATTATTTGAAAACCATCTCTTCAATTCTTAAAAAGGTATTTTACCATATTTTCTGCACTCTTATTGTTATATAAAGCTATTTTTAAGTAAATGTTTAAAATAAATTTTAAATAAATTTTGAAAATTTCGCTCCATGTTGTAGTTTTGAAAGAGAAGATTGTATTTCTAATTAAACGTATGGAACCTAAGAATTTTTTCTGTCCTTTTTTTTTCCAAGAAATTTAAATTATGAATGTTGTCTTTGTGATTTTAATTTTTCATTCGTTATGTTTGTTACATTTTTTTTTCAATTCAATTTATTAGGAGAAGTACTTTTTAGATTTCACATTGTTCTGATGACATAGTTCTGTTGCGAACGGTCTTTCTCCTCTTTTTCTTTATGTTATTGAATTGAGTTAAATGAAATGTTTTAATCTGACGTTTATTAACGTCGTTTTTCCTATTTCCTACTTTATTGACTGCACAGACTTGTTTTTGCACTACCATATTGTTATTTGATTCATTTTTATCTTGTTTTGAATATCGACTGGAATATTCCTAAATTTCTCCTCGTCCTGTCTCCTAAAATCGATTCGAACACATATATCGATAACAAAAGAAATAAATATGCAGATAAAAATTTGGAAATATTTGTTCCCTAACGTGATGCAACATGTATACTGAAAACAGCTGCCAGTTTTTGAAATGAAAATAATAATATATTTTAAAAAATATATATTAATATTCGCTGAAGAATATTATATCCGTCGTTGTTCAAGAACTGTTCTTTGTGTGAGAGTAATTTGTAGGTATCATTTTTGTATAAAAGGTTCATTTTGTAAATGATTTTGGAAGAGCAAGACTCGATCACATCCTTGAAATGTATATATTTCCTCTCTGAAGTTTTGCTTTTTGGAATATTTTTTGAAGAAGAGAAAAAAACAGTTAGCGTTTGATACTGCACACATACACATAATTCGTATATCACACTGTATTGTATCAATTTCATAGTTGCATCGCAATGAACAAATACAAACTAAAATAACAAGAACAAATAATTCAAAGAAATACGGAGTGGAATATAGGATATGTGTAAAACGAATTACAGTTCGAAATGGATTTAACAATCCTTTTTTATCACCATATGAAATTAAGATGCTTTTTCTCTTATGTAACACAATAAGATATATTTTCAACAGAAATTGTTGTATTTGATGAGGGTTGCTTTAAGTGCAAGGGATTCATATATATAAATACTTATTCTATATCAGTCTAAATGAGAATGACCATTAAGAATACTAACAACAAATACATATTTCATGCGGAATTTAAATATTTTAAAATACATTAAACGTTATAACCTGCATCCATTCAAAATTTGAAGAATTTTAAGAAAATTCCTTAGTAATGTTTAAATTTCTTACTTTCATTTATTCCGTTAATTTAGCCGTAATCATCAAGATCTTTTAAAGGAAGTCACAGAACCTTTCAGTTTTTATAACAAGACTAAGTATTTTTTCCTATTTTCTTTTACCTGTCAAAATCTGGTAGTACCAGCAATATTTATTTTAGTGTGCTTACGGCCTTGTACAATGCTCGTTAAATTGTTGATAGGAAGCAAAAAATGAGTGTGAGAGATTTTTTTGTTTTTGTTTCCGGAGTTTTTCGGTCGATTTGCAGCTGAAGTGGTAAGGCCGATTTATTAATTGTTCCAATTATTGACTGGTAGATTTGCCCGCATACTCCTTAGAAAAAGATTCCGCAATATTTACAGAAAATTTTATACTCAATTTAGGAATAAGTAAGCCGTTGGTATTCTATTAGTAGTTTATATCGAAATTTCCTCTTCACGTTTTCATTACCGAATACAGAACTTGGAAACACATTTGTCTGTGCGTGTTGACATCCAAAAGTTTCAAAGAATATTAATGTTTTTTATGTGAATTACCTTGTTATTGACTTAATTTTATATGTAAAATCTTTCGAAATTGCGATGTCATTTTTTTTTTTATCAATTTGGGTAATTTCTATAGAACAATAAGTTATATAGTTTCGCACTTGTATTTCCGTTTCAGGTTCCCAGAGGTGATTTAATTTCTCCAATGCTATTTAATGAATGCTTTTCTGCTTCAAACTGATTTTTGGAATTTTTTCACCTAGAATCGAAACATTAAGAAAGATGTAAAATATTTTAATTTTTAAGACTATAAGCTGAATAATTGAATTAAAAGAAAATAGATCGATCCAGATTCCTTGATTTCATTTCGTTTACAAAAGACGAAAGCCAACCTTTCGTGGACGTTTCAATTCAACAGAGAGGTGTATGCTGAGATGGGTGATTTCCTAAAGATTGTTGAGACTCTCATAGGTCATTGTGTTTTTGAACATAATGCCTCCTATAATTGTTTCAAAGGAAACTGTTGCGAAAGGAATCATCTTCTATAGGAATAAAACCTCTTCCCATTCCTCATCTATTGTTCTATAAATAATGAATCAAAGATATTTTTTTAAAAACAGCAAACACATTTCTATTCTTTTCTCAGCAATTGGTTAAATAGAACCCTTTTTTCTCTTTACGATGAAAACAAATTTAAGCATGGGGGGAAGAAAAAAGTTGTTTAAAAATGTTTAGAGTTAGTATAATAAGAATAATCCTGAAATATTTAAATTTCGAGAAAAAATTCTTGATTGGGAAATGTGCATGTTCTTTTGCGCTCCTCTTGGATGCACCACTGGATTTTAGTATATTTTCGTACTAATTTATCTCAAAATTTAAATACATTTTAAATATATCCATTACTCCCTGCTACATTTCGAAATTCTTCAATACTTTAAGATGTGTTTAACCCTATTTATAGCAATTGTGTTGTTTTATATAGCTATGTTTAGGTAAATTTTTAAAATAAAATTTTTAATGAACTTTAAAAAAAAATAAATTCGTGGTAAGCTTTTAAATTATTTTTTTTTGTAAGTAGGTGCATGAAATGAAATAATACTTCTACTTTCTTTACGTATTTGTCAAAAATGTGTTGTGTATGACATTGAATTCAGTTTCTTTTATGGTATGTTTGTTGTATTATTAATTTTTCCAAAACAATTTATTGAATGACTTCTCTCCTTCGGAAAGATTTCTTTCTTTTATAGTTTTAACATGATATGATGACGATTTTCTTTTGCGATAGCCCCAAATAATTTTTTTAGGAAAGTGGACTAAATAAAATAATTCTATTTGAAATGAATTTATTTCATTTCTTGTCGTCGACTTCGAGTATTGGGTTTGTACTACCGTTTTGTTAATAGGTTATAACATCCAGTTTAGAATACAAATTGAACATTTTAAAATTATTATTTTAAATTTTATATATTTATTTTTAGCGCTATAATTTTTTTATCCAATTAAAACCCACTCTTATCCGAAAGTATCTGGCATCAATATATTGCTTAAGTATTGGTAAGTTACAAATGTTAACCTGTTAGATAAAGACCGCATACAAGAAAATGTGTATAGTAATTGCAAGAAAAAAAGCAAAATATTAGTTAATACACTTCAACAAATAAGTTGATCAAACACACGTTACTTATGAATTTCCTCATGAAATGAAGCAAATGGATGAAGTGTAACACTTTTTGATTATTTTTACCATAATTATTTTTTTTTTCACATAATTGCTCAAATGTACTATTTTCTAGAAAAGACTTTAATAGTAATATTTAGAATCAGACGTATTTAACAGTAAATTAATATTACAATTTAATCAAAGGAAGGATTTTATGAAATCCCTTATCAGAATAAAATCTATGTTCCTATTCAAGAAATAATGTATAAATTTTTCATTACTAGCTATTATATCCAAAACTTTTATTTTTATTTTCAGTGAATGATGGATAGAGTAATCATTAAATATATACAGTAATATCTTATTTATTATGAAACTAACATAGAAAGTTTCAGAAATATGTTAATACTATTTATTCGTAATTTATAAACAATTGAATTAACAAGATAAAACACTATCAGAGAGGTAAATGCTTATGAAATTTACGAGATTCGAAAATTGTATATGATTATTATTACTAATATTCATTTAAAAACTTTATATGACAACATTAGCATTCGATCTCATTTTATTCTCAAGATGATTGGGACTTCATGTTTCTTCGAGTAATTTATCTGTGAAGGTATTTAGGATATCAGATATCTCATTTTAGAAGAAACATAATATCCGTTAGCTATAGATCTTGCTCATGACTCTTACAGTCCTTAAAATGTCAAAATAATAGCAAGAAATATTTTCCACTTAAAATATAATTACAAGTTGCTCGTGCTGCCATCCAACGATAAAAATAATGAACACTAATGTTTTTCTTCTAGTCATGTTTTGGCATCAATAAATGTCCAAAAATGCAAAAAAAAAAAAAAAAAAAAAAAACTTTCGGAAGAATTTGCAAACTCTGGAATAAGTATTTTAAAAACTCTTAAGATTTTTCAATATCTTTTAACTCATGTTTTTATTATCCTAAATAAATATTTCTAAAAAACGATTGTTCTATTTTCTTGTCTCTTTTATATCTAATACACCTCCCCTAACTTGTTTCACTGTTATTGTTCCCTCAAACATTAAATTATCTCAATTTACATCTGAAATTCTTCGACCAGATACACATAACTTAAAAGAATAACCAGAAAAATGTTAAGGACAAATATATGATTATTTTATATTTATGTTGAGGTTGGAGAATTTTTCATGAACGTAATTAATCAATTGCTCAACAATTTATACAAAAATTCTATGAAATTTTGGATCTATTTCAATATGAAGTTACTTTTACTGATTTATAGGAACGAAAATACTAAAAATCACATTCTTGCGTTCTTATAAGATTCTAGCCTACTTTCTTGACACAGCAGACAGATAAATGAAATTTTTTTTAACTTTATGCATTTTTGAATTCGACCAAAACACAATATTGAGATTTTTCCATTTAATTTTATTGAAATTGTTCACTGCATTACTATGCTAAAATTAATTTATTTTTTAAACTGTGGGGATGAGATTATAATTTAAAATTTTATAAACTTTCTAGACTAATTAAATTTTCTTAATTTATTTATTACTAATATGGCTAATTTATTACTAATACTATTTTAAATGAGATCTGCAATGAGTAAGCAAACTTTTTCTGGTAAAGATAAGTAATGAGAAAAATTGTAAGCGAAATGAAAATACTTAAAACGAAAATAAAAGAATTTCTCTAAATTGTAAACTAGGGTTTTGAGTTTTTATTTATATATTAGAAACATCAAAATAAAACTTTGTATGCTCATTAAATTTATTTGAATATATTTATATATATATATTTTATTATCCGTATTCACCTTTGAAATCATTATATTTTAATACATCGAAGAACTTTTCTCTGTAACTTAAAAAGAGAATTGTTGCAAATTTCAGAACCTTCAAATAGGATTCGTTAGATGGCAGCACGCAGGAAGTTCACTTTGAAAAGAATGCAATCGGGGTAAGTTTTAAATTCTATGAATTCTTATTCCTTCCAAGCATGGCGGTTCAAGATACAATTACTTACTAAATGGACATTCAATTGTATGGAAACTTTGAATCAAAATTTAAACTGACGAATTTAAAATTTATTAAATAGTGTTATAAATCAAGGATTTCAATTATAACGTAACTTTAAGAAACATTTTATTCTTAAAAACTTTCCAATATAACTCCAAAGACAATACAATACTTTTGTTTTCTGAAGTTGTGATAGACTTCGAAATGGTGGAAGTGGTTCGCTAGCGGTCCGAGCCTTGCCCTTAACAACATCCAGTTCAGTCGAAACATTGTTCACACGTCTTGCACACATAGATGATATTTAGATTTAAATATCTAGACTATAAAAAGTGTTAAATAAGTACAAGTAAGAAAATATTCTACTTCAGCTAAGCTTTTACTTAAAGATTTACTATAACGTATAAAAATAGATTTTTTCGAATGTAAAATTATTCATAATTCTTAAGAAAATTTTAGAGGTAAATATATAATTTTTTTTTTATTTCCCATATGAGTCAGTATTTGTTTATTGATAATTATCTAAGTTTCTTAGTTAAGCATCTCAAGCTTTTATAAATTAAACGTTATTCTACGTTAAAAAGTCTTTGTTTTTCCTTTTAGTCTGTCTACAAATAAAAGCTTAGTTATAAAATAATATTTTAACTTATATTTCACTTTATTATTTTACTTAAAGACAACTGTCTTGAAAGGTTCTTATGAATAAATAATCGTTGAGTACCTGGATCATATAGAGAGCGAATTACTTTACTCGATAATTTTCCAACCAATTTAACAGAAGCAGTTTGGAATAAAAAAAAAATTTCTACATTGTTCACATGATTGGAAAGTTAATTTTATCTTGTTCAACGCAGATATGGTTGGATGCTATATTACTAGTTTTAGAGGATTTCAGTATCCGTTTTCTTACTTGCTCTTTTAAAACAAAGCGCGATGTTATGTAACTTCGAGCGAAATAAACAAAATAAAAAAAGAATTCTTCTCATCCTGATCCGTTGAACGATGTCGAAGAATCGAGGAAAGAAAATATTACCCATGATGTAGAAAATTCTTTTCATTCATTTACGTTGAATACATTTTAATTTTCGTTCCTATGTTTATTTATTTATTTATTGATAGAATACGCAGGAATCATTTGTTGATGTTACATATTTTTAAATGGAGGGTATATCTTGTCTGAAAGGCGTCCTTCAGGACATGTACTTTATATTTCGTTTTTACGAATACTTAGCATTATAAGCCTATTCCTTCCGTATATTCTGATATTTCTTTGCGGTTTTCATATCTACTAGTTTCAGCTTTACGTAATTGAAATGCTCTTTCTCTAGATTCAATTTCAGTCGGCAGAAAAAGTTTATGAGATTATTAACATCAGATTTCTTATCGTTGTCTTGAATTCGAATATATTCTAAAGTTAATTCACAAGGCAGCAATTCGATTATTATTGGACAAAGTAAATACGTAGTCTCCTTGACAGTGAAATGTGTAATGGCAGCTGCATTATTCTTTTCAGTTAAACTAAAACTACTTAAAGCAGTCGCTGCGATTCCGCATAATAACGATTTTAAATGGATGAACTTAATATTACTCAATGATGGATTATTATGAATAACATTTTCGTACTGGTTCATGAAATCTAAATATTTATCGGAATCGCCATTATATTTCGAAATCATAAGTTTTGGTAATTTTACCGTTTTTATTTCTGGAGGAATACCAACACTGTTTTCTTCCGAAGAATCCAAAGTATTACTATTTACAGAATAATTTTTATATCTTTCCGGTTGTAATTATTTAAAAGGATTTTTGAGTTTGGTTTCGTAAAGAATAAATTTATCTTCATATTACGAAAATTTATGAATTTTTTTTTCGATTTCTTCCGGTTTCATACATTTATCTACTTCAAAATTTAATTTTTTAACAGTAGAATCTTTAATTAATGATAGTTCGAATTCGCTTTCAAATGTCTGTAAGTCTGAATCTTGATCATTAAGATCAGCCTCATTTTTAACTAACAACTTAGTTAATTGTTTTCACTTCGTAGAACGCTTATTTTTAAGCTTTAGAAAATCATCCATATACAATTCAATTCAGTATTCATTATTGAATCAAAAAAACAATAAATAGTTCAATTCTATCAGAAATAACGATTTTCATATTCAAATAACACAGATCAGAATTACTCACCCATACTTTTTTCAAGTAGAGTTTAAATTCAAGGATAAAAAATCATTTACCTTTCAAATCAAAATTCAAACTTCAATTTTAACTTCATAATTTAACATTTCAATTCTAATTCGAAGGTTCTGGATTTCGGCACCCCACTAAATGTTATATTCAAACGATTTTTAATTTAATAGGTTTGGATGGGCTCGAAATATTTTAAAACAGCTTATCAATCACTTGGACATACACACCCACATAGACATAACTGGTTCAAATCAGAATTTGGAGTTAATTATATTTCTGGAGCGACTTTCGAATTCGACGTACATACAACATCACCATTCTTTTAAGTTCTGTTAACTTTCTCGATTTCCACTGGCGTTGCCAATGAGGGTTTAACATCCTATTCTAGAATAATTGAGCTCGCGAAAGCGGAGGTACTCCTATGAGATACTAGTAGTTTACGGGGGAGCATTGTGTCATATAGCAAAATTCCTCGTAAAATCCCTACCATAAGTCGCAACACATGTGGCTTAAAAATGTCGCAAACATACCTCTGGGCTATCACGGTGCTCTGGATCAATATAAGGGGTGAGCGTGTTTCGTATGCGATGGCACCCTATACCATCACAGCAGTTGCGGGAATGGTGCAACGCTATACAGCGAAGGCAGGATTGACACTTTCAATAAGGGGTCTCTACACACGTACACGCATGTCAATGCAGCCCAAATTGAATCTAGATTCCTCGGTAAAAACTACCTCATTCCATTCGTATTCAGTCCAATCTGCGAGCGCGACACCACTCCAAACGGAGCCGATGATGATAGGGTTGCAATGGCAGTACACGTAATCGGCGCCACGATACCGACAATCCATCAGCCAGGCGCATTGTAATAGTACGGACTGACACAGAACCCCGTAGTGAAGATGCTGACTGTGTATGGATAATGGAAAATGAGATAGTTTGCGCTAAGCTTCCGTTTCGTATTATGTAACGGTCCTCTTGACCATTGATCCGCGGAGGGTGTTCTGAGCCTGGTCGTAGTTTAATACACATCTCCATTGTCCACTGGTCCCAACTCTTCCTCACAGTAAAGACAGAATTGCCTTAGTGGTGAACTACTCACTCAACTCACCGCTCGGTTTCCATCATCTCTATGATTCTTCCTCTCTCGAAATCTGAGAGATATTCATATTGTTCCCCATGGCTGCGTCCTCCATAGCAGATGAAATACATAAATGCGCAAATAAGGTAACCTTAAATGTTTTACAATCCAAGAGGAGTGAAATTCAACTCCCTCTGGCGGCATTATGCTAAGCGCCATCCCGCTGCAATTCTAACTCTTTACATTTCTGCTTGACCCGTCGGTTCATGCCACATTTTGTAACAATCCCTTGATAAATATTAGTAAAACTATTAGATGTTATCAATGTTATTTTGCAAAACTTTTCCAACTATAGTAATATAAGTATTTGGACCATTAAAAACCAATATTGAATTTAAAAGTTAAACAGTTCTGAATTTAATAGGAACTTTGTGAAATTTAGGAAATACAAATCAGTGAGCAAATTTTATCAAATTAAAAGTATATCCTATTTTTCAATACGCAGCTTTAATTTTATTATATATATATATATATATATATATATATACTGAAAATCTATGAAAAAATAATTTAAAACACTTAAAAAGACAAAAAACCAGAAAGAAATGTAACAATGAAAGAAAAATAAATGAAAATATGGAACCCAGCAAGTCAAAAAGCAATATCGGGCTGAGGACCGATTAAGCGGGGTTAAACTAGTTTAATGGTACCAA
>BMAW01040488.1:15203-26780 GCA_019974015.1 Nephila pilipes | reverse complement strand
ATGTGTGTGTGTATTAATTATATATATATATATATAGCAGTGCCATCTTCAACGAAGATTAGAAGTTTAGATCCCGAGGTGTAAGCATATAGAAATGCGTGTCCGTCTTTATCTTTAATTTTCATCATTCAAAAAACTAATATTTCTTAGAAAATAAGCTTAGTTCTTCCCAACATATCGATGCTAACCTCCATATTCGGGTCTCGGTAAATGAACCAACATTTATACCAGTATTCTTCTCGCGCAATGAAAACAAACAGAATTACTCGCGCATAGTATCTCATACTCCTACGCTCTTACTTATGTTTTCTGCCTCTGAATCTCTGCAAAAATAGATAAAAAAAGCATAACAAATGGAAGAATTCAGAAGTAAATATATATATTAATTTAGTTTTAATAAATTAATTTATATAGTTTTTCTGTCCTTCTTATTATGGAGTTCATCACATATTTTATAGAGTCCTTTGGCATTTGTAGCAGGTGGTGAGATGTCTTCTGCGCTGGATCCTAATTCTTCTTTTAAGCGCTTTGGATGCATTGCCTATTGGCTCCTATTTTTTCTTGTATTCTACAAGCATGAATCTCAAACATTTTAAAAATGAGCGTCCGGTTTGATTAAGAGTCGGAAGTTTCTTTGTAGATAACAAAAGGAAGCGAGCATTTATTGCTGCAACGATCAACAACGCACAAAATATAACCAAATACCAATGAATACATTTCTAGTTGTAGAATATGTTGAGCATATTTCTTCAACATCACCTGCGCCTTTAGTTAAATTATAAAATGTGATGATCTCACGTTTTTTCAATTCTCCTGTAGATAGATCTATAGCGTCATCATTTTGCATTGTCGAAGTTTGAACAGCATTCCTATTCTAGGGTGTATATGACAAAATTGTTGTCTCTTTTTTAGATACCAAACATTTAGGAATAAATTATTTCTGTTCCTTGAAATAAAAAATGTTGGAGAAATTTTTTGTTTTTAATTTTTTCTCCTGATCCCAGTAATAGTTATTTTTTTTCTTCTGTAGGTAAAATGCATACCGCTATCAACTTTTAAATTACATCTTGATTTATAAAGCGGTTAAATCGAACTTTTTGCAACACTACTTGGGCTATTATCTACCTCAAATGGCCCTTTTGACTTATTACACTTCCATATTCTACGTATAAAATAATCTTGAAAATGCCAGTGCAAAATTTTTGTATCTTACTTAAACGGTTTCCTCGGCATATAGTGCCGAAATGGACCTAACTCTCTTAATGGTTCCAGTTTCTCACCTATAGTAGCGTATTCACCTACATTATATGATTTTTGGCAGTTTCCTACAAATTTTTCAAAAAGCTCTCGTTTTGGAGCCAATTTATCTGAATGTTTCCCGTTTGGACAAATCTTCAAAGCTTAGACACCTCATAAGAAAAATGATTGCATAGATTTCAGAAATATCTCAATTCTGGTGACGTCTAATACCCAAAGATCTTTCACGCTTACATGTGATAATTTATATATACCGAAAATATATAACAATCCAATAAATGCTCTTATTTCAGCTTCGTTTGTTTTTGTGCATCTCTTTCTCGTGAAAAACGATCTTTTATTGACACAATAAAAGTATTTGTGTATTTTAATATAGTTTGAATCAATTCAAGATAGATTGGTACATTCAATGATTCTGAAATCACTTTGTCATCTTTCGAAATACATGTATTTCCAGGAAGTTTTGTGATAATGTTTCTTGAGGACACTCTAACGTTTGGACGGAATTTCGCTTTTGACTAAACTATTTCTTTGTTCCTCCCGATAAAAAAAAAACTGTTATCATATTCTACATGATCTTCTGAGTCTGAGTCAATTTCTGTAGCAGTATCATGATTACTGTAGCATTTCACGTCGTTTGGTTCTTCATTACCATCACTAAAGTTTTCTTCATTCGAAGACACAGTAACAATAAATGTCTTAAATAAAGTGTTTCATCTTCATAATTTCGAAAACGCGCCATATCAATCAAGCAATTAGAAACGCGTTCACGTTTTTAAAACTGTAACGGAAAAGCTCGCGCAGGGTGTGACATACCCGGATAGCTGATAAACAAATACATATTTTTAGAATTCGCTCACTGGTTCATCCCCTTCAAAGTTTTGACCTTAGAGTCAGGTACAAGAGGATTCACATATTTTCCAAAAAAGAGTAGAAAGAAAAATTTAAAAAAAGATGGGAGGTGGGTATGTGATACCCTGCGCGAGTAATGCCGGGTTAAAAATGAATTAATATTTAAAATGCGAACTTAAATTCACTACGCGAACAGGCTAACGGATAGGCTGCTGCCAAAAGAAACATATAAACTAAGTACAAATGGAACTTGTGATCGAGAACTTGTGATTAGTTCTAAGTGCAGACGGTACTAATAATCGAGAACTAGAGAGCATTGTTAAGTGCAGACGGTACTCATATTAGTAACAAGAAAAATGATACATATTAATGTGCAACCGCTCCGTTGGGATTTTTCGAGAATTTATGAAAAAGCAATTCTAAAAGATTTTAAAGAGTATTAACAGATGATTATTATACGCCTATTTTTCTGCGGTGACTGCCCAATTTTGGAGATATCACTGTTGAAAAGAGGTGTAAATACATCCTCTCTTTACCTTTCAATATATATGAAAATAAGTTTTATTCAGTGACTGTAGTACTCGAACTATATAAAGATGATAACCTTTAATGATATTCCTGTTGAATCAAACTTTCTTGAAAGAGGAAATATTAAAACAATTAAGTTGTTAAACAATATATTATTTAACGATGCTTTTGATCGAAATGCAAGAAAAAAATTCAGAATTTTTTCCTTATTTCCCACTCATTTCAATATTGAAGATCTCAATAAATTAATGAACGATTATTTTTCTATAAATAATTTAGTTTGTGTATTAAATGTGTTAAGTCTGGATATTAATGGTAAAAAAAGAACTGCTTAATATTCTTTTTCAGTCTTTATCGAACTTAAATAAATTACAAGCTTTAACTCTAAATCTCGAATCAGTGATTGAACTTTAATATGACGAAACAGAAAAAAATCCTGATGCTTCGTTTCCTCCTTATGTAACGCCTCCGGCATTGAATCATTACAACATATCTGCTGATACATTCGACAAGTCCCTCAATTTTGCTTAGAAAGATCTCTTAAATCCTTATCTGGTTTACTGGTTCTGATACATATGATATAAAGTGTTTTGTAAAAGTGATTGTGAAGAATCGTTTCTTTTTCTCCCATCGTTGAATGAACAGTAAAAAATAATATTTGCAAAAACTTTAATTGTAGGTCAGGCAAAAAGTTCTCTATATACGCAACGTAAACTTACGACATGGCTTTCGTTTAAAAAACCTTTATTAGAAAAATCTCGCCATCATTTAAATGCTACTGAAATTCTTTGAGAGTTAAATAGACGTAAAGTACGCAAAAAGAATCTCTTTTCGAATATTTTATAGCAATTAGAGAACTCACTAGTACTTCCTGAGAAATTATTGAAGAATCTTCATTATTTGAATATTTTATAAACGGCATACATGATTACCAATCAAATAAAGCTATTTTATACGATGATAAATATATTTCAGAATTTAAAGATAAATTTCGTATTTATGAAAAAGTAGTCAATGTTAGTAATAAAAAACCTTTTCCAAGAATAAATTTTCAATTCAAGCGAGGACGCAACATTAACTAAAAATGTAGCTTTCATAGGTCTGAAATCCAAAATGATAATGCATATAATAAACTTGTTTAATTGTAATATGTCTGGACATATTATAATAATCTTGTTTAATTGTAATTTGTCTGGACATATTTCTCGTTTTTGTCCCGAAAAACATAATGTAGTGTTTGTAAAAATTTTGGTCATATTTTTGCAAAGTGTACCTATAAACCTATTCCAAATCTAACCAACAATGCTGTGTCAACTATAAATCATTTACCTCCTTTATTGTATAAAACTGATAATTCTTTCATTTTAGTATACTGGTAATCAGAATTATCAATTATAGTATACTGGTAATCAGAATTATCATTTATAGTATACTGGTAATCAGAATTATCAATTATAGTACATTGATAATCAGAATTATCAATTATAGTATACTGGTAATCAGAAAACAATGATAATGAAAAATACATATAAAATGGTTTGCCATCTTTAACTACTCTTCATGGGTTACTTACATCTGTTAACTTCCCTACTTAGAGCCTGCCTCTAGAGGGCGTTCATTTTGTAAAGGGAGAGAGTGTGATGTCACACGATCCCCTCAGACGGGACCTGACCGAATCTGCGAGAGGAGCTGTTGTAAACGAGCGGTAGTAAGAAGAATAAATTATTGTTGTTGTTATACAACCCGATGTGTTTTTTGTCTAAGGATAACCGAGAACTGAAATCTGAGGTGATGATGATTAGTTTTAGTAGTACTTTTAAAAATCAGAAGAGGGATGTGTGTTGAAGCCCACGGTCAGACTGACATTTCTCTGAGAGAACGGCTTAAATGTGTATACTTTGTAGGCCGCTAACCTACCAGAATTGTGAAAGACACAAAAAAGTGTTCCCCTGGATTATATAGTGAACCGTGCAAAAAAAGTACTTTCTAGGACTCTAACCTACCGGAACTGTGAAAGAAAATGTGCTAAGTGATTTATTTTGAAGAATATTGAAATAGAGTTAAATATGTCGTTCTTCTCAAAAGGACGTAAAAGTGATTTAGTCGAGCTTGCGCTTGAATTAGACGAAAGTGTCCCTTCGGATGCTACCAATGTGGCAATAATTGATATAATTATTAACAGCAAGTTCTATGAAGAAGCTTTCGCGAGAGTATGTCTCGAGAGAATAATTGAAGATAGGATTGAAAGAAAAAGGGAGATGATTGAAAAAGAACAAAGGTTAGAAAGGGAGAGGATTGAAAAAGAACAAAGGTTAGACAGAGATAAGGAGATACAATTTGAACTAGAAAAATTAAGATTAGAAAAATTAATAATTGAAAACAATAGAAGAAAACAAAGAAAAATCCAAGAGTACTATGAAACACGATTTCAGCCTCAGCAGGAAAAGTTTGAATCTGAATTGAAAGAAAGAGACGAGAAGTTTATCGAAATTCAGAAGGAGAAGGAAAAATTATCCGAAGCTATAGGGTTACAGGATACCAGTATTGAAGAAAAAGTGCTTGTTGATGGAAGACGACTTCAGTCTCAACCGGAAAAGTTTGATTCTGAACCGAAGAATAAAGAACAAAAATTATCTAGAATCCAGGAACATGATGAAAAGTTCACGCAAGCCATACGGGAACAAAATGTCGTTAACAGAGGAAAAGAAGCGTTATTAGCACCAGTGATGCTACCGAATGATAAAGAAGAAGTGCAACGGAAAATACAGAAAGGAAATAAAGAGGACGGAAAAAGAAGACAGCAACGATGTCAAGAAGCATTCACACGTGTAGAAGGACAACAATTAACTAGAGCTCAGAAAGACAATGAGAAAATTTTAAAGGATGATACAGGAGAAAATATTCCCATTGATGGAAAGAAGGAAGCAGAGTTCTTCAAAACAGGCCCCATATCAAATCCGATTCAGTTGGGAAAAGCTAAAGACTTACGACAGGCAATTAGGTGGACAGAACGAGTGGTTAGCCAGTTTCCCCTCCGCAGAAAAAAGATACAATTTAAAATGAAGGGAGCGATTTCAACGCAAAGGAAGAAAAGCAATAAAGGAACCCGAACATTTCCCTGTCCCGTGAAAGAGTCACTAAGAAACATGTTTTGGAGACAAACATCGCATTTAGAAAAAGTTCGCACAGACAGGACTTTAAACAAAAAATAAAGAAAAGAGATATCGAACTCCAATGGAGAGGGTCCCCCTCTCGAAAGCGAAAGGAAGCTCCGTTTGACCCAGGGGGTTTCGGACACCTGCAAAGTTATGCAGCTGAAGAAAAAAAAAAAGAGAGAGCAGAAGGGCAAAAAGAGGACCACAAGTTCGTTGACCAAGAGGGATGGTCATTACAAAGTGTGGGAAATTTTGAAGGCCGTATAAACGCCAGGAAACAGACCCTACTCCCCGAAGCCGACAGTGAGAGAAAACTCCCGCCCCCACTTATTGACAAAGAAGAGACAAAATTTCAAGGAGGAATCAGATCAGTGCACTTCGGGAATGTGTTTCCTCCTCCCTTTGGAACCGAAATGCGGCATTACGAATGGGTGAGACAATTTTTTTTTATTTCTTTTTAGAGAGGCTTTTGCAGTGACAAAAAAAGGGGACTGTAAACTATTATTTTGCAAAGAACTTTTTTAAAACAAAAAGGAAAACAATTATTTTGTATTAAAAATTAATGAACAGTTATTTTCTCATGGAACATTAGAATATTTTATGGACTGAGTATTTAAGGAATTTTAATTTGATTATCTTCAAAAAAAAACTATTGATTGAATGTTATTTTTAAGATGTATTTTATTAATTTAGTTTTTGAAAAGGATAAGTAATTTTAAATATATCAACGAGGTTTTATTTTGATTTCATTATTTTGAAACAGAAATTATATATTTTGTATAAGAATTTAAAGTTAATGAATGTGCTAGCTTTTAATGAGTGTTTATGGATTAAACGGTTTGAATCTTAAGTGTGCCAACAAAAGTTTTTATGTTTATGTGATCTTTTATGATGAGAAGAATAATTGATATTTCAAGGTAATATCAACGAATGCTCAACGAATTTTATTTTGTAATGATGTAGGAATATTTTATTATATTTTGTGATGATTGGGAATATAATTTTGTAAGGATTTTGGAATATATTGAATTAGGAATGTAAAGATTTAGGGATACAATTTTGTAATGATTTATTTTGTAAGGATTTATTTAGGAATGTGCTTTTGTAAGGATATAAGAATGTGATTTTGCAATGATTTAGGAATGATCTTTTTGTAGGAATTCTTAGATTTGTGTTTTGATGATTGTGTTATGTTAAAGAATTTCTTTGTTTCATGTGTGAACCTTTTTGAGTCTAAAAGAGTTAAGCATGTTCTATGAAAATGAGAATATCGAAAGGAGAATTAATATTTTAAATATGTAAAAATTAAAAAAAAAAAAGGAGGAAGAAGAAAAATTAATATTTACAACTGTATGAATTAACCTTTATGAGGATACAGATATTCGATGTTTTGAAGTATGAAAATAGTAATTTGTTAGATATGAGTACTTTTTAAATTTGTTTATCTGGCAATCGATGCTTGAAATTATATTTGATAAGAAAAATATGTGTATGAGTTCAATATTTTGAAATATGAATTTTGTGTTGATATCTCGATATGAATATATGAATGTGTTTATGTAATTTTTTAAAGAAAAAAGAGAGTTGATGTGTATGTAAGCACGCTAAAAGATGTTGAGAAGTAGTATTTTAAAGTGTTTTGGTAATTTTAGTATTTTGTTATGAAAGAGAAATAATATTTGAACTGTATGATAACTAAGATTTTTGTTTTGAAGCCTTAAATTAGAATTATTACTTAAGAAAAAAAAATATTTTCTTTATATGTGCGTTGTGGAAGGAAAGATAATTTGTTGTGAAATGTAGATATAAGGGTGATTATGTAAAATGATTTGTGCATGATTATTGATATTTTATCTGTATACGGTAATTGATATTGCTATTTTAAGTATTTAAGGAATTTAAGTATTGATGTTTGTGTATAATTATTGATATTTGCTATTTTAGGTAATTGAGGAATTTAAGTATTGATGTTTGTGTATAGTTTGATATTTGCTATTTTAAGTGTTTGAGGAATTTAAATATTGATATTTTGTGTATGATAATTCATGGTTTTAAAGTATATCAGTTATTAATGATTTTTGTGGTAATTGAAACTGCAATATTGGGACAATTGTTTATCAGGTTGGCCGAACTGTTAACTTCCCTACTTAGAGCCTGCCTCTAGAGGGCGTTCATTTTGTAAAGGGAGAGAGTGTGATGTCACACGATCCCCTCAGACGGGACCTGACCGAATCTGCGAGAGGAGCTGTTGTAAACGAGCGGTAGTAAGAAGAATAAATTATTGTTGTTGTTATACAACCCGATGTGTTTTTTGTCTAAGGACAACCGAGAACTGAAATCTGAGGTGATGATGATTAGTTTTAGTAGTACTTTTAAAACATCTTTTATTAATGGACACATTACAGTAATCGGTACCTGTATACAAGAATTTACAATAAATAATCAGGAATTTATTCTTAACTTTTTGTTGTTACTAAAGAAACTATGACGTCTAATGCTATTATTATTGGCATGGATATTTTAACACAGGCCGAAATAAAAATCCACACAGACGATGTCATATTAATGAAAATTTTGGATGCTAAAACGGAAAAGGCAGAACAATTTTTGTTCTCCAACATCTCAATAAATGATAAATTGGAACCATGTTACTAAAACTCAACGAAATTTTCTTCAAAATTTTGGTTTCACACTATAAGAGAACTAAGACTAAAATTACTGATATCCATATGTCTATTAATTTAAAGAATAAAAAACTAATGACACGTAAACCACGAACATTACCTATCGTTGAAAAAAAAATTGTAAATGATGAAGTGATGAAATGGTTGGCAGATGGTATTTATGAGCCTTGCTCTTCTGATTTCTCTAGCCATGGGGTTGTTGTTAGAAAAAAGACAGATCACCGAGAGTTTATACTGTTTATATACAACTTAATAAAAACATTGTAAAAAAAAACTGAGTCGTACGATTACTTCTATCGGACTCTGGGACGTAGCCTGATTAAATATAACTAATTATAATAGTCAATAATAGAATAAGACACAAAAAAAGCTTTTCCAAATCAACTATTTATTTATCATTTGTTCTAATACAATATTTAATGAGTTTTACCACTCTCTCTACTCTAAGAATAACCCACAAATTCGAATATTATTTAAAAATACATCTTACCAAACCCTTCCACTTGAGGTTGCTTTACCTGTAAAATCCTCTGCTACAGCTGGAGCCAGTAACTGCTCTTGACATTTATGGCCTTTTTCTAGAAATATACTCTAAGTTGACCACACTCTTCCTAAATCATCTAAATTTTTGCTTTAGTTATATATCACTATATCTGACTCATTTCACTTTATTTCCACCGGCATCTAATTAACATAATCACGTTTCATGTTGGATGGGAAGAAATTCTTATTTCATGCAATCGATCCCAAGGTTAGTGAAGTGAAAATATCGAATAGCCCAACGTCACATAACTATCCCTTACCTTTATTAGATGATCAGCTTGATTACGTTAGAGATACAAATACGTTCAGTACCATTGAGCTACGTAATACTTTTTTCATTTAGAAATAGAAAGAAATAGCCAACGGTACACATCATCCCTGATACGTAATGGGCAATTTGAGTTTGTACGCGCTCCTTTCGGTCTTTGCACGTCACCAACAGGTATTCAGCGGTACATAAACACAATATTTATGGATTTGATTATCAAAGATCATGTTTTAATTTATATAGATGATGTCGTCATAAAATCTGAAAATACAGAAGTAGTTCTCGAAAGGCATGCATTAGTTTTTTCACTCGATTCTTCTTATAAATTAGACATAAATGTTCAAAAATGAAAATTTTTAAATAAGCAAATAACAGTTCTTCGCCATGTTATTTAAAAGGATAAATTGTTCCCTTCACCACTAAAACTCAAAGCTGTTCTTAATTTTACTAAACCTAAATGCCAAAAAGAACTACAATCTTTTATTGGTCCTTCTAGATATTTGCAGAAAACCATTCTAAATTTCTCCATCATTACACATCTGTTAACAGAACTAGCGATGAAAAATCAAGAATTTAAATTGGCTCATAAAAAATATAAGCATTCAATTGTCTCAAACAATATTTATCTCTCCACCTGATCGGAACATTTACAATCAAAACGCTGCGATCGAAATCCATTGTATTGCTAGTATTCATGGTTATGAATGTATTTTACTCCAAAAGTAAATGACACACCACATGCTTCACACAATATATTTTGTGAGTAAGAAAATGACAGATGCCGAAAGAAAATGTATCAGCAATGAACATGAAGTCTTAGCAATTGTCGGAGCATTAAAAAAAAAATTTAGAGTTTACTTGTTAGGCAGACATTTCAAAATAATGACTGATCGCAACGGGTTCGCAATGGCACTAAAGAAAAAAGATTTGTGTTGTTGCAAGATTTGGATTATGAAATAGAACATGCTCCGGTTCCAAAATGAATCACGAAGATGCATTAAGTAGATACCCAGTTATTTTCGTACAAGACAGGCTCGTTTCAAAAATCAAAATGGCTCATAAACATAACATTTAAATCCAAACTAATAGAGAGGTATTAAAAATCAAACCTTATAACGATTACGTTTTAAAATCTGATCTACTCTACAAATTTGTTGATTCTGAAGAATTCTTCGTTGTTCCTAACAATATGCAGAACGACATTACACGCTTCGCCCTCGAGCGTGGAGACTATGCATCCAAATGAGCAGAAGAAGTACTCAAGCAATAATTCTATATCCCTAAAGTTAAAGAGAAAAACAGACTGTTTCATTCAAAAATGTGTTCCACATATTTCGGTTAATCACAAACGTGGTAAACCAAATGGTCTACTATAACCTATCGAAAAAGAAGCCATTGTTCTACACACATTACATGTTAACCATTTAAGCCCATTCCCTAAAACAATTTAGAATTATGTGCAAATTTTTGCCGTCTTTGACTGCTTCTGAAAATTTGTATGGCGCTACCCAATGAAGTCAACAAATGCTGAAGAAGTTATTGCAAAATTATAATATCAAAAATACATATTTGGAAACCATCTCGAATTATTTTTGATTGTGGTACCGCATTAACTTTTAAACTATTTCAAGATTGTTTTAGTACCGAAAAAATCGAACATTTACCATTCACAATCGGATTACTTAGATCAAATGCACAAGTAGAGTGATTAAATTCTATATTAAAAACAATTGTATCCAAACTTTCCATATGTTAATTAAAAAAATGGTATGTGCACGTCAAAGAAGTCCAGGAGGTTACAAATTCAACGTTCCAACAAAGTACTGAAATAACTCATTTCGGATTGCTATTTGGTACTTAAAATGAAGACGTCACAAGATCTCAATATTTAAAATTTACTTAACGATGAAATTCAAGCTGAATTCTTCTGCAACAGTGACGCTTTAAGGAAACAAGCTAAACAACAAATCCTGAAAGTTCAAGATGAAAATAGAAGACATTACAACCTCCGGCGAAACACGCCATCAACTTCTAAGCTTCATGATCTTATGGCCATGAAGCGTACTGAACTCGGACTAGAACTCAAACTGAAACCCAAATACTTAGGTTCATACAAGATAACAAAAAACAAACCGAATGACACTTACGATGTTGACAAGTGTGTCTTTTTTGAAGAACTAGAGTAAGCTAGTACTTGAGTTGAATATTTCAATCATTGAACTAATGATACTATTACCTGATGAACAAATGCAATGACATTTTCATCTGAACTTAAAAAGACACCCCCCCC
>BMAW01040484.1:389869-421521 GCA_019974015.1 Nephila pilipes | reverse complement strand
ATGGCAAGAAGCCCACAAGCACCGATGGCGCAGAGGTGAAGTGGTCTTTCACAGAGCGTGAGGTACCGTGTTCAAAACCCAGAGTAGACAACGTTAAAGTTTCGTTTAATTGTTTTCTAAAATTTATAAAACCTTCTAGGGTAAATTTATTTTACCGAAAAGAAAGACTATTAATGTTTGATAATATTCGTAACAAAAATGATTAAAGGAAACTTTATTTACTATACAATTGAAATCTCCGCAGAAGTTATTTCAGCCTTGTACAGCTCATACATCCTTTTTTTTATGTTGGAATTAAATATTTATACAATTGTATTCAGTAAGAAATGTAACATTAAATTCTAACTAGTGGCCTTGTTACACAATTGTTCATGGTCGTGAGCTCGTGGACATCGATATTTCATTGGAGATTTCTATTGGAATTTTTATTCCACCAAGACTGGGACTGATGTATGTTAAATTCTCTTGGTCTGAAACTCTTTTCGATAAAAGCTGCTATGTAGAAGTTGCCATCTCAGCTATTGACTTCATCATCGGACACTGATTCAAAGTAACGAGGAAGGTAGGGTTAGAGTGTGGCAAGGTGATTACTTGCAGTAATTGATAAATTGGAGCATTCGAACAAACTCTTTAGTTTCATGTATTAGAATCCTAAACAGACGTACATCATACTTTGGTTTCGATTTTGTTTCAGAAATGCTCAAGCGTTATCATCGCATCTTGCACGCAGTTTTAGATTTTCAATTTTTGATATTTTCTGAAAACAAATAAAGATCGAGCAAAATGTTATACAAATATAGGCTTCGTTTAAATATTTCATGAATTAAATATTTATACACTATTTTCTTAATATTCTAAGCGCTCAAAAAAATGACAATACCTTCTGTGGAATTAATGTCACATAAAAAATATTGCTGTCTTAAGTACTCTCTAGCAATAACAATTATAACAATTATGCATAAAAATATCTATCATAATATTCTACAATTGATCAACATATAAATATAATGAATGAATTCGATTGATTGATGGTTTATTTTCATATCAAAACGCGAGGGTTAGTGGTTGCGTACTTCCTGATTTTGAACTTCGGTTCATTGACAAGGATGATACCTGCGATGGTACCTTTCTTTCCGAACTTCCTCATCATGCCTAGATAACACTTGGAGCTATGACTAATCTAGTGTGCATCAGCCCGGTTACACGGAACGTCTCAAGTGGCATTTGCATTCCAGTGCACGACGGAAACAATGCAGGTCGCGAGTTCGTGACCATAACAAATAGGCTACCATGGCCCCATGTATTAATTCGAAAATTGGTAGTAAATTAATTACTTGAATATAATTGAAATTATATGTAATCTGTAATAACTAATATTCTGAAGAACATGCCTTTTATTCAAAATTACTAGAAGATTGGTCCAAAACATTTAATTCAAACAACAATAACATTTTCGGTGTTATCTTCTGTTTGTAATATCATTTATCTTGGATAGGTCTAAATGAGAGCTCTTTTTTTTCAAAATTCAGATTTACTCTATTTGGTAAGAAGAATTGAAGGGAACTGAACAAACCAGAGCATTTCCGTTGTTTCTATCAACATTTTCATTCCGATTCGATTTTCTTATTGGAAGTTTAGTAAAATCAAAGTCGCATATTCTATTTTTAATTAATACGTTTGTGGGATACTTTACCGGATATGAAACATGTGCCATATTGAGAGTCATATGTAATCTGTCAGCACTCAAAGAACTTCTACAAAATAGAAAAATAAATAGTTAACAGTTCCGATAGAGACTTCCAACATTTGATATTAAATAGATGGCTAACCATAACCTGGGATTTAAGTTTATTAGAGACGTTATTCGTTACGTTTTGATTGAATATTGGCCTGGAATCCATTGGACTCCCTGTGGTATATTTGTTCATCAGAACCATGACTCACCGTTCACCCCTTCAGTACAAAGAATTATCCAGAATACTTTAGATAACAATGTGGTGTGGATATATAAAGAATATGACAATCATTTTCCAACAAAAAATATTTCTGCGCAGCAACATTATGGATTTTGTCTAGAATTAACAGAAAGAATGGGTGAACCACAACCAGAGAATTTGACATTGTATTTTTTAGCTATATGTGTAACTGTATCACTAATTACAGCGCTTTCGGTTTTGTATGATGTAAGAGAAGCACCTCATATATCGCATATATTACTTTTTAGTTACTTTGCAGAATTAGTAAATCTTGGTGCGATTACCGATACGTTTTGGGAAGAATTGCAATATATGTGCGAATTATGGCTAAGATAAGCGGACTGGAAAATTTTAAAATATTTAGGCAAAATTTAAATATGACTGAAATATAAATTATTTTAGTGCGATTCCTGACTGTTACTGATTTCATTGATTAATCATGGCTTTTGTACGTATCTCAGATTGTCTTGTTAATTTTAAATGTATTTATGGTTACATGGATTATATATGCATATTATACTTGAACTGTTTTAGACTTGAAGTGGATGTCAAAAGTAAATTTTAGTTAAATCAATTTCATCTAATTCCAAATAATTTTTCTTTTCATGCGACACTATTATTTTGACATGTACGATTTGTGGTAATTGAAAACATGTTTTGTAATATAAAACATTTAATAATTTTGAATGAATTATTCAAATTTAGAAGCTAATTTCTAATTTCACTTGGAATTGTATAAATTTGTTCTTCAGTTCTTAGTGTCTCATACACCCACACAATTACAGGTTGAAATAATTAAATAAGTATATGCTACAGTGAATAAATGTAATTTTTAAGTAAATAATAAGTATTCTAAAATGTAAATACAATCAGTACAGCTGTGAATGAAAATTTTCTTGTAAGCTTTCAAAATAAAATTTTCTTATTTGTTAATGAAATTTGTTATTTTTTATATTCAAACGCAGATAAATGTGTAATTATTACGGACACATATGTAAATTGTTTCCATTAGAAAGTTGTCCTGACCATTTAATGTTTGTCGAATAATTTAAATGAAATAAATACAATCCCTTTAAAATTGAAAGTGGCATTCATATTTGTTTCGTAATAAAAAAAATTTAAATTTAGAAATAAATATTTCCATTTAGGTAATAAAATGAATATGTATAATAAAGCATTAAAATAAGGCAAAAATTCTACTTAAATTCTTTTTTTCTTCCTATCTTATTTTTTCGTTTAGTCGTAAGTTCGAACCTTGACCGCGAAAGACCCGCCTTGTATTCTGGGCTGATGCATATTAAATATATCGGGGCCCAAAGTCCTCCCGTTGTCGTAGTCCGAAAGTTAGGGAGTGGGGATGCTAGCTCAGATGTCGTTTTCCTCACTTGACTGAGATACAAAATCACGAGATCCGTCACCAATAGCCCCAATGTTTCTTCTTGTGGATGTTAATAAAAACTATAACTCCATTTGGTGAGGAAGTCCCCGGACAGTTTTCCTTCGTCACTTCACCTAGATTGAAAATTACGAGATATTTAGCCATTTGACCTCGTTTTGCTTCTCAGTGCGTCTTTAATAAAAAAAATCAATCGACAATATATCACTGTAGAAATTTTTTATTCATAGAAAAGAGAATTTACTTGCTTTTTGGTGTTTACGTGATAGCCCATAGGATAGTTCTTTTATTAGGAGCATTTAAAATACTAATAAATTGGGTTAACTAATGATTATTTGTTTTGGAATCATTGTTGTTTTGAAATTGCCTGATGGATTAGGTTCAGCATTATTTAAATTAATATGTTTTCTACAGATGAATTAAATACGTTTTATACTAACTCTCTTCATCAAGTGAGATTCTATAATAAACCAAAATATTATAGATAGTAACATTTCAAAACAAGATCAATGAATGTGTATTGGCCAGTCATACGAATTGTATGTAATAAACTTTTTTTTAAAAAATATCGTACGTTGATCTTTAAAATTTTTAACTATACATTATTACGGATAATGTTTCTTAAAGTTTAATGAAACACTACTACTAGTATTGTATCATTGCACTATTTCCTCGAACTATCCTTTTCAGGTACTCGCAATCTTTACATACGTGTTGTTGTTGTGACCGAGTGCGAAAGAATAGACGCAAGGTAGTTCATGCATGTTGTAGGAGGCGACTAAAATTGATACCGAGTGTCTGGAGGTATAGCCGGGCTCCCTACCCCTGAGGATTATATCAGAACTTGCCTGCTTTAGGTAGGTACGGGCATCATGACCCCGAGGCATCCTAGTGATCTTTTTCTTTCCCATGGGATTACTGTCTTTTGTAAACACGGTTGACGTACTCCTGAGATACCCTAGCGATTATTCTCTATTTTCGACTTTCTTTCTTGTCAGCTATAATTTTATCTTTTTCTATTTTCTCACGTCTACATCACACTTTTACATTTTACTAAAACTTCACTCACTCGCTTGCTTTGTTTAACGCAGTATGGTTATATCTAGCTTTTGCGTCATTACAAATATATTCACACAACTACTCATTCAATCGTCTCGATCACAGTGACACTTTGCTTAACGCAGCATGGCCACATCTGGCACTTGCGCAATAAAACTTACCATCACTCACTTCTTTAGATAAGTACAGGAATCATGACCCAGAAGTACACTGGTGAGCTTTTTTCCCTCTCTTTTAGTGGGCCGCGGTAGCCTAGTGGTCAAGGTCGTGGTCTAACGGCCGGCAGTTTTCGTTCAGTCGCGGGTTCGATCCTTTGCCGCCATAGACCCGCCGTGTAGCCGGGGCTGATGCACGTTAAATCTATTCGGGGCCCAAAGTCCTCCCGTTGGCGTGGTGTGAATGTTAGGAGAGGGGGTTGCCAGCTCATGTGTCGTCCTCGTCCCTGGCTCAAAATTACGAGGTCCATCGCGAATAGCCCTCGTGTCGCTTCTAGTGAGACGTTAATAAAAACTAAACTAAACCTCCCTTGGGGTTCTTAGGTACTTAGTTTTTATAGGTGGGTGATGAAAATCAAACCTCCGAGGCACACTAGTGATGTTTTTCTTTCCCATGGAATTTGTCTTCGGGAAAAATGGATGAAGAGCCTCTGTATAACCGTGCGATACATTCGCATTTTTGTTGAATCTTGTGAACCGATATGTTCCTTTTTTCCATTTTTTCAAACGTCTAGATCAAAGTTACACCTATATTTTCGTACTAAAAAATTATTCGTGATGAACTTAATTGCTTGTATTCATACATAATTTCAATAACTTAAGTATGTTTTGTTGTGTTAGATCGAAAAATGTTACTTAAATTCTAAAGGCAGTTTTCAGAATTTTGAATGATAAGAGAAAATAAAAATAATAATTATAATGAAAGAACATTTGATAATCAACTCAGTTCTTAGAGTAACATTTCTCTTATAATGAAGATTAATAATATTAGAGGAGAAACTTAAGCTATTGATGATCGTGTGGAAACTTCTTTGAAATATCTTTATTAGAATTATCTCCGTAAAACATGCCATCACAAGTATATAATAAACATTTATTTTGAAAAAATTAAATAATTAAGGTTTAAAACATCATTTAGTCAAAATTTTCATTTTCTAATTTTATATAATATCAGTTTAAAATTTAAACTTCTTTTTGCTTTGTAATAGTGTTTCAATTTTGCTTATACCTTATTTAGAACTTACTGGGATTTGAATTTTACTCCGTAGCTAATTTTTAATTGCATTTGAAAGTTTGTTTTTGATTTTTCTCAAAAGGAGTTTCCTAGACAATCCACATATGCCAACGTACATATCAGAAAATTTACGAACCGAATTAATTTAAATTTTGCAAGTACCTTCCTTATATAGTGTTTAAAAGCCCCTACTACATTCACGGTTGTAAAATTGATATTTGTTTACTAATAAAAGTGTAAATCATGTATTGTTACAACTTTTTTTAAATTTTTTTATTGTTATTAGACTCGAAACACAATAGGAAATTGTAGTAATATGATTCTGATCATGAAAGTAGTACCAGCCTCCCAAAAAATATGTTATGATAAATAAGATAAAATTTACAGAATAATGATATTTTTGTTTGCTTTTGAGTTACTGAGCGTTATTCTGATAAACCATTTATATAAAAATGTTCCCCATATTTTCCACTGCCATTTTTTTAATTAAAAGCATATTATTAAATGTGTTTTTCATAGTCTTAGGTTATATTTTATTATTAAAAATATTTTGATAGCAAATATCAATGTCCTTTCTCCGAAGGTGTGTACGGACATACCTTAAAGTGATTTGGAAAAAATGACAAAAACATTTAAACTAAGAGAAAAATCTAAGATCTAACAGATGAAACATATAGAAATAAAAGAGAGTTTATTAATATTCAATTTTGAAATGTTTTAAAAATTTAATTCTTTTCTGAGTCACTAAAATTTAAAAACTAAATTCTGGAATTTTTAGAGCTCATTAAAATTATTCATTTTAGTTCCTCACACTTTCTAATAAAAGAGATGCTAAACCGTTTTGTTTTATCCATTGTTGATCAAAGCTGATGCTTTTAATCAACATTGAAAAAGGCTCTCTCTGAGAATTAAATACACTTAATTCGTGAATAATAATAAAAAACTTTAGTCCCTATACAATTATTTAAAAAACTTGTTCCATTATTATAAGGTGGACACTCCATGATGACTTTGTAAAAAAGGAGAATTGGTAGATATGTTCAACAATGATCTATACAAAAATGACAGAACGAATGTGATTATTTCGAAATAATAGTGTCCCTTTGTAGAATTATACGTCTCCAATCTATTGAAAAGTTTTACTAGGAGATGACAATCAGTCCTATTCATGAGCTGCCCCCTTTAGACATTTCATTTATTCAAAAGATTTAGAACTAAATAGACAGGCTTAGAATGGTTGAAACAAAATGATTTATTGCTTTTATCTGACGTATGATTTTTTTACAACTGCACATGTTTGCAATGAAAAAAAAAGTTGAGTTTTGTCCTAGATTATAACCACCAAATATGATAATATTTCTTTAGTAGAGTCTCGACGAAGTATCCAAATCTTTCTTTTAAAAATAGAATCAGGTTCGATCGGAAGCAACTTTCTAATTATGATAAAGTCTAGAAATGCAAACATACTTAGGGAATTTTAGTATTAAAATGGGTAACGACAAAGGCACACAAAAATTTTCCCTTACTACGTATTATATATATCAATATATTTTTTTGCTTTTTTTAAAGTGTAATGTAGTCACTATGCAAACCTTGAATTTAAAATTTAGAAGAGAAAACAGATAAAATGAGTTTTTTCTGTTTCTGTTTAAATTTTTTTTTTTTTTGAAGTTTTAAATTTCATATCACGAGTTGAATATTAATAAAAAGACTTTAAATAATTTCAAGCTTCATAAATGATACAAATGAGAAAACTAAAAGTTTAGAAAATTAACTACATCGTATTATTTGTCTATTTTTAGAATTGATTGGTACAAATAAAAATTATTGTATAAAATCAGCGCTTTTAAGAAGTTACTTTAAACAGTCTCGAAGAGATCTCATAACATTCAACTTATGCATAGTGTATATATATTTTCTAACGTCACTTATTCAATTATATCTTTTAATTTTGTTTACAAATAAAATTTGTTTTCCTCTTTCTCAAGTTTTTATTGAGTATAACTAAAAAAATTTTTCCTTGCTTAGTAATTTGAATTTATTGTAAAATTAATTTTTCAATTTAATTTGTAAAGAAATTATCATAAACACACAAGAATGAGTTGAAATGTCTAATTAAAAATATTTTATCCATTTCGGAATTACGTATCATATCAAATTTCATGGGAGAAACGATATTATAAAATGACAAACATATCGAAGAAGCTTATATTGCAGTATTAGAATTTTTTCATAATGATATATGCAAGCTTTCATTCTTCCAGCTGTATTATTTAGAGTGTTATCTTAATTTTTTTCTACTAGAGTATGAGTATTATTTCATTAATCTATCAATGCTTTTTCTTAGATAAGTTTTCACTTTGCAGGCATAGATTTAAAATCCCAACTTTTTGTAAACAATATAAGGCATCGAAATTACTTTTTGTATGTTTTGTATAATTTGTCTGATAATTGCTATGCATGAAATAAAAGGAGTTTAAGAATAACGTTTTTTTTAAATCTACACAAATTATGTTTTAACAACTTTTAATGTTTCTAGAGGTAAAAAATTTGGGAAACCAATAAAATAACACCTTATTCGAACTCTACACGCACAGGCTTTGTGCACTTCTGAGAAATCTGAGAAAAATCACTTAAATACTAATATTTATTATAGTTTAAATAAAACATTAAAATATTTTGAAAATTCTAAAAATTTTATTTTTATTTTTTATTTGAAAGAAGACATGTTTTTCTTTTTGAATGCATATATTATGTGTGTCCAAATAATGGAAGATAATCTTTTCTTATAATTTACTAAATTCGCAGCTTAATTTCGTAAAAATGATTGTAAAGTGGAACTAATTAATAATGTGCCATTTTTTACGAAATTGAGCTGTGCAATTTTGTAAATGACATTTGATCAATGTAATAATGCACACATCCTTCCGAAATGTAAATTTAGGATTGACCTCTCTCGTGATACAATCTGGGACAAAACAAAGTGGGGGAAGGATTTTGATAGCATGTACAAAGAAGGCATCTCCTACCCCTCGAATACAAGAAGTTGGTGGACATTTACTGAACCCATCAAGTTCTGAAAGCTGTTAAGAGGAGAAGGAACTCCATAGTCGCCTTCCCAACCAACCTTGTCCTACAAGACATTGTTTCTTTTGGTCGCGATAGCGACTGCACGTCCTCAAAAGGGTTAAAGAAATAATTCTTTCGCGTTCTGATTCCTTCTATTGTTCTGTCCCTATGTTCTAGAATGAGTCAAGGATGTTCTCTTCAAATGAGTCAATGTTATCTTCGAACCAATTTCGAGAAAGGTTGCTAGTGTCTTTATGCTTCTTACACCTTTTATATTAAATGGACATGTCATAGTCATAAAGACACAGAGCCCAAGAGGAATTTACTGCTTCTAACGAGCTTAATCCTAGAAGTGCCTCTTGCGGCCGAAGAAAGTCACCATCTTTTGAATTTTTTCAGAATTTATTGCAAGCTCACGTACTAGAACCTTAACGCGGAGTTCCTAAGCGAAGGGGTGCTGTTTTCAAAGGGAAAACAATGGCAAGAAGCCCACAAGCACCGATGGCGCAGAGGTGAAGTGGTCTTTCACAGAGCGTGAGGTACCGTGTTCAAAACCCAGAGTAGACAAGTTAAAGTTTGCGAATTTTTTCTAAAAATTTATAAAACCCTCTTCTAGGGTAAATTTATTTTACGAAAAGAAAGATCTATTAATGTTTTACTAATATTCGTAACTAAAAAATGCATTAAAGGAAACTTTATTTACAACTGACAATCTCCGCAGAAGTAGTTTCAGCCCTTTGTACAGCCAATACATCCTTTTTTTTATGTTGAATTAAATATTTATAGCATTGTATTCAGTAAAGAAATGACATTAAATTTAACTAGTTGGTTGTTACACAATTGCATTCATAGTCGAGCTCGTGTGGACATCGATTATTTCATTGAGATTTCTATTGGAATTTTATTCCACCAAGACTGGCGACTGATGTATGTTACTATCTTGGTCTGAAACTCTTCGATAAAGCTGCTATGTAGAAGTGCCATCTGTCTATTGACTTCATCATCGGACACTGATTCAAAGTACGAGGAAGGTAGTGTTAGAGTGTGGCAAGGTGATTATTTGCAGTAATTGATAGCAATTGGACGCATTCTGAACAAACTCTTTAGTTTCATGTATTAGAATCCAAACAGACGTAACTATATACTTTCTGGTTTCGATTTTGTCGTATCAAAGCTCAAGCGTTATCATCGCATCTGTACGAAGTTTAATTTCAATTTTATATTTTCTGAAAAACAAATAAAGATCGAGCACGGTTATATAAATATAGTTTCAAATTTTCTATGAATTAAATATTTGATACACTATTTTCTAATATTCTAAGCTAGCTAAAAAAATGACAATACCTCTGTTACATGTCACATAAAAAAAAATATTGCGTCTAATACTTCTAGCAAACAACTTATAATAATTATGCATAAAAAATCATCTATCATAATATTCTACAACTTGATCAACATATAAATATATAATGTGAATGAATTGATTGATTGATGGTTTATTTCATACAAAACATGAGGGTTAGTGGTTAGTACTCCTGATTTTGGAACTTCGGTTCATTGACAAGGATGATACCTGGGATGGTACCTTTCTTCCAGAACTTCCTCATCAAAGCCTAGATAACACTTGAGCTATGATTAATCTAATGTGCATCAGCCCCTGGTTACACGGAACGTCTCAAGTGCATTATTCCAGTAACGACAATGCATGTTCCAGTAGTTCGGACCATAACAAATAGTTCATGGACCCCACAGTGTTAATCGAAAAATTGGTAAAGTAAATTACTACTTGAATATAATTGAAATATACTGTAATCTGTAAAACTATCTTCTGAATGAACATACGCCTTTTATTCAAAATTACTAGAAGATTGGTCCAAACATATTTAATTCAAAACAACAATACCATTTTCTGGTGTTATTTCTCTGTTTGTAATACTATCATTTTATCCTTGGATAGGTCTAAAATGAGAAAGCCAAAAAATTCAGATTTACTCTATTTGGTAAGAAGAATTGAAGGAACTGAAGAAACCAGAGCATTTCCGTTGTTTCTACCAACATTTTCATTCCGATTCGATTTTCTTAGTTTTACAAAGTTTAGTAAAATCAAAGTCGCATATTCTATTTTTAATTAATACGTTTGTGGGATACTTTACCATATATGAAACATGTGCCATATTGAGAAATATATGTAATCTGTCAGCACTCAAAAAAGAATACAAAATAGAAAAAAATAAATAGTTAACAGTTCCGATAGTGACTTCCAACATTTGGATATTAAATAGATGGCTAACCATAACCTGAATATAAGTCATTAGAGATCTGTTACGTTTTGATTGAATATTGGCCTGAAATTTCCATTGGACTCCCTGTGGTATATATTTGTGGTTCATCAGAACTATGACTCACCACCAATTCCCTTCAGTACAAAGAATTATCCAGAATACTTGATAACAATGCGGTAAGGATACATGAAGAATATGACAATCATTTTCCAACAAAAAATATTTCTGGGCAGCAACATTATGAATTTTGTCAAGAATTAACAGAAAGCATCGGTGAACCACGAACAATGTGACAATGTATTTTTTTTAGCTATATGTGTAACTGTATCAATTAATTACAGCGCTTTCGGTTTTGAGTGATGTAAGAGAAGCACCTCATATATCGTATAGATTACTTTTAGGTACTTTGGTAAACTTGTGTGATTAATGATACGTTTTGGGTAGAATCTGCAATACATGTGCGAATTATGGCTAAAATAAGGACTGGAAAATTTTAAAATATTTAGGTAAAATTTAAATATGACTGAAATCAACTATTTTAGTACGATTCCTGACTGTTACTGGATTTCATTGATTAATCATATGGCTTCTTGGTAATGTATCTCAGATTGTCTTGTTAATTTAAAATGCATTATGGTTACATGGATTATATATGCATTATAACCGTTGAACTGTTTTAGACTTGAAGTGATGTCAAAAGCAATTTTAGTTAACCAATTTCATCTAATTCCAAATAATTTTTTCTTTTCATGCGACACTATTATTTTGACATTTTATTGTAATTGAAAACATGTTTTGTAATTTAAAATATTTAATAATTTTGAATGAATTATTCAAATTTAGAAGCTAATTTTTAATTTCACTCGGAAGCGACTTAATTTGTTCTTCAGTTCTTAGTGTCTCATACGCCCATGCAATTATGGGTTGAAATAATAGAATAAGTATATGCTACCGTGAATAAATGTAATTTTAAGTAAATATTAAGTATTCTAAAATGTAATTACAATCAGTATAGCTGAATGAATTTACTTGTGTTTCAAATAAAAATTTTTTTTGTTAATGAAATCTGTTATTTTTTATATTCAAACGCATATAAAAGTGTAATTATTACAGATAAATTTGTAAGTTGTTCTTGATCCATCGCTTTGAGTGGATCTCATGTACGGTATTTTTTAGGGTAATGAAAATCATGACTCCGAGTCACATTAGTGATGTTTTTCTTTCCTATGGAGTTTGGTTTGGAATGTACTTTAGAGTAACTTCCCGTTGGCGACAAAGTTGTTTACATCTTTTTATGATATTTTTTTTACAATTTGGTTACCATATTTCCCTCGGTGGTGGCTTTTAGCCGTGGCAACCTTACATGGCATATGATACATGATTTTCAGTAAGAAGTTTTTTTTTTATATTTATACCTTTCTGATCATTTTTTTTTCATTTTTGTTGCAATCGCTGGCTATCTACCTGAATTTAAGCACACGAATACGGATGCCGGATCAATCTGATGTTTTTTTTTTTCGTTATACAACTCTCGGAACCTATTTTTTCACTATTTATACTTTTCGAATTTGCCACATAATGAATGGGATGCTGATCACCTGATGTTTTTTTTTTCGTTATACAATCCCTGAACCTATTTTTCTTACCTATTTATACTTTCTGAATTTGCCACACGAATACGGGATGCTGGATCACCGCTTTTTTTTTTCGTTATACAATCCTCGATCCTATTTTTCCACTATTTATGCTTTTCGAATTTGCTACACGAATGAGTATGCGGGATCACCTGATGTTTTTTTTTTCATATAACCGGAACCTATTTTTTCACTATTTATGCTTTTCGAATTTGCCAATGAATGAGTATGCTGGATCACCTGATGTTTTTTTTTTCGCTATATAACTTCGGAACCTTTTTTTCACTATTTATATCTTTCGAATTTGCCACACGCCCATCACGGATGCCGGATCACCTGAGGTTTTTTTTTTTTCGTTATACAACTCGGATCCTATTTTTCACTATTTATGCTGGCTTACCTTTTCGAATTTACCTACATTCATCGGAATAGACTTCCATCTTTTTTTTTCCCCTTCTGTCTGATAACTTTTTACAAAAAAATTCATTACACCTGGGTGCAATCTGACAGTCAAGCAGCTGTTGCATATGTTTTTCTTTTAAACCTTAACCAATCACGGGTTAGTTTGGTCTTTGCATTATTTACTGACGACTTCTCATAGTTTCTAGAATCTTTTCTTTGTCCGTTAGTACGGTGTGTGCTGTGCAGTTGTTTATTAATTTTGTTGTGTTTTCATGCTTTTGCGTTTTACGTTTTAAACGTTTTTTTTTATTCAAATTCTCCTGCTTGGTTGATATTGTGTTTCTGCGTTTTTTACCTTACCGTCAATCATTTACTCCACGTTTATTCTCCCAATCCCAGTTCCTTTGTCGAGGAGAATTTATCTACATGAATCTAATACATGTGGAGACGGAGACACGATCATTCTATTCATGAACTCTACAAGGAGTTTTGAAACCGTTATTACTGCTGTGTACCCGCTGGGAAAATCGAGACGCCACTGAAACTAGGTAAGTAAAAAAATCCTCACTTTTCAGCTTGCGTTCAGGCTGTGTGGGTGCATGGGCATCATGTGGCCCCAGAGGCACCTTATGATCTTTTTCTTCCCATGGGGTTTACTGTCTTGGTAAACACGGATGCCGCACTCCTGATACCCTAGTCCTTCTCATTTTCGGCCTTCCTATCAACCCTTACCTTTTTTTTCAACTTCACGTCTAGACCACAGTTTAATCTTGTTTGGCGCAGCATAGCCATATCCAACCTCTTGTGCCAATAAACTTACATTCACCACTCACTCACTGTGGAGTTCAGGCTCCGCCATAAAATCGCCAATTTTATGATTTTCAAATCTCGCCACATAAGTTACTCTAAACTACATTCCTTGAGTTTTATTTGGGGAAAAGAGTGACGAGCCCTGGATAACCTTGCGACCTTTTCGCATTTTTTTGTTCCATCTTGTGAACTAATATGTTCTCTTTTTTTTTTTCCATTTTTTCAAACCTCTAGATCAGAGTTATGTCTTTTTATGACACAATATCACCAAATCTGGTTTCTTACGCCATTAAACTCTCGAATACTCCCTCCCCATGAGGCTATGTTTAATAAACATGGGGAACGCGCTCTGAATATCCTGGAAGATCCTTCTGCATTTTCTTGACCATAATTCTTGTAAGACCCGCCGTGTGTAGCCGGGGCTAAAGATGCACGCGAATCTGTCTTTAGCCCAAAGTCCTCCCGTTAAAGCGTGGTGTGAATGTTAGGAGAGGGGTTGCCAGCTCTTGTGTCGTCCTCGTCATTTGACCGTGGTTCGTAATTATTGAGGTCTGTCGCCACAGTCCTCGTGCTGTTAACAAGAAAAGTGACGTTGACAAGAACTAAAACTTTTTGTGCCAATGAGTGGCTGTTTTTTTTTCGTTTTATGGCGTATAGAGAAACAAAAGTATTGAGCTTGCAAATGCTTTTAATTTAATAGATATAAACTATGTAACACAAGAATGCTGTCACTGTCTTCGAACATTCCAGTAAGTCAAAACTCGATGACAAGGTACCCCTAATTGTCATGATTGTTTGATGTCGTCCTCGTCAGCCTAGACTGAGGTTCAAAATACCATGAGGTCCGCTTGCCACAGCTCCTGTGCTGCTTCTCTAGTGCGACGTTAATAAACAACTAAACTAAAAAATCCTACTTGCATCTGTAAATCACATTGGAACTTCCCTGTTCTCTTAACTATTTAACATTTGGCACTTCGTGTACCTGCTAATAATTTCTAACGAGCAGTGGTGACTTTATTTATCCTTATTCACGAAATGATTATTATTTTTTTAATTTATATGATGCTCATTTCTCTATGGTAAGTAGCCTAGTGGTCACGGTCGTAACCATGACCGGACGTTTTCGTTCAGTCGCGGGTTCGATCCTGGTTGCCAAAGACCCGCCGTAGCCGGGGCTGATGCACGTTAAATCTGTTTTGAGGTCCAAAGTCCTCATCCTGTTGGCGTGGTGTGGATATTATAGTTTCGCCAATAGCTCTAGTGTTGCTTCTAGTATTGTTAAATAAAAACTAAACCAAACTAAAATTTCTATGGTAAATTCGCTTGCCAGGTTTTAAAAATTCCAAAACTTAATACAGTAAATGTATTATTAAGAATCTACACATTTTAAGCATTTGTATTAAAAAAGGTAGTAGTATCAGCAAAATGGAAAAAAAAAAGATGTTTGAAGAAGAAGATCTACTGGTGTTTACAGTGGCCGTGGTAGCCTAGTGGTCATGGCTTCGATCTGCAGACCATTGTTTTCGTTCAGTCGTGAGTTCGATCCCGCATATACAAAGACCCGCCGTGTAGCTGGGGCTAATACATCAGCAACTTGTTTGGGCCCAAAGTCCTCCTCTATGTGGTGTGGTTGTTAGAGAGGGTGGTGCCATTAGGGTTTCGTCTCGTCACTTGACCGTGGTTCATTATTATGAGTTCCACGTTCCGTCGCCAATAGCCCTCATAAGCGAGCTTCTAAGTGACGTTAATAAAAACTGAACTAAAAAAAACTACCAGTGTTTACATTTTCTCCCAGCACTTTTTTATTTACCTTAGAAATTGTTTATCAGTTTGGCACAAAATATTTATCTATTCTTCAATTCACTGATAAGCTGGGGTAAAACCTTAAAATTTTATACAAAAATTCAGTTTAATGGACAACACAAGATCAATGATAAAATTAACTAAAGTTCTTTGCTAAATTAACTTGAAGATTAAGAGAAAAGAGAAAATTGACACATATATTACATTTTTTTTTTAATAACAATTCTTCTCTATGTGGTAAAAGAGTAAAAAATGAACTAAGAGGTAAAAAATACATTTTATTCGACTTGTATGCAATTATATGAAAATTTACTGAAATTATCTTTTATCGTCACCCCAAATAAGAAAGAAAATATTTTTCAATCTAGTTTAACGTTTACTTAAAATCTTAAATATTGCTGTCACCAATTGCCCAATATTCAAAAAACGTGTCTACTGGATTGAAGCACCTTCACTTTTTTTTTTGTGATTATGATAAAATTGGTTTGGTACATTTTTATTAATTTTTTACAGGTATAAAAGAAATTTGCAACAAAATTATAAATTCCTAAGAAATATTTTGTATATTTAAATTTACCTTAAATAAAGATGTATTTTCTTTTGTTAAAGTGAAATAATTCTTTCTTTAATTCATAGTTTAATATTTTACATGGTGTTAATCATTTTATTAATAATTACTTATCATCTCTAAGTTATTTATTTTACATGTTAATTGTATATGCATACGAAAATTTTGCTTATGAAAAGTCAGTGTTTGTTTCTTTTTTAATGGGTTCTCTACTCACATTGTAAATTCTAAGTCTGGATCAAAATTTTAAAAGCTTTTTCTCATATTTTAAAGTGTTCATTTGAATCTGAAATCTTCTATACACGATTGATTTGGATGACAATATTGATAATTTAATTATAATTAATAAAAAAATTGATTAAAACTAATTACTTAGCATTAAATTTTACATTCATGTTTTGCGCCAAGTCACCAAATGCTCACCAAGTTCGTCACCAAGTGAAGAGGTCAATGCTTAAACTCTCTTTGTTAACTGATGACATGTCTGTAAATCCATCTTTCCTTTATAAGAAAATAGTTGCAGGGAAGTATCAACTATGTTCGTAACACTGTTTCCTTCAAGACTGGTGAATAAAATTGAAATGAATGTTGCGGCAAATGTTATTTAAAATTTGAGGTATAAAGAATTATTTTTATGCAAAGTGTGTGAAGTTTGAAAGAAAACCCCATGTTTAAAAAACTGATTTTTTACCGGTGTTATTTTTAACTCTTACTCTGCATGTACAAGAAGTTGAACTAAGAAAAAAAGATTCAGAAGTAGAAAGATATATTTTAATAGGGAATAAAGGAACTATTAATCTGATCTGTCAAAAAGATATTTTTGCTATAATAAGACATTATATTAAATCTAAAAGTTTTTGGAAACTTTCTTTGAATGTTATGAAAAGTGAGTTCCAAGTTATCTTCTGGACATGCAAGATGACATTTTTTGGTAAAAGTACGATGAAAGACATAGTTGTTTGCATAGCCAACATAGTCACAAGTACGGTAAGAGTTAGTTTTAATAATAAATCTGTACAAAAATTTAGGAGCCGGAACATGGTTAGTTAAGCCATACTCTTTTTAATTTATTATCAGCGATAAAATAGCTAACTGGCTACGATGATAATCATAGAAAAATGATTAAAATAAAAAGAGACATTTTTTATTTTTGTGTATAAATATCTAAGCCACAGGATTTCCTGCAATTTCTAAAGGTTCTACACGAGCATAAAACTTTTGCATGAGTTTGAATTTTTGATTTTTTTTTTTTACTTATATTAAAAAATTAACATTAAGTTCTGAGATGCATTTGTGATAGACTTGTCTTCATAAAAGCCCATGAGCTCGATCCTGTCAATAATCTCTATGAAGGATCTTGGTCGAATCCTTGTTCCACTTAAGGTTGGTTCTGCGATGATGACATAAATAAGTGTCGCCTGACAAGTCCTCTGATAAAGGGTGTGAAGAAGAGGTGACACCAGCTAATGACCTCGTCATAAGATAAACATTTGAATTTTATGAGGAATCAGCGGTCAGCGTTCCTTTAATCAAAAGAAATGATTGATTGACACTCATTAACTTCGCAATTGGATGGAACTGGGTGCTATTACTGACGGACTTCTGGGACCCCTGTAATTTGAATCTCAGTCAAATGACAAGGTCGATATATAAAACTTCCACTCAACAAGAATGTAAGGATTTGGGATCTCGACTTCGAACATGCACCAGCCTCTACCAGAAGGTTGTAATTCTTTTGTGGCATGAGGATTCGAAACCACGACACGACGGAAACTACTAGGGACTGAAAGAAAATTACAGCTGTGTGTTTTCAATTGTATAAATTTTAGTTTGTGTTTTAGTATCCAGAGGTTCAATTTATTAATTTTTCAGGAAACAAAATTAAATAAAAAAAAAAAATCTAGAGTTTCTTTAAAGTTTTTAAGAAGTAAATATGCTTGTATGTTATTAACTTAATAAAAGCAACTAAAGGCCATTGGTGAAGGATCTATGAATAAAACTTGTTCAAGTGACGAGGACGACACCTGAGATGGTCCTCCTCTCCTAGCTTCCCCATACCACGTCTGAATACTTTGGCCCTCGACAGATTTGCAGAACGTGCATCCGCCTCGGCTACATGGTGGGTCTTCAGTGGTGCAGCACCAAACCTACGACTCCAACGAAAATCGTCCTTGCGAGTCCTCGACCATAGCCAATAGGTCATGGCGGCCAAGAAGTAAATGTGATATGCTATATTTTTCAATATTCTAGCTCAAAATAATATAAGACTTCTCAATTTTATATATCTCAAGTCGTATAAAAAATATTATATCCCCATATTAGTTGCTTATACTTGTGGTAGACTAATGTTTAAGGTTAACTATTTTGGGCAATACATCGCTAAATATACTAATTTTGTCCACAAAAATCATCCTCTCAAAAAAATAAAACATCTCGGCTGAACAGCATAAGAAGTTGTTGGTTTTGTTTTATTAACGTTGCACTAGAAGTTACCGAGGCTATTAAGATGACCTCGTAATTTGAACCTCGGTCAAGTGGACAAGGATGACTCCTGAGCTGCCCCTTAGTTTCACACCACGCCAAAGGAAGGAATTTGAGCCATGACATATTTAACGTGTAGATAAACGCCTACACGGCGGGCCCCTTTTAGTACAAGGATAGAATCTGAACCTCAACTAAAACCACCGAGAGTCCGAAACCTCAAGACCACAAGACTATCGCTGCCACAACATAAAAAAGGTATATGTCTGGAAATCATTTCTAATTGAATTGCAGAAACTGAGGGCTAACAAAGTGATTTTTGAGCCAAAGTAATTGTTCGATACTCAAACTATTCTTAGAATGTCAAACGGAATCATTCAGTGATGTCCAATCTTTGTGATTCCACAAATATTTTGGACGATTATTCGTCAAATATGACAATCGTGCCAATAAAATCAAAGCACGTAAAAAAGTAAAAGGATCAACTGTGAGCAAAATTATAAAACCTTAATATTCCCGAAAATATTTCCTATTGAGCTACAGAAGAGAGCAGATGGCAAACGAAAGCCCGGAATAATATATGTTTGCTGGGCGATGTTATTTATTACGTTTTGAGTGAATATTTCCATGGCATCAACTGGAGGCCCAGTAAAATATTTTTTCACCACAAACACGACTCTCCTTTCAACTTTGCAGTGAAAAGAACAATCAAGAAGGGCTTAGACAGTTTTCAGGAAAGCATTTATACAAAATACAGCGAACGTTTTCCTAACAAATCTCTTTCTGCACAACAACATTGTGAATTTTGTGAAGAGCTAATAGAAAAATCGAATGGTCCTGAAGATGTGAAAGTCATTTTTTTAGCTGTTTGTGCAGTTTTATCATCGATTACTGCATATTCGGTTTTGTTTGGTCTAATTGAGGCACCCGATTTATCTCACGGATTAATTCTTAGATATTTCGAAATGATGAGATCTCTTGGTAAGATTGCCGATACATTTTGGGAAGATTTGCAAGATTCCTGCATTGAAAAGAATCGTAATAATCAGTCCCAAAATTTTAAAATGCTTCAGCAAAGTTTTTAAATGATTTAAATTTCAAAAGCGATTATATTCGTTTCGAGATTTCCTTGCAATATTGGTTTTAGTACGTATTTATTTTAAATTCTTAAATAGAATTTGAAAACCATATGCTATGTCGGAAGTTTTTTTAAGAAAACTTCCTTTTCTGACTAATTCGAAAGACTTTTAAAATGCTATGCGACCCTAATGTTTTCTTGACATTTGCGATTCGATACCATTGAAAACGCATTTTATAATTTTGTACAATGAAGAATCTGTATATTTCAAATTTCGAAATTTTAAGACTTCATTTTCTGATTCGACATGAAAATGACTACATTTATATTTAGATATTTGGTTTATCGTATGTTCAAGCATTCAAATGTTGGAAATAATAATATAAACAAGAATAAATGAAACAAAAAAGATTAAATGAATTCTTAAGTAACCTTTATTGAGTTTTCGAACATCTAATTGTAATTAATACAATTGCGAATAAAAATATTTTTTCCACGCTTTCAAAATAAATGTTGTGGTTTTTAAATGGTGTCTTATGGTTTGTATTCAATTTCGTTCAGATAAATGCGTAAATCGTGTATTAGCCGTCCAACACATGTTATACCTTAAGCAGTCTAGCGTATCGTCTATACGTATTACAGGGTACACATCTTTTTTAGTGATTTGATTGAGGCGATAGTTATGAGCAGGTACAGTGGAATCATCTATAGGGTGTAAGTTCCAAGTTTGAAGATATACAGTTCCATGTACAATGTCTTCCAACGTGATTTCAGATCTCCTGCAATTTATCATAGCTCGCGACCCGTGTTGTGGCTGGGAATGACAGAATAGTCCCACTATAGCTCATTTATGTCGTAAGAGGCGACTAAAATCGGTACCCAGCGTCTGGGGATATAGCCGGGCACCCTGCCCCTAGGGATTATATTAGAGATCCTCAGGGACTTGCCTTCTTTAGGTAAGTACGGGCATCATGACCACGAGATCCCCTAGTGTTCTTTTTCTTTTCCATGAGGTTTACTGTCTTTAGTAAACACGGGTGACGCACTCTCGAAGCAATCTAGCGATCCTACTCTATTTTCGACCCTCCTTCTTGTCTTCATATTTTTCTCTATTTTTTCAATTTCTTCAAGTCCAGACCACAGTTAAATCTTGTTTGGCGCAGCATAGCTACATCTGGGTCTTGCGCCAATAATCCCTTACTTTCATTCACTTGTCATGGGTCGCGATCTCTCCAGAAAATCCCAACCAAGGGTGGTGTCATGACTACAATTTGGTAATAACGTAAATCAAATGATTGGATTTGACCATTAATTTTCAAACGAAGTATGCATTTTCCTAGAGGTTAGATATAGTTGTCATCAGCAACTTGAAAGGAAACATAGCCTTTTGAAGATGGTGTCTGCATGGTTCCAAAATGACAGTGAAAGATGCCTTGTTGTCCACTAAAGCCCGTACTGGATGGTTGCCGACATTGACTTCTAAATGATTTCTGGACATCTTTGCAGTAGACGGAAGGTTTTCTTCTTGGACGGCCTCGCCTTCTCAGAAGGTCGTGGTCCCTAGTTTTCCGCATTGTTTTGGCTAGGTGAAGAGCTGAGCTGGAACGTCGGTATGGTGACGGCGATCTGATGCAGCCTGTCCTCGAGATGGGCTTGGGAAGGTTGCTATTTGGCTAGATCCCTCGCATTACATCTTGGTTCGGCGGTATTTCGTCCGCGGGTTCTGTATGCGTTAAAGATGGCTTACGATCTATGAAGTAACGGATGACTCGGTCTACCTCAATGGAAATAGACAGTTTTATTGTCTGCGTTTCCCAAATGTCAGTTGCCCTTGTCTTAGGCTCAATCGTTTGTCCCTATCCATTCCCAACTGTTGAGTAAAGCGGTTAGTGTCTGTGTCGTGGACGAACTTTACTCCACTTTTCTTCTGTTCGTGTGAGAAGTGATAGAACTTCCAGCACCTCTTCGCGGACAATGTCTCCACTCGATTGCGATTGTGTCCTTGAACCTTTAGTATTCTGTTCAAGTATTCGTTGGAGTTCCTCTTGGATAATTTGCCGAATTAATATGACCAGAGAGAAAGAGATATTATAGTTTCTTCAACCAGTGGCAGGGTGTGGAATTTAGGAGTGTGACGCTAATTAAAACTAAACTAAAACTAAAAAATCTAGTTTCTTCAATTATTGATGACATCGGGATAACTTTGGTAAGCGATCAAATCTCTTAAGGATAAACCGTTTCTCGTTCATTTCTACTTGGTACTGGCACCTTTTACAAGTTAATTCGCCCGTCGTTAGTTCTTTTGTGAGGATAGCTTGAAAATAGTCCTTGGCAATATTCTTCATGAAGTGGGACATCTTTTCATTCTCTGGCAGTCGATGTTTCATTTCCTGGAAAAGTCTCAGCACTATTTGGATATAGGATTGCGTGCTTTCAGCAGGTTTTGAGCGCACCATTTATGCTCTTCCTTGGATCTCTTCTTTGATCGTCTACTGTCACCGAATGTTATGGTGAGTTCCGATTTGAATTGATCCCAATATATTAAAAATTCTTTATTATCCTCGAACCATTTCCGAGCTGTTCCGTCCAGGGAAAAATACTTTTGATAGGCAGAAACTTTCATCCCATTTATTGTACTTTGCTACTCGGTATTTATATCCTTAAGCCACTTGCTAGGTCTCGTCCATGGTCTTCACGAAACACAGAGAATTTACGACCGGATGCACTTGAAGTGTTATTATTATGGGCTAGGTTTCTGTGACCATTTCTTTTGATACATTTGATCCTTTAGGTGGAGTATAGAGCCCGAAATCAGGAGGAATATTTCAGCAGCTGATTATTACTTCTTATTACAGTTCCAGGATGTAATAGTTGCTAAATCCCGCGTCTTCACCCAAATGTTACTTAGATATTTAAGCAGGCTGAACTGAACTCACAATAGATAGGTGAATACCTGATTCATTAACAGAGTAAGAGCAGCTATGCACTAGGCTTATATATTACATGACAATATTCCAGAACACTGCTATGGAAACAGAAAAAAATATTTTCGAAGGCCATGGAAGTTATAGGGGAGAGAAGGGAGAACAATTAAACAAAACTTTAATGTTTAAATTAAATGTTTTCGATACTGGATTTTGAACCCGGGAGATCTCTTATTTTGTTGATGAACGCTTTGCCTCTGCGCTATCGGTGCTCTTGAGCTTACGTGGCAATATTCCTCACGTGGGGTCTTCCCGCCCCTGTCGTAGGGCCGCGGTAGCCTAGTGGTCTAGGTCGGGGATTCGTGGCCGGCGGTTTTCGATCAGTCGCAGGTTCGATCCTTGGCAGCCAAAGACCCGCCGTGTAGCCGGGGTTGATGCACGTTAAATCTGTTCGGGGCCCAAAGTCCTCCCGTTGGCGTGGTGTGGATGTTAGGAGAGGGGATGCCAGCTCAGGTATCATCCTCGTCACTTGATTGTGGTTCAAAATTACGAGGTCTGTCACCAATGGCACTCGTGTTGCTTCTAGTGCAACGTTGATAGAAAACTAAACTAAACCCCGCCCCTGTCTTTCTTCCTTCGTAAATAAATCTTTGACTGCTAATTTATTATTTTTCTGTAAAAAAATGATTTTCATTGCCTATTATTCATAATTCGCGTTTAACTTTTGATTCATATACAATGTAAAGAATAAATAGCATTTTATTGGATTATAATTTTATTTAGTATACACTAACTCTAAGAATGAACTTACAAATTCTGTTATAAAAGTAATATAGAAGTTTTAAATTAAAAAAATATCTATGCAAATTAAAAAGAAAAAAAAAATGATTGGTTTTTAATAAAAGATAAAAAAGTATTTTTATATTATTTAAATAATTAAGAAACTTCTGGTTTTAAAATTTATATCAGTAAATTGTGATCACATCTTCAGATTTCCATTTATCACCGAACAAAATTTTTTGTGTGTATTATATCCTGAATAGTATGGTAGAAGTCTTACTTGCTTAATAGATGCAATTTTTAATTTAAATATGCATAAGGGAAAAAAATGTTCTATTGATAAAATGATTTATTGATAAAATAAGATGTGTGTTAAAATGTGTGGTTTCATTTTCAAAATAACAAACAGTTTTAATAAAAATCAATACGTAGAGAAATTTTTCATATGATAAATTTAATAAGTAAATATATATATAATGTGATCAGAATGTACAATATAATATACTTTCACTGAGCCCAAGAAAAAACTTATTTTGAAAACCAAAATTTAAATTGTCTTTAACTAGGAGAGCTAAATGCAGAATTTTTCAAAGTTTGAATAAATTCCTCCAAGATGATAATCAATATTAATAACTTCTTATGGATTTTTGCAATGATGATGAATGAATGTATAGCGATGAATTTGATACGTATTCAGATGATTTTTTTTTATTAAAAATGTTTTGATTTTGGTTCAGAAATTGTTTAGTTAATCAAATGAGGGGTGTTTTGAAAATATTTATTTCATTTTTCTTTAATCTTAATAACGGAGAAAATAAACTATTTTATTTTGTTGCGTGTGACCGTGTGATTTTCATTGCACATTAAAACTTGTTTTATCAAATATTGCAATCAGTAATATCCAATAACAAACACAATTATCATTAAAGCTCTTAGTTATGTATTGTTGTTTTATTTGCCGCAAATTCTTAATTACATTTTTAGTAGAAACCTTTACAAAAAAGTGAATATACACTCATGGACAAAAAATTAGCGCACCAAGAAGGAGTCGTGAAAATGAAAAGAAATTTTACATACGTAATGACTACTTTGATATAAGTAAATGACTAGAAAATCAGTGAAAAAGGATCATTTATTTCAGAGAAAAGGGCAAAAGAACGTAGGATTTAATACCATGTTGAACCCCCTGTAGCGCGAATGCACGATGCGATACGATCGAACATTGAGGCACACAAGTTCTGTATGATGTCTTGAGACATTTCGATCCATATTTGCTGTAACCTTGCCTCTAGTTCATTCAAATTCGTCGGATGCCCAAATCGCATTCCCAAATGATCCCAGATATGCTCGATTGGAGACAAATCTGGGGGTCGGGTAGGCCATGGAAGGGTAGTAACAGTGCGGAGACAGTCTTGGGACACCCTTACCGTGTGATGCCGTACATTGTTGAAAAAAAACTCCTAGGTGCCGCTGCATGAGTGGCAACACATATGGATACAGGATGTCATAAACATACCACTGGGCTGTTATGGTGTCACGGATCAATACTAGGGGGTGACGTGTATTGTAGGCAATGGCACCCCATAACATCCCACCAGTTGTCGGAGTGGTGTGTCTCTGTAAAACAAAGGCAGGATTGAGGCGTTCACTACGGGGTCTCCACACACGAACACGATTGTCATCACTGCTGAGATGGCATCTGGATTCAACGCTAAAGAAGACCTTTTTTCCATTCCGCTGCATTATAGTTTCCTCGTGCGCGGTACCACTCCAAACGGAGGCGTCGATGGGTGGGCGTCAAGAGCAGCACACGTAATGGGCACCACGATCCCAAATGTCCTTCAGCCAGGCGCCTTTGTATGATTCGAGAAGACACAGGGGGCCCTTGTGAAGGTGCTACCTGTGCCTGGGTGGCGGCCGAGGAAGCAGTTGGCTGTACTCGTGCATTTCTTACGATGTGGCTTTCTTCTCGACGACTGGTCTGTCGAGGGCGTCCTGAGCTTGGTCTTCGTGTAAATGACATCTCTCCGATCCAACACCTCCTCACAACACAATCAGAGCAGACTAATTGACGAGCTATTCGCCTAGCTGACCACCCAGACTCCATCATGTCGATGATTCTCCCCTTCTCAAACTGCTACAGCTGCTCATATAGTCTTGTAAAAATGGCAGGTAATGTAATGGCATGTCTACCTCAGCTCTTCTTTTGTAAGCGATTCAGCACATTCAAACAAGCTTTGGTTACCTGTTTTATACTCCACGGAGAATGACGTTAAATGCCCATTACCGGCTATACGTAATACGCAATCCCGCTGCATTTCAAATTATTTGCATATCTCTGCGACATGTACCTTCATGCCAAGTTTCGTTACGATCTCGTTATTATTTCTTGGTGCGCTAATTTTTTTTGTCCAGGAGTGTACTTCCGTATATGTTTACATTCTATTTATATTCTTGTGTGTGAATAAGTTAATTATATTAGTTATACTATGTAATAATGATTTTTTTGGTAATCGGAAGTTTTTTCTTGTTATTATATATGTTATTATTATTATTCTAATTCTTGGTATGTTTTAACTAGCTAAATTGGAAAATCTTTTGAGATATATTCTATAACAGATCATTCAAAATACACGTTGAGAAAATTGATTAGAGTTATAAAAAAAGTGTTGCAAAGAAATATTTGGGTAGTGTTCGACATTTGTTTACCGAATAAAATAATTACATTTTTGCATTATTAGAAGAAAAAAAAACCTTTTAAATGATAATACCACATAAGCAGACTCTACAATAAAACCTACACCCGATTTAATTTAGATTTTAAAAAGTTAATTTTCTAATTTTTATTACTTCTTCACAACCAAAATCATCTAAGGATTAGGATATGAATGATAATTGTAATAAAATTAACACAGATATATTTTTTTTTCATTTCTTACCTCACCCATCATTTAGAAGTTTAGTTTAAACACACACTTTTAGATTAAACATCTAAATATTCATCAAATATAACGTAAAATCATCTTATATCTGTGGGACTCCTATTTTCATAAGCTTTAAATTTTTAATTTCTGTAAGGATATATCAGTAAAATTTTCTTTTATCAAATTTTCAGATACACAATCGAATATTCTTCTGATTTCTTACCATGTATTTCAATCTGCATACGTATAGATACCTATGATCAAAACAAAGTGTATGTATTTTCAACACACTATTGACCTTTAAATTGCAACACCAGGAAGTAATGATATGACGAAAGTCGAAATCACAGGAAAGGAAGAACATAGGATATGCAAATCTCTAATATTTCAGAGCATTTAGAGGAAGAGGGAGGGAGAAATAGCACTAAATGCACTGTATAAAAAAAGTTGTCAAAATGATTCCTCGTTCGAAAAGCACTTTGTAAGAATGAAATTTGCTCACAATATCGTGTTTCGCCTTGAATAAGAAAAAATACTTACCAACAAGTGTTGAAATTCGAAATAGGCAGGATTGTGGCTTATCCAGTGTGTGGATTACCATTCCTTGATATAGTCCGTCTAACTTGTCGAAATTCAACCTCTATCATGCGAATACGGAACCAATGTGTTACTTATGATAATACTGAACGGCATGGAAGATCTCCACGCCCTCTGTAACTGACGCCGAGAAGACAATTGGCGCAGCATAGCCTGTTTTGGCTCTTGCGCCATTAAAATCCACAGTCCCACAAGAGAAGACAAATATATTATGATGATGGCCCTGAAGGAAAACACAACCACATCATGGATCATTAGTCAGGAAATAGGCATGTTTGCAGCACCCCCCGTATCTACTCGTATGGTGCAATGACGTTTGCAGTAGCGTGGACTGTCAGAATAGTGACCATTACTTAGGCTCCCCTTGATAACTCAACATTGAGAGAGATGGTGACTTTGGTACGCGCAGAATGACAAACACAGATACAGGAGTGACATTCTGTCATGTTTTCAGACGAATACCGTCTCTGGGAGCTGTATTCTGGTGACCGTATATTTATCTGGAAGCTCAAAGGAGACTGCTCGTCGGCCGCTTGCATTGATTATCGAAGTAGGGGCCCTGCATCTGGAGTGATGGTTTGGGCAGCCATTGGGTACACGACTTGGACAATTCTAGTCCGGATTGACGGCTATTTTAGCGTAGATGGGAACATTTTTGACTTCTAACTTCCAGTGGTTGTGCCGTATCTTCTAGGCCAGACAAACGCCGTCTTCCGACAAGATAATGCAAGACCACATGTTGTACGTTGTATTCTGACAATCCTCGATACACAGGATATTCGAATGTTGATCTGGCCAACATGATCACTAGACCTGTCACCCATTGAAAACATCTGGCCGTGGGTTACTGAGAGCCTGGTCCTCCAACCCTCTCCAGCTTTTACGGTTGATGAAGTGTGGCAAAAACTTGAAACAGCATTGAATGAGTTGCCCGTTTCTGTCATCCAAGCCTAATTCGACTCCATACCTAACCGGTTAAGTGATGTTATATCTGCCAGGGGTGGTAGCTATTTTTTCTAATTTCGCAACTTTGTAAACCCTTAATCTACTTACAAATTTAATCATTTTGTCTTCAGGCCAATCTGTTTAAGTACAATAAATACATGTTTTGCATTTCCTTTCTTTCATGGTGTTGCAATTTCAAGGATCTGCATTGTACATATTTCGTTCATTTCGAAAAACCACAAAATACATTCACCTTCTCAAAATATTAAAATTTTCATCTGAGTGATAGTTAAGAGGACAAACTATCTATGAGAAATATTTTAAATTAGATAATTATAAGAAAAATTATATCCATTATATATTATCATTTTATGTATATTCAAATATATATAGATATTCGAATACACATAAAATGAACACTTAAAAACATTTTCAAACAAATAATTATTTAAAAATTTAGTTTTTTTTTTTCAAAATAAATATAAATAAATGCTTGACTATTTCAAAAGATGTCATTTTATTAAAATAAGATTTAAAATAAAAATTTTTCAATATATTGGTCATTTTTAGTGTACTTCGCCCCTTTAATGATTAAAATAAAATAACTCTATGACACTGAAACACGCATTGAAGGAAAATTTAATTAAATAAATCCCAATGGATTAAAAGCGAGTAACTCTCAATAAAATAATTTCAAATGACTTAAATTACTTTAGAAATATAACGCATTACATTCTTCAATAAATTGTATTTTATTTTTTTGTTTAATTTATATGGGTGATTTGAACTCGCACAATTGCTTTTTTCCCAATAAATTAAAAAGGAATTTCAAAACGATATAAGTCATGTTTCTAATAGCTGCTAAAAAAATCCTGAAATTTTGGATATTATTAGGTTCCAATCGAACTAGATTTGTAAATATTTTCACACTACAAAGCAAAATATAATGATTCATGTTCGAAATTTTCTTTTTCTAAGAAATAATGAAGGAGTGAAATAAACAGCGTGATCGAGTTGCCTATATTACTAAAATAAACCACAGAAATTTGATTATACAATTATAATTCTCCAAAATAACGTCTCCAATATATATGTATATATATATATATATATATATATATAAATACTTAAATTAATATAGTTCGGAATGACAAACAAACTTCATTTAATTTTAAATAAAATTGCTAGGTTTATAAGTATATATAAAAAAAATTCAGACTACCAAAGAATTTGTTTTTATTGGCACATTGGAAGAGTAAATAGCATTTATTTAAACCTCTTTTATAATGTATTATGTGACATTTTCTATAACATTTTAATTCCCAAATGCTACTGCAAGGTAGAATGGTTACTACTAAGAGTTTTCATGCAAAATAAATATATTTCAGCATATAATATTAATTTGAAATGGATAAACACTTAAAATATACCTATTTTGTGAAAGTTACTCCAGATAAGCTATATTTAAGTATTGATATCCTAAAGTTAAGAGTATTGTGCTGAATTTAAAAATTAGACCTTACTTAACCAAACCATTATATTACTGATATGAAATCTCTGAGATAAACTGCTGTTAATAAATGCTTATGAGGTCTTTAGTCTTTAATAATGCTGTTGGAGAATCATAAAAACACACACTTAAAATGATTTATAAATCTCTACTTTAACAAATAAGCAAAATTATTGAGTAAAAAGGCTATTTATAGTAACAGATACTGTATTATATTTATATGTTTTCCATGTACTGTTTCCAGTGTTAAATTATATATTTATTTTGAAATAACATTTAGTGTTCCAGTTTTGCGAAGTTAATGGAATGTAGCATATATATATTACAAAACTTAATAAATAATCCCATTATAACTAATTCATAATCACATTATATTCTAATTGTATAAATTAAAGGGACTTAGTACCTTACGAAATCAAAAGTAGAAATTTTTGACAAACTTTTTTCGATTCTTCATAAAACAACAATTTTTGCTCATTTCAATATGAAACTTTGCCAGTTTGTGTAATAAAGTACATAGTTTACAATATTGGGTCAAGTTTTGCTATTAAATTAATATATTTTCTTATACAACATGAAATTTGAAAAATAAATTAGCTTACCTTACGTTACCCACAAGATAACATTTGAAAGATGTACAATAGAACCATAATTCTTATACAAAATTAAAGCTAAATAATGACCTTATTCTGTAAACCTCAAATTTTAAATTTATCTTACATTAAAAAAAATTAAAAAATTAAAAAATTTATCAAGTTTGTATTTGTAACTGTTTTTCATGTATTATGATATAAAATAAAATCTAATCATCCTATTAACAAAATTGAGGTTCACAGAATAAAGATTTACAAGTACAACACTCATGTAAAATTTTAAGGTTCTACATGCAAAACATTTTTTTTAATCCGGTGGGAAAGTGTGAAAATAGCAAACTGAGAAAAAGAGGTTTTTTTACATTGCATTACATAGAACAAGCCACTTTAGACATTTACATTTTTTGTTGCACAGGGCGTAATAATTGTCGGATTTTGACGCGGTTTGTTTTAAAATGTTCCTAACATTCAGTACTATTTTTTAAATTAAATTTGAAAAATCGAATTTTTGAAGGTGCAAAGGTACTAAGTCCCCTTAAATTAATACATATACATAGATTTCACTTAAATTAATTAAAAAAAATATTGTAATAAATCTTTTTACATTTTATCTATAGAATTCTTCGTTTACTAACGTAGAAAAATATAGATATTCTTAGATTTATTATATTAATATTATTTAAACAATATACACATAAACACAATGATGACAATTATGTATTTCAATAACATTTCAAAAATTTTGATTATCTTTCTTGCTGGGGAAATAAGTTTCAATAAAGTTTGATGTAAATAATTTATTTAATAAATTATAATACTCTTCTTACTTATTATCACCAGTATACTTCTTCATAATCATAAAACTTAATTTGTCACTTGCTATTCACATTTCTTGTTGTACTTGAATTGTGAAAACCATACATTTTCCATATAAATGCATTATTCAATCTACGACATTATTCCAATCTCTTTGCACGGACTTGTGCCAACGTGTCACTAATCGGGCAAGCATACAAGGCTAGAATTCTAGTGGATGTTATCGACGGTTGTTGTTTAGTGATGGCATTCACCTTGTCGTCGGAAGGAATGTGCTGTCTATTAAGGTGTTCTTTCATGTTTGGGCAAACGGGAAAATCATAAGGTACAAGATTTGTTGCATTAACTTCTCTCTGCTTCAAATTCATTTCCATGTAAATCGGAATATTTTTTAGCTCTCAGAACACAGAGGCACTTGAGAATAAAGTAAGCAAAAGCTGTACAAAGAGGGGACATGTGTCTTTAAAGTATAACAAAAATTTTGAAAATTGGATATCAAATAAAAAATTATAGCCATAAAACTTTATATTGCATTTCAATTAAACTTCGTAATCTTCATTTGTAGTGTTCGAAGAAAATTATTAGAAAATATATTTATAACAAAAGAAAATTGAATCATGCTGATCAGTTTAATCAATCATTGATTTGAAAAATAGTAATAATTTAATGAAATATATTTAGTATTGAGTAAGTTTAATGACTTTTTGGTCGTTTACAGGAATTTAAGGCTACACAGTACCCTAAAAATGACAAATTTATCGAAAAATTTTTTTTT
>BMAW01040484.1:287486-384869 GCA_019974015.1 Nephila pilipes | reverse complement strand
TATATATAAGCGAAATACCACTGACTGACTCATCCCGATATCTCTAAAACTATACAACCGATTAACTTGAAATTTAGTATAGTTACTCATTTTGCGATGTAGACGCTCACTAAGAACGGATTTTACGGAATTCTTATCCAAAATGTGATTTTCATTCGTTAATCTTTTCTTATCCATCAATTATGTCATTTTTGGTGACTTTATCGCCAAAAATGACATGACCGACGCCAAACGGAATATTTATATTTTTTAATGTATTCTGTGCATTGCTACCAATTAAGTTTACTTGGCGTTTTTCGCCTGCGAAATGGAAATAATTTAATATTGAGGCGCTGATATTTTATGTATAGGTTCCAAAATATAAAATTATCGTCTGCCCAGCGAAGAGGGCGGGTATCAGCTAGTGTATATATATATATATATCATGATTATCCAATAAATTTCTTAAATACTTATATACATCACAAATATACTAAACATCTTTGCGAATCGTGATCCATTTTCAAGTATCCACCACACAACAATAGGTCCACAAAGTGCGCTTGTTAGTGGTCTAGCCGTGAAGAATTTATTTACATTTACACAGCTTACATTTTTACTCACTCTCTGGACCATTATACTCCTTTACCATACAACTTATTACCAACCAATTGTTTGCATCCTTTTACATTTTATTACCAATCAAACAATGATTTAAATATTTTTTCAATTTATGTGGTGATGACGTGTTATATTTTTTTCATTTTGAGTATGTGATATACATCTTGAAGCTTAAAGAAAATTCCGTCTTACTACTCACATATTTGAATCTTCATTTCTTTGAATTTTTGTAAGTAATTTTTATATTTTGATTTGTTGATAATTTTTAGAATTATAGATTTTATTTTCGTAGATTTTATCGCTGAATTTTTTTGCATCTTTTAATCATTGAACTCTTGTGTAATTTGGATTTCCCAATTCAGCCTACCAAGTCGCAAAGGGGGAAGGTTGGTACCATTAAACTAGTTTAACCCCGCTTATTCGGTCTTCAGCCCGATATTGCTTTTTGACTTGCTGGGTTCCATGTTTTCATTTATTTTTCTTTCATTTTTACATTTCTTTTTGGATTTTTGTCTTTTTAAATATTTTAAATTATTCTTTCATAAATTTTCAGTATATATATATATATATATATATATATATATATATGTGTGTGTGTGTGTGTGTGTGTGTGTGTATGTGTGTGTGTGTGTATGTACATATTTATGAGTATTTATGTAGTGTACATAAATATCCAATTAAACTTGAAACTGTAGCTAATGGTTTAAATATTTACATTATTAAAACCATTATACAGCCGATATGATTTTAAAAATATTTTCCAGAACTTATTGATTACTTGGATAAGAGACAGTTATTATCAGAATACCTATGAAACTATTAAATATGTAATAAAAAAGATTATTTCTTATATAATTTTGAAGATCTGTTTAATTCGATAATATTGAAGAATTGTTATTAATTTTTTGCAAAAATTAAATATTAATAACTATTTCTTGTGAAAAATTTAAATTTCTTACTACATTAATTATAAGAGAAAATCATGCTTTTTAATAATAAAAATGTTAAAACAAAAATTAAAGGCATACATCAATGATATACCTGTTAGTAATTATCTTGCCAATACGAGAGTGGCCTCAAATGTCTTATGAAATTAATGTGAAGATGAAATCACTCATCAATAAAAGCTGGTGAATGTGGTTGCACATCTTTTACACACAATCATCGAAGTTTCTTCAATTTTTAACGCGCAGTTGTTCTTTAACAATCATTTAAGTGAATCGATGTAATTGTTTTCGTGAACATAGAAGAAATCAAGTATTGAGTTGTCAATAAACATTTGTTTTTGAAAGGCAATACACCTACGTATATCAAATATGAGTTGGACCTGTGTAAGGCAAATATGTATCATCCTTTATAATCAGGAAATTTTGGGCAGCTGAATTTAAACCAGCGTGGAAGATGATCGTTCGAGACGTTCAAAAACAACAAACACTGACGATAACATTGCTATATTTCCCCAAATGCCGCTAGGCGACCGTTGAATCAAAGTAAGAGAGAGAGCAGAGACTGTGAATAAGTACAAAGAACGTATTTATCACATTTGGAATCAAGATATAGGAATGAGAAAGCTTTCCGCGCTTCGGGTGCCGCGAGTTTGCTCATGTTAGACCAAAAGTGTGTTCAAATCAACATTTCTAATGTTCTGTTGGAGCAGGTTAGGAGCATTAAATAAGAGTTTGGGAGCTAATTAATAACTATTAATCAAATGTAGACGCACCATTGTACGCTCGAAACAAAAATACAGTCAAAACAGCGAAATGTGAAGGGGAATTGGTCCCAAAAATAGAAAAATTGATTCTCCGGTTGGGAAAGGGATGTCGATTTCATTTTTGGATAGTTATAGAGTTATCTAAGTAGGAGTTATCTTATCTTCAAACAAGGAAAACCATGACAGGAGCGTACTACGCGTCATTACTCTAAAGGCTGATTGCAGAAAGTGCAGAAAAACGGCCATATTTGCAGAAAAAAAAATTCTATTTCACCCAGACAATGCGACATATCACCCCTCAGGTTGCAATGGCAAAAATATATGAATTACAATTTGAATTGCTTAGTTATCATCCTTACTCACCAGATCTAGTCCCAAGCGACTTTGTTCCTCAATCTAAAATTGGCACTCGGAGGACAGATATTTTCATCAAATGAGGAAGCCATCCCCTTCGTAAGTAATTATTTTGCTGAGAAAGACGCCTAGTACTATGTGGATGAGTTAAATAGATGGGAGTATAGCAGGGAGAAGTGTGTAGATTTACAAGGAGACTCTGTAGAAAAATTAAAATATATTTGGAGAAAAAAAATGTTTTATATCTTTGTTGTGTTGGAAACTTTTCATGCAACGCTCTCGTATTTATTTACATTTCCATGAACAAAACTCTTTATAGGTAATATTAATTGTACTTTGTTTAGATTTTATATATATATATATATATATATATATATATTAGCTGAATACCCTATTATATTTCTGAAAGCCAATTTAAAATAAAAGAACAATAAAATTAATTTTCTAATTTCAATATTATTAATACTATTTTATCTTTTTTGATGATTTTCAATTTCTAAGGATTTTATTCTTTTTAATCTACATATTTTTGTTTCGTCTTGGTGTTAATAATTTTTTTTTTCAAATATTTTTGTGATGATTTATATATAATTTACGTATATAGATTGAAGCAATGGTTTTTAATTCTAACTTCATTGTATTAATGATAATACTAGAGTTTAGTTATATGCCTTTCAAGACGGAGACATTTATTTTTTAATATCACGGAGCATTTTCGATGTATACTTTTGTGTAAGTTATTTTTTTAATTTAAATTTATTTTTATCATTTTTTTTCTAACGTTACTTTAATGTATCCTATAATTTTTTTTGATTTGATATAACTTTATATGCATTAATATGTATATAACTATATATTCATAATAATAATCTCGTATGGCTCTTTCCCTTTGTGTGGATTATTTTCCTTAAGTTGTGAATTTAGGTTCATGCATTTTTTTTGTGAAGCTTTTGCTAAAGCCTAGGTTTGATAATTAAAATTAGTATAGACAGCATTAATGTTTTATATTTTGGGTTAATTAGCTCTATTTCTAACATGTAAAAGGATTTCAAAGTTTTTAAAAGATTTAAAATTTTCAATTTCCTTCGCTTTCTTTTCATGTGTTTTTAGCATAATCATTCTATATTCTAATATTGAATATTCTCTTTGTTCGAAAAATGTTAAACACAAGAATTCAAGAAAGAATGGAAACTAGCACGTCGCGTGTCAGAGAAAACTATGAAACAATTTAAATGCACAATTCAAACATTTTTCAATTACGAAAACTTCTTCCTAAATTTAATGCTAACGAAGAATTGAAGAAAGTATATCTGAAGATATGGAAAATCTTTTACCTTCATTTACGAACTGAGACAAGGACACAATGGATTTAATTAAATTAATACCAATGAGTTCATAAAGAACAGTAGAAATGTGAAGAATTAGCATCTTTGATTCAGAAGGTAGAAAATGGCATGGATAATGAAGTAAATGATTATTCGTTAATTAAAGCGAAAATTCTAATTCCAAAGCTAAAAGATAAAAAGGTTGAAGGAAAGTAACTATTGGTTATTCTTGAAAAATTCCGATCGTCTGAAAATTGGTCTTGAAGGCACATCGAATCCTTCAGATGTCATGAAAATTTAGATTAGAATTGTAAGATATTTTTACTAGCCTCAATGCTATAAGGAGATAAATAAAAGTTTGTAAAAATCTGTAATCCTTTTCAGAGAACGGGTAAATCAAATAATTGAGAAAAAGAACCCATGCAATTAATTCTTGTTATAAGTGAAGTATTTCTTAAGCTAAATGTTGTTGTTGCATGGCCCTTTTCTCGTTACACCTACAAGGAATAAATATCTTTTAACTGCACGTGCATGTCTTCAAGTAACCTGATTAGTGTCAATTCTTTATATAGCATCCACCATAGACGTGGAAGCTTTGTTACAGATTTTTAGTAGAATGGGCTTTCCTACGGATATTTAAATAGGCTAAGGAACCTCTTTCACTAGCATTTTTAATACGTAATTCTTCGAAAAATTCGGAGTAAAAGCTGTAAGGAGCTCTGTTTATCATCCTCAAAGAAGTCCTTTCGAAAGATTCCACAGAACTCTGAAAATAAGAGTGATATGCATTGAATCCTCTTCTGAGAAGTAAAAGCAAATACCAGACGCACTTTTTGCTGTAAAAACTATTATTCATGAAAGCACAGGTATCGTTCCCAATGAATTGGAGGATAGAAAAATCTTAAGAATCCTTGTAACCCTTTTATATGAGAACAGGGTTGAGACAGCTGAAGAGGATACCTCACTTGTGGAATACTTTTTCCAAATCATAAACCGACTTAAACGAAGTCTAGATTTGGCCATTAAAAAAATGGAAGAAACGAACTTTAAAATAAAGGTATGATATAATAGATAAATGTCATCGAACACACACACGAGAATGTTTGAAAGGAGAATGAGTGTTTCTGTTAAGGACTAGTCGACAGAATAAACTATCGGTTCGGTGGAAAGTATCAGGAAAGAAGAGAAAATAATTTTAGAGAAGAACGATGTTGTAAGCTATGACAACAATACAGAAGCAAATCAAGTTTTTATACAAATTATAAAAAAGCCGAATCGATCAATGTGATTAATAATAGTGGAAGGAAAGAACCGAACGATTTAGAAGAAAGCTGTTTTTTTCCTTACATTGTTTCCCACCCAAATATTTTTTGCTTCTACAAAATTGTAGAGCAGAGTAAATTAAATAACATATTGAATAATCAACAAATAGTTCAACTAAATGAAATTCTTTATATCTTACTGTAAAATATTTTCTAATGAACCAAGTGCGTCTTTCTTGGTAGAACATGATATTGAACTTTCAAACAATATACCTGTTAGGACGAAGCCATACAGAATATCACCTTGACAAACTGATGTGAGTCATGAAGAAATGTAAAAAAAAAAATTGTTAAAATACCAAGGAATAGAAATATGAGAGTCAGATTAAACTTAGCCGATGATATTAGCTGAAACTTCTGGAATAGATCCTAGGCCTTAAATCGATTGTAGGAAATTGAGTGAGTTAATAAAGACTCAATTTTACCCTTTACCAAACATAAATCATATGATTGAAACAGTCGCAACTTTCATATATATAACTCTTCTTGACATTGGTAAAGGTTATTGGCAGATTTCTTTAATTCTTATAGCTCAAAGATTGGCTGTCTTTACTGAAAATTTTGGAATTTATCGTCCGTTACGTAGGCCGGTTCGGTGAGTGAAATCGATATGTTAGAGTTTTATCACATTTATAAGAAATTTTGGATAGTAAAAGTACATACATTAATATATCGGCATAGTATTATTTTTTATAAACATGTAATAAATATACTAATTTTTTTTTCTGAAGAGTTATAATGACGAAACATTGTTCATATTGTGATATTTTGACTTCAATATTACGATGCTAGATTACTCATTAGGATGTTGGGCGAAATGTCTCATGGTAAAAGAAGGAGACATTAAATATGTAATGTAAACTTATTCTAATATAACCAGTGAGTATAGAATAATAATAAATACCCCATTAATAAAACATATTAAATAAAAGTTGTTTGTGATATTTGCTATTAATGGAGTCGAGAAATCCCATTAGATTTTTAAGAATATCACTTCAGAGGATAACTTGTGTGGTTTCAGTTACATTAACACATGGATTCATAAGTCCCAAGACTGTGCGGTCGTTTTTTTGCAATTTCCTCCTTCAAACGCGCCAGCAAGTCAATATAATAATCACTGTCGATCGATTTACCTTTTTCGAGGTAGTCAATGAAAATCACGCCATGCGTATCCCAAAAAACTGACGCCATGACTTTGCCAGCTGACTGCTGCGTTTTCGGACGCTTCGGACGGCTTTCGCCAGCTGTGCGCCACTCAGATGACTGCCGCTTCGACTCTGGAGTGTAGTGATGTATCCATGTTTCGTCCATGGTCACGTAACGACACAAGAAATCTTTTTTGTTGCGAGTAAATAGCGATAAACAGCTTTCTGAATCATCGACTCGTTGCTGTTTTTGTTCCATCGAAAGCAATCGCGGCACCCACTTGGAAAAAACCTTTTTCATGCTCAATTTTTCATGAAGGATAGTAAATACACTTCCATATGATATCTGTGTCATCTCAGCAATCTCACGGAGCTTCACTTTACGATCTTTCATTATAATTTTTGTCACTTCCCTCACATTTTCCGGTGTAACGGCTTCCACAGGTCTATCCGAGCGTTCCGCATCATTTGTGTCGGTACGACCACGTTTAAACTCGGCAAACCACCGACAAATCGTTGCTTTTGATGGACAAGAGTCCGGGTAACATTTTTCAATCCATTGTTTCGCTTGCACGGTGTTTTTACCCATTAAAAATCAATGTTTTATCAGAACACGAAATTCGGTTTTTTCCATTTTTTAAACAAACTACAAAACGACTTTACTCCAACCTCGATAACTCAGCTGTTTCTGGTCCGATCCACTTAAAATTTTGACACGTTTCAAGCAAAGGTTAGTACTCTAGAAAGATCTGGTTACTGGTTTACTACGAGCGCCATCTCTGGGTTAGTCTCGGAACTTATTGATCCATGTGTTACATATCTATATAATACTGTGTCATATAAAACGTGCAATAATATCTCCTGTTGACATTTAAAATAATTTTAGATGATTTCTAACGAACAGATCTTTTGCTTTATCCGAAAAAGTTCTCTCCTTAGGATTGAGGTATTTTTAGCGAACGCAAACTGCACAAACGCGTTGATTTCTTCCCCAATCAAACTCTGAGTCTGAGATGCGTGCGGAATGACTACAAGCGGAAGTGAAAACGAGACAGAGCAAGTGTGATCAACAACGAGAGAGTTGAATGTAAGATGTTAGATTTTTGTATTACAGTAAAATAAAAAAAATGGAAAGATCTATGTAAAGTTTTGCAAAGAAAAGATCTAGTCATTCAAGGTGTGCTTTATTTTATAATTATTATAAAATTGATCAAATATAAGAATTAAAGTGAACCCTGAAATATCGAGAAATTGAAACGGTAAAATATTTCAATAATAAAATTAAAGCAAATAATAATAAAAAAAAAAAAAATGAAGAGTGATCTCGTACACAAAAAGTGATCCAACTAAAATAATAGCCCCTTGGATGAATAATTAAATACATTTATCTCCAACCTCACTGTTTTTATACCCAGTACGTTATTATATATATATATATATATATATATATGCAATAATTAATTATATTCCTGTTTTTCACCTTAACTTTTTAGTTTCAAGTATTATGTTATATTTTTCCTGATATTTAGTGAATATAGGTTTTCAGTAAAAATGCTTAGAATTCTGTGGGTTTTGAATAATTGTTTGTAACGCTTTTCTTACGGTTAAAATATAAATAGAAGAGGCTAAAAGAAACATATTTCATGATAAAAACGTAGCTGCAGCTAAAATATTATGATCGTTAAATAATTCAAGAACTAAATAAACCCAAGTCATGAAAGAAGTTAAATCTAATTCCTATGTGCATTTTTCCTTAGCCAAAAGTTATAAGAATAGCTCAAACTCTGTAGCTTTTCTTTCCTTTTAAATATTTATTTTTCAGGCATGATTTAAATGAGAGATTAAACTTGTAATTTTTTACAGAGTTAGAATTTACTTTATACAGTGATGCGTTATTTAAAATGGTATTCGTATAATATCAAAGATGCAGGTCCGAAAATTGGATATCTTTTTAAAATTTCTTTTATTTTTGAAACTATTATTTACCTTCTATTAGATTGTTTAACATTTTTGTATGAACTAGAATTTAGAGAATATATATAATTAAATAATAAGTAATTAGTGAAAAGATTACCACTGTTATTCTTTTGTATCGTTCCTTTAAATCTATTTGTTACTTGGAAAATAATTATTTATTCACATAATTTTAGTGAGGAAAAATGAGTAGTGGTTTCACAAAAATTTTAATTATTGTTACACGTATTTCAATCATAGAGTAAATATTTGTCTGGAAATAATTTAAATCCCATATGCTTCAGCGATTTGGTTATAATTTGAATATACCAAACATCTGAATATATATTGAATTTCATTTCATTCATCTTATCGATATATAGTTTTATCTGATTTTAAGGATGTGTTCTCTTATTGTAATAGAACCCGATCGGAGCTTGGAGTACATTTAGGTTGCTGTTCAAATTTTTATGAACGTTTATATGCAATAATTTTAAAATTTATGTAAATTTTAAAAACGCACCAATCTTCACTTGAACATGTAAAGTTTAAAACCTACTTATTATTACGCTAAAGCAGAAGAAACAAGGAACATATATTTTATTTCAGAAAGAAAGACATTGGTTCAGGTATGAGTATTATTGTAAAAAATACTAGAATGTAAAATATAGCAAAGTCAAAATACAAAATTAATGTTGGTGTGTTTTGTTATTGGATAAAGTGCTAAAATTTCAGATTCTATTCTTTAACATTATGAGACGACAGACTTAAAAGTACCATAGTATGCAAAACTTTCATATAAAAACCTGCAGTTATGAAACTATTAAGCAGAAATTGAAAGCATTTTAATTTTTTAAGCAAGTTGTGAGCTTAAGTACATTATGAGGAAAGAGTCTTTAATAAGATAATAAGCAATATATACTTTTTGTATAAATTATCGTATGTGTGCTGAAATGATCACAACTTCAAATTATGTAGTGTCTCTGTGTCATCTCGTACATTTTACTCCCGTTAACTGTAAAAACTTGCATACCTTTTTTTTAAGCTTATAATAGTATATCAGAATATTACCTCTTGAGAAATCAATAAATATATAGGAAGAGAAGGTTTCTGAAGGAATTTAACAGCTCTTTTCAAAACGTTATTGATCTTAATGAATATTGATGGACTTGATGAAAATGAACGAGATTGGTGCGATGTATTTAAATGAGGAACCTTCAAACTGTTTCGTACAGAGCATAGTTAGGGAAATATGGATTCTGGTATTTCTTGTATCAAACAATGAAGTATATTTTAAAAAATTTTATTTTATTAAAATCCTTTAATGACAAAATAATGTGAACTGCCCATATCGTACTAAACAACTTTCATATTGTTCAAAGTATAGTAGCAAATTATTTTTAACTCTTCGATGTAAGGCAACGGTAGTCAGTTCTTAACTAAACCATTATTTATTATGTACTTAATTATTAATATAATTAACTTAAGACAATCCTCTTCACCAATATTTTACATTAAGTGTTGTAAGTCTTAAAAGATAAAACATCAATTAACTCCTTTAATTATTATCTTAAACAATCTATTAATATTTCACGCTTCGGATGATATCCTCTCAAAGTATTTATCACATATTATATTGAGATTATTTTAATCTTCATCGTCACACCTTTCATAAAACATTTATGCCGTGAAATTCCACACGTTATCTATGTAATTCATGTTAAGGAGCAGTATCATTAACCATTAAAATCTTGTGTCGAGTAGATAAACCAATTTAAAACGATTTCGTGGCCCAACAAATTCTTTTCATTTAATATAATCTAATTGCCTTCCGTAGTATTTGTTATATTAACTAAATAGATTAATGTCATACATGAATTCCATCAATTAAAATCGTAAATTTTCCAGTTCAAACCTGCGGAGAGTCTCGTTGTGAGAAGGAAAAATATACAGGGTATCTCAACACAAGTTCAAAAATTTCTAGAAGAGGTTGGTCATATCTAAACCAGAGTTCCACAAATTTTAACATCTGCAGACCGACGATAATAGGAAAAAAATAATGGGTTGACCTGCATCAGCTGAATATATATATATATATATATATAATGATTTAACTTTAATTGATAATAGTTTTCTTGAGCAATAATTTAATTTCCTAATATTTCCCATTCCCTCATTTTAAAGTAAAGCATTTAATCTTATTTCCTGATACCCTTTATTTTTAACTTTAATTCATGCAATCAAGCGCACTTGCAATCTGTAATGTCAGCTGTTCACACGCATTCAGAACTGTAGAGACCCTACTAGATTTTCTGTTCGCAGCTAAAGCTCCTAAGAATTCCTACACCTAGAAGATCTGAGCTAAAGAATAAAATAACTTGTATATAATGAAACGCATGGGGAAATTCTTTCTCTTTTCACTTCTGCCTTGTCGGCCAACACTCCGCCGCTGAGTTCTCAAAAAAACAATGTAAAATTCGCACTTTCTGTCTTTTCCGCTACTGCCTGTCTGGCCGACATTGAGCTGCATCGTCACCATGTTATTGCCTATCTCACAATGATAATTATAAGAATTTATTCGACAAATTGGAGGTATTTAATTTCTCATCCATAAATGATTTACTTGCACATTTAAAACGTGATATATATATCTGTATAACACAAGAGACAAATTCTACAAATTACACAATACATAACTAATAATAATCGATATATATATATATAATAATAATAATAATAAAAGCGCTGTATTAATATTCAATCGAATTATGTTTACTTGTTGTTTCTGATATAATTTAAGAAACTTTTTCACTTAAATAGAAAGTTGATAGATTTATTACAAAGGGGTGGATATACTTTATTTAGAGATATCTGGAATTGAGGAAACGTTTGAACAGTTTATGTCTAGATATCCCAAGAATAACATCAAAACACAATTTTATCATTTTCTTCTTGTCACAAATTTGAATTATACTAAAATTTATATTTTCCAACAATTGATATTTAAACCAGATATTGCCCTTATGCGGATCTTTAGTTTCAAGGAAAGTTTTCAGCTAATGCCTCTAAATGTTAGTTTAATATAATATTTTGAATGATGTCAGCAGAATTCAAGAATTCTTCGAAAGGTGTAAACATGTTTGCATTGTTCTCTGGTTTGCAAATAATCTAATGAATCAATTTTTTTTCGAACGTCTACATTTCATTTCTATGGTTAAATATATAATATAATATACAGAAATTTATAAAAAAAATATGCACGGGTGTGATAAAATAAGACCTTTTTACTACATAACGTCCGCAGAGCTTAATTTATAATGACTAAAAAATACAAGGCTACTCGGAACACGGATCCATCGGTTTTCATGGCCTTATATACTTTGTCTATATAAATGTCACCTGCAGCGTCTGAACTGCTTCGAATGTGGTAGCAGTGCAACGGTTTGATTCACTGGAAGAATTATTGAATCGAGAACGTCTAAATTTTTTTAATTATTTAAAATTACGATGTTTATTTAATATGTTCTTTTTAGACGTATACACGTTGTTTATGTGATTAGGTTTATATTTGTGGAAAGTAGTTGAGAGATTTAATTAACCTTAAAATGGTAATTCAGATTTTAAAATGTTTCTTGAACTTGTAGCAAATTTTTGTGAACTAGTGGTTTGGACACCTTGATCTAAACCAGATTTTTCAACCATTTTTGGCCCACGGACTGGCAAAATTTCAGGAAGCACATTAAACTGACTGGTGAGTTTTTCAAGAAAATCAGTTTATTATGTCAGGTAATCATTTAATAAGTGAATTGTAACATTTCTATTACCATTTACTTATAATAATATTTATATAAAAGGATAAATACTTATAGTTGTTATTATCAATAAGAAATCTAATCTGTAATTAAAATCACAGAAAATTAGAAAACAGTAGTAACTATTGAATTGCATATAGAAACAAAAAAAAAAACTTTCACCTCATTACTACAAAATTAAATATAGATAAAAATCCCGTTTTACATAAGTATGTTATTGTGATGGGAAATAACATTTTCATTTCTTTATTACATAAAGATGGATATTCATTTTTCATTTTGATTCAAAATTTATCTCTAGACATTATTGAAAGACTATTTTTAACTTAATATTTGAAATTACCTCAAGGAGAGATTCATATTCTCTGTTTCTTAAATTTCATTTTCAATTGAAGTGTGGTTTGAAAAGGGATTGCTATCCTCAAACTCCTTTCACACAGCTTTTTCAGATGGAAAATACATTTCAAAACTATTGTTTAAAGATTATATATGCTGACCAAAGATTATATTTAATTATTAAATCTTACTAAGAGTTACTAAAATCAAAGTAATTATAAAATACTTCTACTTCAATATTATTATTACTTTTTTTATACTGTTAAAATTAATTTTTTCCTCAAACCCATTTATTTTACTTAATAAAGGAACTGCATTGTCAACAGTACCTTATGAATTCAAATTTATGTCATTGATATATAAAATTATCTCTCAAAAATTCTAATTTGGCATCCTATTTCACATGAGACAAATGAATTCTTATAGGAATCCTTTCTCGATTAAATTTTTTCTAATTATTTTCTTAATTCAAGATGCCTGCCTAGTGAAAGCAATCTAAGTTCTGTATTCAATAATAATTGTGCATGTTCCTCACTAAATTCCTGAACAAATATTGGGAATAATCTACTGTTTAAATCAGTATATCTTAGTAAAATTATTAACTTTTATATATTTTGCAAAAACCTCATTTAATTCTTTGGATAGACTTTAAGTTGCTAAAACTTTTGATTCGATTGTAAAATGAGTAACTAGTTCATGGGATTTAATTACGGGTTGAATTCTTTCAATAACGTCACTATGCATACCAACAATACTCGTCGCCACATCCGGACACATAACCTATATAGGTTTTCCATTCTAAAAAGGGTTTGAATATATAAGAATTACGAGCACGAAAATTTTATCGCATGTTGTATATAAAACCTATTAAACAAAAGAATATTTCTTCTTTTATTTATTTATCCAAAATAAAAACAAGATATCCGATAAGTTTAAAACACAGATAGAATAGAAACGATGATGCAGAAACACTGTGCAATCAATTAATAAAGGGTGTTTTGAAACTCACAGAAAATATTTAAGGGGTAATAGAAAACATCTAAGCAAGCAATTTTCAACTTACAATGCATCGACAGAGAGTATGCGATGAACCGCTATACGGCACTGTAATGGAAAGCATAAAGTGCGAGTTTTCTTGCTCATTGTCATTTCTATCTTGGATTTCAGGAGGCATTGTGATTAGGAAAAGACCACGCCTCATGAAATCCACTATTGTAATTATGTGTTAGAGAACTCGAGCTTTATGCTTTCTATAACGTCTTGCAGTTCACTGCTTGCTCTCCGCCTGTGGGTTGTGGGATGAACATTGCTCTCATTTAGATATTTTCTATCACCCCTTATACTTTTGCGCATGAGTTGTGAAAAACCTTTATATTGAATATGGTGTATGTGAATGACACGAATGACACTAAACAGCATTTTCGGTTAACAGTAGATTTTTGTGAGAAAGCCGAATCAACTTGACTTTTGTTATTCAAATTGAAGCATCAAGCTATGAACTAATTATGAGCTTCACGGAATGCTGTTTATTGTGAGTCAGTAGACTTCCCCTGTATTGAAATGGAAAAGTTTGCATTCGAATGCTTTTCAAAACATCATCGATAACGTTACCTGCTGCTAAATTTCTCATTTCTTGTAAGAGTTAAGATAGTCCCTTATCCTCCAATAATAAATGTTGAAACAATGCAAGTAATTTTGAGCTTTCAGATAGAGAAAAATGACCTTTAATCCTATTCATTCATTGTACTAGTGATTTTAACTGGGTCTCGAACAATATCCGAAACACAATAACGTATCTTTGAGTAAAACGCTGTTATCACAGAATGAAATTTTGTTTCATCATTTACGGTTATGGAAAGCATTGTTTGAGTTTGTAGTTGAATAAACTCCTAATCCGGGTTAGTTTTCAAAATAGGCAAAGATCGAATGGAGACACGTCTTAAGTCAATGTGAATAGTTTTGGTTTCAACAGTTATCTCGAATATTTCGAGATTAAATGTTACTAAAATGGCTAATGTGAAAAGAAACCGATAAACAGTAAATGATCAACTGGCAATCCAAAATAATAAAATTAATCAAATAACTTTAAAATCTGAGAATCTATCGTTCGTCCCTTTGAAAGATCTTTTTTTGATGATATATTCTTAACCAAAAATCATCACTGAAACGAAATCATTTCACTAAGTTTACTCTGGGACTCCATAGTTATAATAATAACACAAAACGTTAGTGTTTACATACAATTCAAATAAAGTTTCTCAAATACAAACTACAAATAGAGAATAAAAAAAGCATTCGCAGCAGGCTAGAAGAGAGAACAACTCTTTTTTGCCGATCACGTGATTAATCTATAGATTAGTTTACTGTTTATTAACGTCATACTTAGAATATGACAAGGGATTTTGACGACAGACCTCGCAACTTTGAGCCGTGGTCAAGTGAAGAAGGTGATACCTAAACTAGCATTCTAGTCTCCAATTCTCTAAGCCACACTAATGGAAAAACTTGGAAACTTGACAAATTTCAAGAGCATCAACCCTTCTACATTACGATTCTTTAGTGAAATCTTAACTCGAACTCTTGACTTGACGAAAACTACGTCAGCCACAAGCTAGCCACCATGGATGTATTCAAACGATTAATTCTAATCAGACAGTTATGGTTGCTGCCACATATTTTAATTCTTAGTTAGCCCATCATTCTCCACGTGTTATGTGTTTCATATAGTGTCTATTACATGATACTCTTTGTGTGGGAGCTACTGCCACATATTGTAAAGGAACAAGCTATTATAATAGTTTTATGCATTATTTTCTACAAATTAATTTATCTTCTCTCGAATTATCTGTTGTCGACTTCATCAGATAAAATATGTATAAAAGTATAAGGTTCCGTTCACTTTAATTTTCGACATATTTGTGCAAAAATTCCAGGTAATGAGCGTAGGATTGCTAAAAAAAAAGATATATCGATAAAATAGATTAAAATTTCGTATTGAATCTAGCAAAAAAATAAGATCGTACTTTACGAAGAAATATATAAATTAGAATCATTAGAAAAAAAAATTGATTGGTTATTTCGTATTTCTTATAAAAAAAATTGCTGAATATTTATAAAGTTCGGAATTGTGAAAAGTGCTGATAATATCAATATCGTGTACAAATTAATTCTTGAATATTTTAACTAATTTTTGTACAATTCAATGCAGTGCTGATAAAATATTACTCTTGAAAATAAAGATATAACATATTTTTATTATTTAGTGTAGATGTGTTTGATATAAATGCATTATATGCACGGGATAATTCGTTGATTTTAATATATATATATATATATATATATATATATATATATGATTCATGAACAAATGGACATAGATGGTTGGGTAAGTGATTAATACATTAACTTAAAGGTGACAAAACTTATAAAATATTCTATAAATATGTCTGAGAGTATTTTTTCATGAAAAAAGAATTATAAATTAAATTTATGTCTTAGAACATACTTCTTTAAAGTTAGGTTGCTTTTGAAATTACTCAAAATGTGTTTATGTTGTCTAATTGGTCAAAAAAGTAAAATGAAACTCAAGACCCCACAAAAAAATACAAAATTTTATAAAGATATATTTTAAGTTTGGTGTTCACTTCCTCTCATTAAAACAATGTGCATAATGGTAAATAAGTATTTATGGAATTTTTTAACATTTATGCATAAATATTCGTAAATAAGAAGTGTTATTAATTGTTAATTTACAACGAATTCTAATTCCACTTTTGAAAGTCAACGAGAAATCTAAGTATCATAAATCATGATTTATTAAATCCACAGAAAATAATTCATTGTCCCATCTTATTTAAATAGTTCAAATATTGCAATCCACTTGAACAGAATAATAGAAGTTTCTACGATTGCGAGACAAATTACAAATTAAATTGTCGAATGGATAGATTTGTTGGCAACAAGTGAGAAAAAAATAATATCAGCAGATGATGACATAACCATATGCCGCAAAGCTAAGATAAATTGCATTTTCCCCTTGCCGCCCTGATCATTCTTGTTCCCTTTACTCATACAGTGGCATTGTGCAAGTAAAGGAGAATTAAAAGAAAGTTTTCTTATTAAGGATTTCTAATTATAATAGCTTCTGTGCACTGAGAAAAAACAAATAAAATCATCAATACAACGTGCTTTTAATTAAAAAGTATTCTTTGATCCTCCGGGGGACAAATACAAAACTAATACGAGCGAATTTGGAAAAGAAAAAAAAGAAGAAGAAAAATCTATCTCATTACTTTGTTTGAGATTGTGATTGAAACAAAAGTTTTCTCATTCAAATTTGCTATCGGCCATCACCGGTTATTGTCTTGTAGTTATGAAATTATTTTCAATATTTCCGTCTGAAGAGCATGTGTTATTGCGAGAAAAATAAAATATATTTGAATTAATTGATACTTAACGCTATCATTTTGAATTTATTTTTATTAAAGAATTATTATACTCAATATTTTGCTGAATACGTACCTTAAAAATAAAGATAACATGGTAAAATTATATAGAAAAATGATTTACGTACATATACGATAAATTTATATTGACCTTATTTAAGTATTAAGAAATCAGAATGAAAAATAAATATACGAGCGAATTCTTATTTAAACCATTATTCATATATTATGTGAAATTTAAAAAAAAGACATAATTCAGAGGAAAAGTCGATTAAAATTTTATTTCAATGTAAAGATATTTCCGCGGTGTATTCAAATTATTAAAACTTACAATCCATTGAAAAAATTTGGAGCTTTAGCGCTTGGAAATTAATCATGCAATAAGTATGTATTTTAATACATAACATTCGGTATTCCATGAAGGTGCTATCCGATTACGGCAAAAAATGTTTATTGAGAGAAATATTTAAAATAAAATATTGCAATTTTAGTGTAATTATGGTTATTGTAATATGGTTTAGTATGGTTCCGTAAGAATACAGTATTTAAGCCTGAAATACAAGTTAGGATATTCGCTCACGGTCTTCAGCCAAATAGGTTTCGCTTCCCCAATAGGACATTTTAAATGAAAACGTTCGTAAAAGAGAAAGATGAAGTGTAGTGGTCAGCATCCCCAACAGAGCCACAAGAGCATAAATTTGTATTTTTAAAATTTTTTTTAATTTTTTTAAAAAAATTTGTATTTTTATTTTTATTTGAAATTAAGGGACCATGACCAGCAAAAAAGTGAGTAATGAAACCTGAATTAGAATAAAATTTTAAATTTGTTCTTGGGTTATCGGACTGAACTCGAATACCGGTATTACAAGTTGACTACCAGACTTTCTGTTCAGAAAGCAGCTTAATTTTTAAAATTTTCACTATATGAGACCGAGGAGTAGAGACATTCATTCCTTCACAATTAGTGACAGCGTGGTTTTCAAACGAATCTACATTTTCATTGTAATAATCCCCGACGTGTGCCCGAACCCAGTATACATTGTAAAAAATCTGAAAAGGTTGGTAATTTTTCTTAAATAATATTAATAAAGGCCAATTTATTTCTGGTACTCTGCAGAAGAAAAACTGATGATAAAATATCGGTATAAATAGAAAGTTTCAGATTACGAGCGACGGTCAATAAAACGGCTAACCCAATTGCCGAAAGTTTTCCCTAGAAAACTGAATTATAGGAATTTAGTTTAAACATCTACACCCTATTTAGGACTACCCTGTGGAAGACACACACGGTGAATCCAGTTTCGGACTCGATTCTTGATACGTCGGTGTAAATCAGTTAGAAGAGCCCCGAAAATTTGTTCAAAAAAAGAATTTGTTTTACGTGATGAACAGCTTACAGTGAAGTATTTGAGTCGAATGGGATATAATTAACCAAGTGATAATTTGGATTTGTGCTGCTTACAGATTTTATAATTAAGAAAATGAAATTTTAAGGTAAAATAAATAAGGGTAACCCCGGTAATTACCTGCGGAGCAGCAGTATGAGACACTCTACAGTCCTTGGTAACTTTTATAAGTTAAATTTCCTGAATGCAGATTAAGTTTAAAGAGTTAAGTTCTGAAAGGAGTTTAGATCACCCCCCGAACGCCCCACTCCGTAGAAAATAACAGGTTATATAACAGATTAATAGCATATAATTTTTGGAATTGAATTCAACGACGGAAACCGTATTAAAATTTAATGAGATATTATAATTTCTTAAGATAGTTAATAGAGGAACTTCAGGAAAACCGGAAGTCAGAATACCTAAATATTTATAATATTTAAAAATTTTAATACAGGATTTGTTTAGATTGAAAATTTGGTTTCGACGAAAGAAGTTGCCACCACAAACTTTCTTGTTATGTATTCATGAGCATCTAAACACAACAGAAGCGGTTTCCTCAATCGAAATCTCCAACCTTAGCCGAGACAGATGCTGAGCAATTAGATTAATTAAAATATAGAAGTTATACTCTAGGTCTTCTAGAATTTCTTCAGGAAACATAGTTCCTCATTTTACTCTCCTAAAGTGTATTTCGATTTAAGAGAATCTCAGAAAGAATTGATGTTGATTAATTATAGACTCCAGTAACATAATATGTCTCTGTTATTCTGTTGAAGACATACCCGTCCACGAATAATGTCAATCGCAGCATTAATTTTAAAAAGATGTTTCCGATCTCTAAGAGAATAAATCACTTATCCTAGTTGATATACTACTTATATGGTCAATGACAACATTCAAATTCTAAACGATGTTACAGATCTTCATTTGCTGCTAATTTAAAAATCCAAATATTTTGCCAATGAAATATATCTAAATATTTGTAAAATCATACTGTACATCCTCGTACATTCTTTTTTTCTAATACCCATACCTTTACATTTGAATGCTGCAATTAAACATATTCTAATTAAAATTTCATGAGATTGTTAGATTATTTTTAGCTTTAATACTTTTTAGTCGGTGGATGCGCATATCTTACAATCTCTCTTGAACTTAAATCTTTTGATATTAGTAATAACCAATAAACATGTAAACCCTTCTTCTTCTTTATTCTTTACAATGGTATTGGCAACAAATGATGTTTTAATAAATCTTGATTTTAAAGATTTTGTCCTTGATAGAACTAAGTTTTAATTCATTCAACTAGAGACTTTCAATACTAGCATACCTATTTTTTTAGTGAAGAGGTAAGCTTTGATATTATCATCCAGTTCGAAAATCTAGTCACTGATCATATCTTGAATTTTTATATCAAAACTGAATATTCTGTCTTAAAGTTCCATTTTTGTCAGTTGAATTAGTTATAATTATTGAATTTTTGACGAATCAGTCATTTATTTCAATCTATCACTTAGTGTTTCAGTTGTCAATAATTTATCATTTGAAATCTGTTAAATCCTGAAGATAAATCTTTATTTACAGGAAAAGGCATATTTAAAGTGAAATTCATTTTCTAAGTTTCTTTTGAAATACTGTTTTCTCTTTAGCAACCACATTGATTTTCCAAACATAATTGGTACAAATTCATTAAGAGGTCATAATACACTACCTCTTGAGATATGGGTGGTAATATAATTGACTTGTAAATATAATTTCAAAGTAATCAGAAGAAAGGTATTTCAAATTTATTAGATTCATCACGCTTAATTTTTGTCATTTTGTTTTCAGAAAAAAATCTACATGAGAAACTGAATTAAAAATATTTTTTTCCATCTTTGATGTTAGTAGTTTTGTTGTAGCTATTCTGTTACCTCAATATAAAAACTTTGCTTGATATTCCTGAATAACTTGTTATACAAAGACAGTGAGCTTACTATTTCATCTAAAAGTCCGAATTGCATCGATCGTAATTTTTAAGAAATTTCCATGCCATTCAATTTAAGAAGTATTTGTTAATCTGCTTTTAAACCTGTGTCAATAAAGAGTATTTTCATATGCATTGATTCTCATTTAACATTCTCCAATATCTATATTACACCAAATTATTTGGCGAAGCATCCAATGTGCATTTTATATCTAAAGTTTCGCAGAATTTAAAAATCGCTGTACATTGTACAACAGGGACTATTCTCTTTGATTTGATTTGATTTTGTTTTGCTGCTTGAAACTCTCAAATTCTGTCCCTGGATTAAATTTAGTTCCAAAACCTAATCCCTCGTAGATTTTGTGTACTGTAATAGAGCTTACTACAGGAATAATTTTCTTCTGTTTAGGCTCTTGTTTTCGTTTTAAAACCACATTGTTTTCCTCCATGATTGATGGAAGCATTACTTCAACATTGAGAGCTTTAAAGGTTTCACAGATCCTTTTAGACTACCCTTCAGATTTCATGGAGCCTTGAATGTATAGTGTTCTTGCAAAGATTGTTTAAAATGTAATGCTTAATTAGTTCTATAATCGTGATAAATGTAATGATTTCAATAAAAGAAATCCAATGTTCATGCAAAAATGCAATAATTGCACACGGGACCAAGTAGAAAAGAATGTCCCAAAAGGAAATTAGAAATATATCCATATCATTATAAATACAATCGCTTCAAATAGCTCACAAAATTCTTAAAATTTGCAGAAAATTGAAAAAGCCACTTATTTCGCAAAAATTAACTTTTAAACTGAACAGTCTTATGATTTCGTCATTTTTTTTTTTTTTATCTTTCAGCATTTTTGCGTCTGAGCTTTTGGGTTAAAAATATAGTTGTTTTGCTAATAAATAAAAATAAATGTATTGTAGCATATTATTTCAGAATAATGTTTCTTATATTTATGTTGAATATGTTTAAATTCATATAACATTCGCAGGTGATAGAAAACCAAAATAAAAGATGTAAGAAATAACATTAAATAATAATGATAAATTAATTCGTGTTAATAAAAAACCGATTACACAATCAAGTGTCTTAGTTATGTTTTTAACAAATTATTTATAGAACTGAATTGAAATAAGTGTATTGAAGCATATGTATTAGTTTAAAAGGTTACTTGTCTTGAACTATGGAACTAAATATTTCTCTTAACAACGTTTTTTTTTAAATATCTTTGTCTATGTACTAGGTAGTCAAACATACTGGGTTACTTACTCATTTAAGTATTTATATTTACCAAACAGTTTTGTCTTACAAGACTTCATGTCAGATGTATCATGTGAAAAGTATGTTGAAAAATAATTTCAACATACGTTTCACATAATTAAAAATTTCAAATGTTTTATTCATACTTTTCACATTAACATGCCAGTTGTATAATGTGAAAAGCATGAATAAAATATTTTTTTAACCATAATTAAATATCATGAAAGAAAAATGTTTAATATTTAACAAAGTAATAGTTTCTATATTAATTTTCATGTCACACGTATTTAAAACTATTTTGTAATAAATGGATAAGTTTTAATTATTGCAAAAAAAAATTATACAATAAATATTTTGTCACAATTTCAGCGTACTCAAGACCGGCAAATTGCTCAATAATTTTCGATATTTTGATATTAATTACTCAACTCAGGTTGTGTATACTCCTCATACATTAACTATTGAATTCCAGTTTTTCTGAATCAACATCTTCCAGATCATCCACAAGACTTGAACTGAAAAGGTTTCCAAAATAGAATTAAAATTTCCAAAAAAAAAAAAAAAAAAAAGTATCCAAAATAGAATTCCACAGAGAGGATTCAAGCACCGCACTCTGTGGACACCCTTGAGTAATTAGATTATTTATTGTAAAATTAGCACTAAAACAATACGTCAATTCATTATGTAAGAATAAATAAACTTTTGGAAACAGATAGAAAAATTAATATTTGCAAGAATTTTAAAATGAATAGACCAACTTACATTGTCGAACGTGCCCTTATTATCGATATAAGTAACAGCAATATGTTCTGTAGACCTTTCGTGTTTCATTTAGAAAACCAAATGGAAAATTGCGTCATCACAGCTGAAAATTTCTTTAAACACAATTTGAAGTAGATGAATAATATTATCTTGATAAACCCAGGAATATAATTTATTCACAAAAATACGCTCAACAAGTTTTCCTAAGGTTGGTAATATAGAAATTGGTTCATATGATTGAACGAATGACATATCTTTACCGGGTTTAAAGAGGAGTTTCAATTTAGCATCTTTAAAATTATTTGGGAAATTGTATACAAAAATTGATGAATTTCACTATAAGGTTAGGAAAATTTTGAAACAAAATATTTTTCCAAATCCTATAGTCCAAAATATCATGTCCGGGATCCTTCCCACCGCAGATAATTTCAAAACCCAAGGTACCTCTTCGGTGAAAACCATTGGAGGAGGCGTAAATTCTTCAAAAACCAAATCAAAGGTTTCATTGGATCTTGAGAAAAAAGAATATATTAAAAATTCACATTTCTATCCAGGATAACTGTCAGAGGAACCAGAAATTATGACCTCAATGGGCTAAGTATTCAGGGACTTGCCAAAAGCGATCCTGAACTTTAGGCCAAAGTTTTCGTTATTGGTGGTGCAGAAATGCTCCCATACCTCGTGTTTAGTCATAAGAATTTTTTTTTTATATAAAAATCTTTTCTTTTCTATATTGTAATTGTAGCTTATCAATTTCTCCAGGAGGAAAATTATTTAATAATAACTGAATAATAACTAATTGAATAATAACTGAATTAATAACTAATAATCAAATTTAGTGAGGGAACAGGTGAGAATATATTACAAATCAAAATCTGTATGACTGAAAATAAAAGTTTTTTGATTTTTCAGTATGGGACAGATCTTGCCTTTACACCCTTGATTAGAGTCGTGAGGTTCTAAAACGCTTATTATTAGCACAGCAGTTTATGTATCTCGCTTTGCCTGAAATTCTGTCTGGATACTCCGTTGATCCACACCGGTAGCAAATCAAATCCTTTGCAAAATGGTTTTTGGTGTTTCCGAATCCTTCACATTTCATACACTGAATGACACTTATGAATAATTCACTTCTGATTCATTCGAAGTGAAGGTAAAAATGAGACAAATTCTTTATATTGTAGTAAGTTTTGTGGTTTACTGTTATCACCCAACGCGTGAATATCCTTTGGCTTTAAATGGGAAAATAATCTTTAAATTATCATTGTTAAATATTTCATTCTTTTGAATTAAATCCAAATTTAGAGAATTGGTGTTATATGATGCATCAACTACCAACAAATTAAATTGTGAATATCTAGCCTTAAGCCTCTCTATATGATATTTTGTAAGATATTCAACATTCCGGAGTTCCGATTCCAGCAATTGCACCTCATCCTCGTCAAACAGTTTGATAGTAAAGGCTCCACGGCGAAATTTATTAATTTTGTTTTTTTTAAACAGCAAAAAAAATACTAATGAGTTCTGAGGTTACTTTGTTTTCAACTGAATTAAAATTTCAGTGGGAGGTGGAAAAATCACGAACTATAGGGGTCTAGATTGTTGACGAGATGGAGTTGAAATACATGGAATTGCCAAGACCTGCGAATATGTCGGTTTTATGGAGAAAACAACCGTTTTAAAAGTTTTCTTATTTGTCCTCTATTTTTCTCCTGTGGGTCTTGTTCATTACCTTTAATTTGTTATTTAAATCTAGTAGTAAAGACAACGAAGCTTCTCCGAGCTTCTAAATTTTTTTCCATTTAGTTCAACATTATTTCACTCAAGCTCTAAAATACGGTTAGAATATTCATTCAAGTTAATTCAGCAGTTATTTTCTTCTTTAGAATGTGAAGCAAATGCTTCATGATTGCTTTTATATTTAAGCTAAATTTCATTGAGTGCCTAGAAAAAGGAAGTGATCTAGCTATATGTTTCTCCTCTACTACTTTTAATTTTTCTATCTCAGCAGTTGCGCAAGAATGATTCAAAATAAATTAGCTTTTCATGTAAATGTTTATATTCCCTTGTAGTTGTGTCATTCGAAACAAGCTTCAAGATCTGAACAATTTCACGGCACCCCCCAAAGGATTTTCCATATTTTAATTCCCAAATAGAATGATATTACTAACAGTAATATATTTAGTTAATATCAAAAATAATAAGACACGGGAAAGAATCCAAATAAATTCAGTAATGACAGTGAATGGATCTCTCACAGAAACGAAAAAAAAGTCAGTGATAGAAAACGGCAAGCAGATGCTGGAACACTATTACACAGATATTCTTGAAAACGGGCAGAAAATGCAACAGATAGCTGAGTGGGAAGGAGAGAATTATTGGCGACGGATGCAATAACTTGGAACCTCCTTAAAGGGATGAAGGTGGCATTTGAACTGGCACCTCCCTCTCTACACTTCCACACCAGTAAACAAGAGGACTTTGGATCTCGATAAATTTAACCTACATTAGCCCTGCTGCACAGCATACCTTGTATGGCACCTGGGCTTTAACCCCCAAATCGATAGAAACAACGCTGGCTATAAGTCCGCTACCATGCACACTAGGCTATCTCGGACTCGATGAGTTACAAAGTGAGGATGCTAGTAATTCATCGATGGAACTCGAGCCTGAATACAAGATGCATGCTTGGTATAAACCGATGAAGTATCTGAATTTTATCCTTTGTTTTTTTAAAATTTGTCTTTAACTGTCGGGCTATATCGTGAACATTCTGGGAGGGTGGTGGGTGCCCTTCTATCGTGTCTCAATTGTAATTTACAAGAGAAAGATAAATCTACATTTCCGGTAAAGGAAGTGTTCGGCAAGTTGAAGACAAGGCGTGTTGTGTATGACTCGATATCAGAAAAGAAATCCTCCCCCGTGTCGACGTAGCTTATCATCTTACTATACACCGTCTAATTCAGTCACACTGGTGCTGGGTACAACCATCTAGGAACTGTGTTTAACTAGGGACAAATAATCCTTAAAAGTGAATCTTGTTTCTGACAATGCCATGTTGATTCAGTGCTGATGTGTATAAAGATATGCGAGACAGCATAGAGATCCTACTTTCATTATCACTTGCCACACAGTACTACAAGAGAAGGTTATGATTAGGAGTGTTATTTCCTTTGTTGTTAGTCAGTCGTGGTACTCTTCGAGAACAGTAGTAAGTAGACGAAACTCTCCCTTTAGGGTCAACTAAGTTTCCTCTATTTTTTTGATTACTCATCCGGATTTATTACGAATGGCAAAACTTGTTATGAAAGTCTTGAAGATTGCCAAACTCTTACTGCACTCTCTAAGTCCTATGAATTCTCATCTTTAGAGCACATTCTAAACATGATGAGAAAGCGCTTCCTACAATCCCAGAATGTCACTGAATTAGCCTGACAGTTGGACGTAATTTGGGCAGTCGTACAGCTTGTATCCTCTTTTTATTTTGATTTTTTCACTTTGGAGAACGATAAATTATTTATTTTTGCTTGCACACCTCCCATCACTTTTGTCACAACTAGACTTCTATTACATGATACAAAGATTTCTTTTGTCTCTGAGTGTATAAATTGCTATTTTTGAATATATATTTAGTTTATTATAAGTTTTAATATTCTATTTCTTTATATGTTTCGTGAACTAATGCAGAACATTCTGTGATTTTCTAGACTATAATTCATATCAATATTCTAATATGAAGTCACATTAATATATTTTTTACATACTTATAATTCCCTTAATTCATTAATTATTAATATTTTGTGCTTGTGTCTCGAAATTTTTATAGATACTATGAATTATATTTCAGTAAAAAAAAAATTTCAAATAGTTTCAAACAAATTGTTTATGCTGTATATAAATACAGTTCAGATCTAATATATTAAATTAACTTAAAGATCTTTGGTCCAGAAAATAATTTTCACTCTAAAACATTTACGCAATATTTGGTAACATCAAACATAATGCTGTAGCAGTGGTACATGTCTTCACGAATGTCTTCATGAGCTGAATATCAGCTTGGATACTGTGGTTATATATATAACAATAACAGAATAGCAACGCATTAACATTCGAATTTTGTGTTTTTATATTCTGCTAATCTGTATTGATGGAAAGTCACTCCGATTTTTAAAATAAATCGCTTATGCACATTATGCAATTTGTGCATCTTTTGTTATTTGTCACAAGGAGACCTCACAAACACAAACAACATGTATTTCTTGAGATAAAATGATTTTATTGTTTTTATTAACGTTAAACAAAATAGGATGCTTTTAAAGAGATTAACTTCTTTCAAAAGTTATTGAAATTATAATTTTAAAAATTTATTGAGTGCTCAGAAAACGTTTATATATTTTTTTTTCTATTTTGAAGTACTTATCCTAATTTTTAATTGAAAGTAAGTGTATGGTTAACTATTAAATATTTATAATGAATTTAAAATTATGTAAATGTAACTGAACTACAGATAATAAATTTTATTAACATCTTATTCTTTTAAAAAAGTGGATGTACAAAATTTCATTCAGAAAACTGTAGAATTTCATATTTCATTTTAAAGTTACCTGTTTACCAAATACGAAAAACATTAGGGCTTTCCAGTTTTTCTGCTACATAGCACTCTCATCACATATATAAATACTTCCTGTCATTTATTAAAAAGTTGGACAATAATGAAATCAAACAAAAAAAAGCTAAGTTTTTTGAGACAGTTTGCATTTAAAGTAACTGAAATGCATCTAATTTTGCATTTTTTTAAACTTTTGCTACAGAAAAACGGAGAGTTTTTCCTTGTTTTTATAGAAGTTTTATTTATGAGACTTTCATAAAAAGAGCTTCAGAGAATTGCATTTCAATATTGTAAACACAAACATGTCAGGCCATAAAGAAAAATATGTATAATTATGTTTTTCGCAAAATTTTATTTCTTCATGATATTCTGGTACACATTTCCCAAAATTGATTATATCACGATGCTGATATATTGCGCATTATGAAATGATGCAGGAAATGTTGTTGATTCCAACTAAACTATAATTTTTTTAAGTATTTTTAATATTCGCAAGACAATTATAGGTAATTTGTATCCTGAAATTTTTAAAATTTTAAAATTCATTAAATTTAATTGCTAAAATGAAAATTACATGTTATGTGTGGAATGTTATATTATCACATTTTTTTAAAAAAATTATAAATACTGTAAATTTTATGCAAGATGTACCTAAATGTGAGTACGTAACTTACGAGTGTAAAAACACACAAACTTTAATTATTAGTTGTTCATACATAATAATTCAAATTTTTAAATGTTGTTCTCTTCCATAAAAAGAATACACAATTATAAAGATATTTCAATATTAAAATAAGTGATATTTCTGTTAATTTTAACTTAAAAAAAGAAACAATTATTTAAATTTAGCGTCAAATAAACTCACTTTTCCTTGCCGTAGGCGTCTTAGTTACCTTAAATAGAAAGAGAATCTGACCCAAACAAAAAGTGAATTACCATAACAAAAAAAAGTCTTCTCTCACAACATTGTAGCAAGATTTATTACTTCTTCTACCTTACAGGAATACCAGATTTATTTTTTTTTATTCTATGAGCCTAATGAGTAGTTAATTTGTCCTTTGTATTCTGAGTAATTAGAATGCCAAAAATAAATGTTGAAGTTACTCTGACTAATTTGATTTGTTTATCTTCTTGAACTGAATTGATAGTCTAAGTACATAATATACGTGAAAGTTTTAATCAAGCAAAGAATGAGTATCCTTTTAATTAACGAATCTAAGAAGATAAAGTGTGATTGCTTGATATATAATCATGGAAGGAGAAAAGAACTTGAGCAAACTGGGGATTTCTGAAGCATTTTAATAAAAGGTGTAAAATAGGTTGTAATGAGATTCTCATGCGTTTTTCTCTTTATCTAAGCTTTCGAGACACTATATGACGTTATTTGTTCTGAGAACCTCTTCATGTGAAAGAACCGTAATTAATGTAAATTACCATTAATGTATTGATTGTTTTTTTTATTAAAGTCGCACTGAGAAAGCTATTAGTGACTGTAATCATATTTTTAAAATTCAGTCAAGTGACGAGAACAACATCTGAGCTGGTACCTTCCTCTCCATAAATGGACACCATGTCAGCGGGAGGACTTGTGATCTTGAGCAGATTCAATGTGAATATTTTCTTGATCAACATGAAAATACAAATCATCACCAGTCACTAAGGCTGCCGTCTTCCGGCCATTTTGGTTTCATTAGTGTATTGTTAATTGTATGGAATTCCAACTATCGTTCTCAAATCCTTACTTTTTGATATACTTAATTCAAAAACATTCTTCTGAGAAACCAAAAATTAATGAAGGATTCTGCAAAATTACTTTTTTTCCTCCAGTTCTTAAAAATATTTTAAAATATATATATATTTTTTTAAATTTCGGGAAACTCACAAACGAATCATTACTATAGGAGTGAAAATATTTTTAAAAATTGGAGGGGAAAAGTAATTCTGCAGAAGCTTCATTAATTTTTGCTCTTTCGGATGCAATTTACGTTCTAATTCCATAGGAATAAGAACGTAACGTTTACAAAACGTTAAGTAACATTTAATAGAACACAATTTAAGTTCTTGAAATTCCATAGGATTAATGTGACGTTTTCGAAATCAAAATGGTTGGTAGACGAGAGCCTTGAAGTGCAGCAAATAGGAGTAGTCATGTAGCGAAATAAAAAGTATTTATGAGGAACGAAGAGTTTTAAATCGGAATGAACAGAAATTTGTGCGCAGGCCACTTGTATCAGGATGTTAAACGGTCATGCGATAGTGAAACTGGAATTGGATCCAACATAATTATTCCCGACGCTGATGGAACTTTAAATTTATTAAGAGAAATATGATTTTCAATTAATTTTGTGTATAAGAACACACTATAGTCTATTTTCCAAATATGTAATAATTTATTTCTGGATCACCTTAATAATCGAATAAAATCAGTTTGATATTCTTTACTGACTCATACTAACGTGAGCGATAGCTCATAACCTTGATGAAATGAAGCCGAAACGTTGCAAGGGTTTCGCCAAAAAGTTGGAAATTTACACATCTGAAGGTAGATGGATCAGAGTATTTAGTTCAAGAACAATAGTTAACTTTTAAATTTTTTCTTCTAATAATATGAATTTTATTGTTGATTTCCATGATAAAATTTTCAAATAATTTCTATGGTCTTAGTAAAGTATATCTAAATGTGTATTAAACTTTTTTTTTTTTTTTATTAATCTATTAAAAATCAAATTCTTCAAAAATTCTTATTATTAATTATTCCCGTTATTAACTTCCTATTATTAAATATTTTAATTTGAGTATGATTATTGTGAAATCCTTTTGTTTTATATGTATAATTTATGGTTTTAGATGCATTTTCTTGATCAGAATTCATCGTACTATATAATATTCTTTCTGATGGCACTTTAAAACAACTGCGTAACTTTTGAAAAGCAAATATGATTATAAATTAATTTAATGGTAGTTTTTAGCTCCAACAGAATAACTGAAAATAAATTTTTTTTAATCACTTAATTTTATTTTAGCACAATTACATATTAATAGAATAGGGAGAAGGCAAACATTTTATTTGCAATTTTTAAGTTAAAATTTAAATAATGTGAATTGAATTTAATGCCAAAATTACTTTAATTACCCATGATCTTTTTCTCTAAAATAAATTTGAAACTATCCAAATCCCACAAGCACAACTATTAATTAAAATTACAATAATTTAAAGTTTCTTGTGCACATATGTATAATACCTTTTATTGCCCCATATAAATTGCAAAAAGCAATTTCGTCATTTCCCTCTTTTGTCTTCTATTCTTTTTATTTACTCTGTAATAACAGTAATTTCCATTCATAAACCTTTAAAGAATTTTTTATTATTTTAAATTAATTTTATATCTAAATTAGTAAGGTATTCTTTTCAAAGAATGCACTACAGGGAAAATTGTTTTTAAGGAACTATATCCTGGAGAAGAGCTAATAAAAATTAAAAGATAACAGTTTGCTTGATTATATTTTTTACATTTCCTCTTAAAGCATTGACTTAAAATTTTAAATTTATTAAGCTTTTTTAATAAAATAATCCCTTTAAGACATAAAATCTGTCAATACAACATAAGGGTCAAAAATTTTCACCTAAATAATATATTTATGGTTTGAAACAGGATCTTATGTTCGAATTGTTCATGAAACATTTTAAAGTATATTCAATCATTAACAAAACATGCTGCTTTGAAAACAGATTTCTATTAAAATTTAACATATATTTTAACATATTGTTCATATGTATAAGTGACAGTATGGTAGAGGTTAAGCATAAATTTATTGATAGAGATTTTTATAGTCTTAGAAGGTTATATATAACTCTAAGTTCACAATGAAAAAACTATATTAATACAGTTAAATAATTTTTAAAAAATGTATATAATGATTTTCATAAATAATGTTTCAACGAATTTTGACAGAAAAATGACACTCTTCACTTAAAACGATGGAGTTTTTATGTACATTTCATATTCTGCAACAAATCCTGTCTTAATTATCTACATGAGTACTTTACATGTTTTTAATTGTTTCCATTTCATTTGACACCAGTATTACCCGAAATTTTTCAATTATTCTTTGCACTTTAGCAGGATTTTTCCCGAGGATCTTAGAGATTTCTCGTTGAGACTTGCTCTCCTTGTACAGTTTTATAATTAAATATTTTAGACTTGTGACAGGCTCTTCCTTCGTGGAGCCATTAGTAAATTATACAATTATTTAACGTCTAGCACAGAAAGTTGCATAAAAACTTTCAGAACTATCCGTAACATACAACATATTCATAAGAAAGTGTATCTAGACTTTTAAATGACTTACAACCTTGAAAATGATTTTTAAAATTGTACAGTAAACTAAGTCAAAGTTCAATTTTCATATTTTTTGAAGTGTAATTCGCTATCAATAAGGTAAATTATTCAAAGATATATATCTTGCATTTATTTTAAAAATTCGCACTTTTTGGCTGATGAGATGAGGTGCATTCTTACTTTTTTGACTAAGTGAATAAGCAAATACTTTTTGGGTATAATTTCGAAAAAAGGCCATATCAGACATTCTGCGGGGGAATATAAATAGCCCCTTAGGTGACTGATAACATTCCTCTAACATTAAGCTCGTCCTTAGCAGCAGAATCATATAGATGCTGGAACTGATCATCGGGATCATAGTAAGGCTTCATTCGAAAAACATGTATCACATCCATTGTTCTTCGGCTTCGAGAACTGGGATCACAGTCTTTAATTTGATATATTACGTTGGATTGCCATCGTAAGACTTCATTAGAATCAAAGTACATTTTATTTAACTTCTCCAACAGATTTACTTTTCATACAGGTGTGAAAATCCATACGAGGTCTTCAGGCGTATCAATGACTATTCAATGTTTACAGTCAAACCACCTTCAATCTTTTTTCTGAGCTTCCTAGGCTCGTAATCTTGCCAGCTGTCTAGCGTCTTCAGCTATAGATAGTAATCTTGTGATGTAATCACCTTGGATTTCTCCAATGTGAATCGGGTACATAGGGTCGAGTGTTGTCTCGACTTCCCACCCATGCATAAGATAGAATGTTGTGAACCCAGTTGTATTGTACTTCGACGTGTTTTATGTAAAAGTAACGATTTGCAATAATTTATCCTGATCTTTCTGCCCGACTTCAACGGCACATAGACCGCATATCTGTTAAGGTTTTATTAAAGCGCTATGTTATCCCGTCAATTTAAGGATGGTATGCAGTCATTATTCGGTGGGTAACTTTTCACGGGTGATTAAGTTCCACAACTAGTTTCTATCGAAATAATTGCCCTCAGTCTGTATTAATGACTCTCGGAGTTCCTTGTTTTAAGATGATGTCCATAATTAGAAACTTATCTACTTTCAGTGCTTCAGCAGTAGGTAATACGATGGATTAAGTAATGAGTACATATAACGATGCATTTATTACTCCTTAGTAACTTTGTAAATTGTCCAAGTAAGTCTATCCAGATCCGATGGAATAGTGCGATTGCAGTAGGGATAGGTACTACATGACAGGTGGCTAAAATGGAATGGCTATTCTTCTTTGGTAATCATGGCAGCACGTAATATATTCACGTACAGTGAGATAAAAATCCGCACTATAAAAATGTTTCCTTACTATGTCATACATTTTGACAAATCCTGATTAATCTGCTGCAGGTTCGTCATGAAAATATTGGAGTATGTTATTTTGTAGGTGTCTCAGAATAGCCGATAACCATATATTTCCATTTGGATCAATGATCTTCTTTCAAAGTATTCCATGCATAGTGACATAAGTTGTTCTTATTAGTTCTGAATTTCCCATAGAAGAATTAATTATTTCCGGTTCTGATTCCATCTTCTGTTGCGCCGCAATATCAGAGAATGAGTCAAGGACATTCACTTCTTCAGAAGAGTCATTGTTATCTTTCAACAGATTTCGAGAAATAATGTTAACGTATTAATGCTTCTTACCATTCCTATACATGATAGAAATGATAAAAATATCATTATCGAAGGCGCATAGACCATCTTGATAATATTCCTAAAGGTTCTTTAAGGCTAATTAATCAATATAGAAAATGTGGATTTGTCAGAACATCAAATTGTTTCCCTGGAAGGTAAGACTGGAATTTCTGCACTGCCCATAGGACAAGACATTCTCTTTGAGTTGCTGAATAGTTCCTCTCTGCTTTTGAAAGTATCCGTGGGGCATAAGAAAAAACTTTCTTTTGCCCACCTTAAAATTATACCAGAACTGCACCAATTCCATGACCACTAGAATCTGTATATAGTAACGTGGGAGCCTTCTCGTCGAACAGTCCTAAAATAGTGTCGGAAGTTAGTGCTTTCTTCCACTCGTAAAATGCAGGGGCTTGTTCGGGACTACACCAAAATTCAGAATTCCCTTTCAGCAGTTCAGGAAGTGTTTGAGCCTGATATTAAAATCTTTAATAAAATGGTGGTAATAAGAACAAAATCCAAAACAGCTTCTGACATTATGTAAATTATTTGGTGTTGGAAAACTTCTGGAAGTTTTTATCTAGTCCAGGTTAGACCGAGCATCATTTTCTGAAACAAGATGGCGCAAAATTTTGATTTCTCGGGTGGTAAAGTAGCACTTTTTATAATTGAGAACTAGACCATATTCTTGGTTGCAACTCAGAACTACTAATAATCTTTTAGGGCCGAACGTACCATATACGTATCACTCGCTATCGTCGTTCACGGCCGAGTGTACCAAATACTGGAGAATGAGCTCAGGGGCCGAACGATGCATATTCACATTCTAAGGTGGAACGTTTTCTAAATATCTTTAAATGGCTCCCTGTGTCCATTACATTTGAACTAAATAGTAGTTTTAAGATCTTAACCTTCAGTTCACAGTCTGTCTTCATTTAACACTTTGCTCACTAGCTGTTGTGGGGGAGGGAGGAAAGTGTAATGTAAAGAAACTGAACTCGGCTCTTTAAACTCCCATGTAATATATATTCGTGTTTCTGTTTTTCATTTTTTATTTGCTTATGCTATGTATTTATTATTTCCTTCTTTTCAGAGCTGTACCGTCAGTACTGTTTGACTTTGCGTTGCTTTCGGACGTATTTCTTTTACTTCGCTTTTATTTCGGAAAGCCTTGACTCCTGCTTATAATTGCAAAAAAACGTTGTTTATTAAAAGAATAAATTCACATGATTGACAAACCAATTATTGATGAGAGTGTGAATAACTTTCTAAAAGATTTAAAAGGAATATTTCTTGTGATTCATATGCGGACATTCTGTTAGCGACGGACAAAATAGGAATTTGCGTTTCTCCCCGGTTCGAAAATTACCACACTCAGTCTCCACATTATGTTTTGTTATTTCTTGTAAATATTCTTTATTGTATATTTTTTATTAGTTTTAAAGTTTATTGATATTTAAATTTTGGAATAATTTCAGTAGCTCTTCTGAAAACTATCTCACAAAGTACTTATTTATATACATTTTTCAGTAAATTTATAGGGGAGGGTGTGTTGATAAAACCCATCAATTCCCCATAATTTCCTTTCAGAAGGTATGCGAGAGATAAACAACTGTGAGACGCAAAAATGTATGAGATGCAGAGACAAAGAACTATTCATTTATTTCAAACTTAACAATCATAACTTTAAAACTTAACATTCCAACTTTAAAACTCGACCTTCACAGGTTCGGAATCTGCGAAACAAGTGCATGGAGAAAAGATCGTTACCTCCTTTTCTTCAAATCTGCTTACAGCTCCACAGTCCAAAATGACGTAGGAAGCCGCCACAAATTAAAGGGAAACGATTTTTAAAAATAATAATTTTGAAATACGTAACAACTTAGTTAATTATCTAAAATTTTACAAAAAAAATAACATTAGGACGAAATCCTTTTTTTTTTTTTCGATTTTCTGATGTTAGGCTCAGTGACTGAAAAAACCCTGTTCCCTTCGATTCTCCTCCATCTCCAAGGAACGTCTTACATCAAGGTGTACCGTCCAGAAAGGGTTAAACTTTGAAGACGTTCGTCAAAGATTTTGGAAAATACCTTGATGTCGTCCATATAACCGAGGTACATTATCTATTTTAAGGGATGAAGTAGATTGCCCATTATTCTTTTAATGTTGCGGGGGGATTACATAGACCAAAAGGCATAACTTTAAACTTGTACATACCTTCTGGAGGTGATAAATGCTACCTTTTCACGGTCAGCTGCATCTACCTCAGTTTAACTACTAGTAAATTGTTCAGAGGTTCAGGAAAAATATGTCACCCTTTAAACAGTTTAGTGTATCGTCTAATGAAGTAGATGCTGCTCACCTTTTTTAGAGATTCTGATTGAGGCGGTGGTATTCTACTCAGAAGTGTTAATGTCCATTTTTCTTCTTAATCATGTCGACTGGAGGCGACCAAGGTCTCTTAGATTGCTGAAATATTCCCTTATCCAACGTTTTCTCTACTTCTTCTATTATGCGATGCTTAGCTGGTGATACTGTATAGGCTCTTTGACTTATAGCTTCTTCGTTGCCAATATTTAAGAGGTGCTTAACCTTTCCCATTATAGCTTTCATTTTTTTTTTAGATTCGTCAAAAACTCCTGAAAATTTCTGGAAAGTTCCAAGAAGCCTCTCTTTTTGCATCGAAGTGAGATTTGGAGCTAACATTCTTGAGAAATCGACTTGCTGGAAACTCTCTTTTGCCTGGAATGCAACTTTAGATTCGGTAAGAGTAATTGTACTCACGCAGTAGTCAAGTAACGTTGATGCACTGCCTACGAACATATTCTTAGAAATAATTTGAGCAATGGCCTAACCATTAACAATCCATAATTCGTATTTCCCATATATATATATATAATGTTATGGCAGCTGATATAACTTACTTTTCAAGGGATATCTTTTTATTTCCTTGCATTACCACGTTAATATTTTGATCTCTGCAGCAAATGGAAACGAGTGTTTTGGTGACAGAAGGAACAGCTGTAGTAGAATTGTCTATAGTGTATACGGTCCAGGGTTTCAAATTAAGTATACTGAAGATCTATTTTTTACTAAATTTAAAAATGTATAACGCACATGTTACTTCTTCTATAATGGAATAAGAACTTTTATAATAATAGTTTTGGTAATTTTTAACGTATTGAACGATTCAAAGAATACTTCGTTAAATTTCTTCATTGTATTTGTATTGTTTATGTTGACTTCCTATGCGTAATATTAACGCGCCACCTATACTCTTAGAAATTCATTGTCATTCTTAGTGTTGCCATTATGAAAAGCGATTGCTTCCCTACACTGTTTGTAAGTGAAATAGGTATAGCAAACTTAAATCCTTGTGTAAAGACACCATGAGCAGGTATCTTAATAGTTATATTAAAGCTATTTTTTACATTCTACTTAGTATTTTTACTGTCAAAATCAAACCTTTCGAATTTATTATAGTGATTGAGAACTTAATAATTCACACTAGATACAGTTTAGGTTAAGACTTTGAATTTTTTTAGTTTATTTGTTTTTTAACATTATTTTTTTATGATATGGGTGTAGAAAGCATGTTCGAAAAAGTTACGAAGCGAATACAATGGACTGCAAACTCGCATGTTACTGAATTCCTCAAGCATAGCTTGACCATGTTGTAATAACCAACTCACACGTAGAGCAATTCCTAATACCTTGCATCAATTTCACAACTTTAGCATTTACCAAAGTTTTCTATTACTTCGCCAATCATATAAGGATTATTTTCGATTTCTATTTACCAATCTAACACCGTAAAATATAATCACATGCGTCCTTACTAAGGCTTTTCCTCTTTTTATTTTCAAATGGCAGACGATCTTGGATATTTTTCAATAAAAAAAAAGTAAATGTAATACTATTATCTCAACAGTGTCCTTTTATTTAAGGGATTTCCTAAAAAAAATATTTCTTAAGAAAGTTCTCATAATTATTTCCTTTTTATCCAATCATTAAACCAAATATTATTTTCTCAATGTAAATGGATAACACTTGAAAATTTAGATAATACGAAAAGGTTGAATATAAAAAATGGTTAACTGTTAATAAGAGAAACGTTAACATTCATGAAATTTTGCAACATTTAATTAGTGCTAGCTATTTTTGTACTCTTTCGAAATCGTACAAATTCTTTAATTATTCGGAGATTAACATAAAGATTGGCATTCATCCGAACTTTAACTTCAGCATTACGACATGGAAAAAAAAGTAGCGAAAATGTTTCATCAACATTCTCCTTCCGTAAAACACTTTTATCTTATGCTGATTTTATTGTCTTAGAAAATCCAGTTTAATTAAAAGTTTCTTGCAAGCTAAATTTTTTTGTTCGTCTGAAAAATAAATTAGCAGTTGAATTGCGTGTTTGGATGAAAAGAATTTTTTATTTTATCACATCTTTTAATTAGTGATTTATTTATATCTTGTCAAAACTCATATTTCAAGCAGCTAAATTAGTATTATTTGAAAATCTTGAAGAACTTATTTTTTCCAAAATATAGTGAATATATTTTAATGCTTTCATTATTACAATGCGTATTTACTACTAATAATAATAACATCTTTGTTAATCACTAAAGTTGTTTAAGTAAACAATGATTTTTTATATATTTAATTCAATTAAATAATATAAAAAAATTCAAGTACTTATTACTGTTTCATGTGCAGTACTCATTTCACTTGCTAAAGATTGTCGCGCGACTTTTTTCTAATTTATACAATCAGTATCATCTCCCAGAAGGTTTTAAGAGGTTTAAATTTTCTTGCCATTCAGCGCAATTTTGATCTGTCCTCGTTTTTTTTAAAGAGGTAGAATTAAGTGAGCAATACGTGGCTAAGAAATTGTGCTTAGTGGTAAGATAAATGCCGTAGAAATATTTGCGGTGTTAAAAATTGTTTACAAAGTTCCCGCTTTGGGTGAAATCTCAAATGTAAGAGTAGTTTTCTACTTTCAAAAATGGCGATATGTCGATTGATGACAAACCTCGTTCTTCACAACGTGAACTGCTCAAATAGATAAAGATTCATGAACTTGTGCTTGAAATCGATGACCCTGAACAGTGAACATGTGATAGTGTTAACCGAATTGTCTTGGAGCTCGGTTCAGCGGATTTTAATAAAAAATTTGTAACTGAAAAGTATCGCAGCCAAATTTGTGCTTCAGATTCTCACAGATCACCAAAACGAGTCAACTTATTGTTTCTTAGAACTGATGGTAAATTTTGCATCCGGATAATAATCGTTATGAGGTAAGGTATATAAACACCAATATGATAAAATTTCAACATAAAAAATTGAACTGCATATAATGTTATAATTTCTCAACAGTGTGGTTTCGTTCCAAAGTAATCTACTGTACATCAATTTTTCTGAGTTACTAATTTGGCTCATACTGTCTACGAATAATACAATGTCATGCAAATACTGTTTAGGACATAACCTAGGCTCTTTATAAAAGTTGGCATAGTGGATTAATATCAGGCTCATACGATTCGCCCTTTTGCCTTAATTAATTAATTTCATAAATGTTTGCCTTTCGAGTCAGTTTTGAGTTGAAGTAGAGGACATTTGTTCCCCCAACGATCAATCGAGAAGAGGTTATCCTCAGAGCTAGTTTTAAGAACTCGTCATATTTATTTTCTATGAAAACGATGTTCCATACGCTCCCAATATTAAAAAAGTTAGTCTTGTTTGCCAGCCATCGATTCTACCATATTGGTTCTAGATAATAGATTTTCCTTGGTGGTCTTTTACTTACAACGCTTTGCATTTCAGCTTGAGCTATGGCTCATAACCCGGAAAATTACAGTAAATGCATATAAAAGAACGACCAGAATCTCTAGCAGATTTGACTTCCATCACAAATTTTCGTCCACATGTCCCCTCGATACACCAGGATACATGCTTAATTTTGGAATCAAATTAACCTTTTCCCACCATGACGAGTACGCTTGCAAAAAGTTGCAAGCCTCATGCTTTGAGATCCATAAATTCACTACTAGAAAAAAATAATTTAGTAATCAAAGTTCTACTTTATCAATGCATCATTCGATCTACTTGACATACCCTTCTCAAATTTCGATACCGCGGCCATGACACATTTGTGAAAACTACACATCACCGAACATTAGGCTTCTAAAGCTTATCAAAGCTCCCTGATTTGTCAGCGATAACTTCATTTATCGGGGCTTGGAATTTGAACCCTTTTTATCTTATATTAAACGGTAATCTATCAATATCTTTCTAAACTCCCTCAAAATCCAAATGCAATACTAACCAATCGGTCTATTTATGATCCAGTTTGAAGTCCTTTTCGATTTTTAATAAATCTCTTGTCAAATATTTGTTCGAAAATTTTACAATAGCGAAGAAATCAGCGTCTGAAGCTCAATATTGCCTTTGGAATATTACTAATCTTAAATAATCAAGCGTAGATCAGTGCTCTAAGCAACGACCTCTTCTCAAAGGTGAAGCACGAACATAACTAGATGGTCAGTGCTCAAGAGGGTAATTGCTTCGTACTGTCGCTCGTCGTTGGTGAAAATATACTGTTAATCTATTCTAAAATTTCTGTTTTCCATTTAAATTATATCGCATGTTTTCCATGTCTCCCGGTTATTAATCAGATAATCTATAAGAATTTGATCCCATTGTAAGAATTCCAAAAATGTTTGATTTCACCCTGGCGAATATATCTCCACTATAACTTTTTACATTTGATCTCGCGCCCTATTCTTCAGAAACCTGCAGCATCCAAAAAAATTTCATCCTCATAAGAAAATGTTTCTTAATTTTAACATTATTTTCGTAAGGATCAAATGAATTATTTTATTTTTTCTCTAATCTCGTTTCCATGGTATCTGTCTTACTCGCTTTTCTACCCAAGAAAGTATATCTAATCAGAACGTTCCATGTTTTTCCTATACTCTCCCTCATATCCTTGTAATTACATAGTTCTAATATGGCTGTCAACAAGAGAAGATGTGTCCAGGGTAAACGAGTTCTTATCGTAAGGGCGTCATTTATCTTGCTTTGATCTGTCATAAATGGATAGGCGGCTACAAGATTTTGGTAGCTAAATCACTCTCAACAATTATAGCCTTTCTTTTTGTTTTTCAGGATATTAATTACGGAAGTTTTCTGATTTTGTTTTTAAAAATTCGACAATTATGATAAGAAAGTATTCCCTATTTGCAGGGAAGGTACTCCGTAAGATCGTATTCTTTGATTTTAGTATGTCTCTACTTGGAAGTTTTCCTTCGCCACTATCCCTCATGTTGCTCTTTATTGTAGCATTGATCAAAAATCAAATCAAACCCAATTGCTTCGATGATTACCTATACCTGATTGTTCATGTTAATATCCTATGAATAATTGGTTTTTCTACTGAAATTCGTTTTTTTCTTAAACTTTTTTTTCTGTTCTCAGGAATACGCCATCCGTCATCCCACGCAAGCCACAGAAATGTTCAAAATTGATGACACATGTGGGAATGAAGTTACACTCATCGAAATAAACTGTGATATAATATGATTAGGTAGGAGAAGCCTACAATATTTCAGTTTAAATGAACTGAGGTTCTATTTCAATAATAATATTTCATCTTAATATTTTAAATTCTTTGGTACACCAAACACGTTTATGAAACTTGTATTTAATGACAGAGAAACATTACATACATGTTATAAAGTTATTTTTAGTATTTTTAAATATTAATTAATAACACTTAATTTTAGACTTTTTGCGGAAAATTTTATTCATCACTTCAGTAGTATTTTGTTGAAGAACATGATATTATTTATGATCATACTTATTAAGTTCAATTACTATTTTTCGTTGTCTGATATTACAAAAATATGTGAGCTCCATTTTATAATCTAGTTCCATTTACAAAATCAAAGTAATTCAAGATAGCGTTTGAAGTATGTTACAATATTCCATTGACATAAATGACTTATTAATAGTTAAAAGTAATTTTTATCGGTTACAATGCTGTTTGACTCACACTTGGAACGATTTTAAAAATCTCCGAATCGAGCGAGGTAAGTGAGGACAATTCTGGAGATACTGTGTATAACGGTTATATGTAACCATAAGATCTTAGATTACCACATTTGGTAAATTATCTTTAACAAATGCTTTTGTCACCAACGGTGCAGTCATACTGCATTTAATTTGAAAACTCTTAAGTCTAAAAAATATAGTTTCGATAAATTGAATTTTATAACTCTGATCAATGTTAAAAATTAAAAGAAAGACATTCGTGAAAGGTTGTCAATTAATATTAAATGTACTACTTGCGATGAAAATATTTAAAAATTGTTTATTACATAAATAATTGATATTTCATAATTTTTTTCCGCCATACTCTAATCAATCATAATAGATAATATATCATTATAAGCATCTTAAAAGAATTTATGTAAGGATTTTTTAAAGTGCAAAAATTTAATGCAAAGTATACCCAATGTCCAAGATGTCACTTAAATATATTGTTTTTTAAAACTTTCATAAGCGGAATAATTAGTAGGTTTAACGACTTATGGAATAAATTTCCTCAACAAAAATAATATCTGATATTATAAATAATATATTAAAACATTTTCGAAAAGCGAACAGGGGAAAAACTTCAATTAATTTTTTTTACGGAAGACAAGCACCACTTAAAAATAAATTTTTAAAACTTTTTAGCTTCTTGGAATAGGGAAAAAAACTATTGTTAAGTATATATTACGTATGTATGAGCGAAAGGGTATAAAAACGTTCTGAATAAATAATAAGTTGAAACTAGATTACATAAAAACACATATCTCATTAAAAACTTTAAGTGGATAGGTTTTAATGAATAAAAACTTTTATAACTAGAAAAAATCGCCATCTATAAAATCCCAGTAAAAATAAATATATAAAAAAAAAATTGTAAGTGTAAAGTTCTTACAAAAGTGAATTACTTCATTTCTATTTTTTAGCATACTTCAAACCATTCCATTTGTCAAATATACTCGTGCAATTTTGATGTTTGTTTAAGAGTGTAGTTCAAACATTAAAAATCATAATAATCTGCAAAATGGATGTTGATAAAAATATCATAATTAATTGAGAATGAAAAATGTCAACAAGTTTAAGGCGTGCCACAAGGTGATTCTGTTAATAATAGTCTTGATAATATAGATTTATACTTCAATGAACAAAATTTGAAAGGAAATAATTATAGTTGTTTAGAAACACTGAAGACCTTATTGTTTTTTTAAAATAAAGTTACTCTAGAGTCTAAGGCAGATTTATTTTTTTATCTATCTTATTTAAAATTTTTGCAAGCTAAAAATATTCATTAAACTAATTCTTAGTTATTAATTTAAACATTGTCAATCATAGGATATAATGTAATATTTGACGATGCTGTGACTATTATGCTAACACAATCACTTTATACAAATTTGGTCTTCTTGAATAACTAGTCAGGATTGACTAAAGTAGATCATTAAATTTTCTCCCATTTTAGTTATCTAATGATTGATGAAAATTTCGTTACTTAATATGTGGGCATATAATTTAGTTATAGTAATGACCAATGTGGTGTTGGAGGATTTGTTAAAAATATAATTCATAACTAAACTTTATTCAATTACAATAGAGCCTTATTTATAAAATATTTTTTTTTAATTTTTTGTAGCCTTATTTATAAAGGCTTTTTGTCATGATTCTCATGAGTTTTTACTACGCAACTTATGTTTGGGCTACTTTATTGCACTATTTGACTTAAGAACTTCATCTAGTGAAAGAACCGTGACTAATGTAAATGAGTATTGTTTTATGAAACTTAGAGCAAAGAAATAATCATGTTGAAAGAGATGGAAGAATCATATGGACAGATTAGAGATAGTGGAATAATTAGCGATAATAGGAAGTAGCTATTTTGACTAACTCATGATATTGATGCGAGGAGGTGAAGGTTATATTTCAACAGTAGATAGCTAATTCGGATCTAGAATACAAGTGTTAACTTCTCATTCGAAACCTCTTTTACTGTTTTTCAAGAGAAGTAGAATTCTCAATTATTAAACTTTGACTTAAACTGTGTTTTAGAATCCCTTCACATTCGTAATACAAAAAATGTTTTTGATCATTATAAAAATTAGAATCAACTTAATTAGATTTATTTGGTTATCTATTTCTTGAAAGATCATTTATAAGGCGTCTCAGGGGTGTTAGATTTATATCAACTACCTAAAACGTACACAGTTTTCAAACTGATGTAATTCGTTGAATTTAAAATTAATTACATTGATATTTTTATACATGCATTATAAAAAAAATGAACTTTCTAAACCATGTAAAACAATTAAAATATATTCCTAATTTTTTATTTTATGAGTCCATGAATAGAATAAAATATATTTTCAGGAAATGTGAATAGGTTTCACTGCGCACAAGATATTTTGTACAGAAATCATTGGTATGACTTGATTTATAATGTCAAACATTCCTTCTTTAATGTGAACACATCAAAAGTAAATGAAACTTTATAAAATATTTTTTAACATATAAAGTATTTCAAACTTCTAAAAATTTCAAAAAAATTAAATAGTTTCTTATTCTTTTTAAATAATAAATATATATATGACTCTAAATTTAGATTCATTTAAAAGATTATTTTATATATATATATAATACTTACAAAATTTAAGTGTCTAAAAATAATAGTTTTTGAAATATCCTGCACTCTGTGAAACCTACTTAACTTTCTTAAAAGAACATTTTATTATATTCATAGACACATAATATGAAAAATATGAATGTGCTTTAATTATTTCTCATGTTTTTGAAAATTCATTCTTTTATAAGACATGTGTAAAAATATAAAATTAATTAATTTTAATTTCAGTGAATTACTAATGGTCGAAAATTGTTCATGTTTTCTGCAGTCCATATAAATCTAAAATTCCTAAGATGTCTTATAGCTTTTCGATGGCTCAATACCGTAGCAGCAAAACAATGGTGTTATAAATGTTTGAAATTAATATGAAATTATGTTAGTAATTTTATAATGTATTGTCGTATTGATATACGTTTACTTTGATAAAATAATGAGAAATTTTTTTGTGAGGAAAAAACCTCTAAAATGTAATCCCTTGTAATTAAAGTAATATAACTTATATTTAGGTTTGTATAATACAATAAGAAATCAAAAATTTCTCTTATAATCACCCCATCAGAGTTAATGTTAATGTCATCGTAGAAATTTTAGTTACCTAATAAAATGGAAGGTAGAGATTAAATGACAAATTAGGGCCACTAGGTTTAAAAAATAGCATTGTATATAAATAAAAAGAAGAAAACATATAAATAAAATGTAAAATTTATTGCAACAATCAATCTTAAAAAGTAAAACAAAAAAAATCACTTTTAAGGTTAAATGAAAATATTGGAATCCATAAATGCATCGTTCGCCATTATTCTTTTAACTCAGCAAATATATAAGAAATATTTCAACATTATTTTTAAAAAACTAAAATATTTTAATCTACCAAACATATTTGGTTTTATTAAACTTTTGTCAAAATATAAAGCAGCATTCTTCAAACGCAAACTGTGCATAGTTACTTTAAGCAATCTCAATGAACAAGCAATTTAGCACTACCTAAGTCAAAATAATTATTAATTAATGTCACTAGCCAATCGAATCTCCATTCACGATGAATAATGAGAAATAAATTACAATAAATTACTCTGAGTTAGGGAAAGAATAAATTATCATTTACATTTGAATTATTCGAACAAAGTAATGTACTTGCGTTGAAACAAAGCATCAGAAGTTTCTCGTCTGGAAGATAAATTACGAACTAAATTACCGAATGGAAGACTTGTTGACAAAAAGAGAAGGTAAAAAAAAGAGGAATATTATTGGTTGACGATGACATAACCATATGCCGCAACGAGCTGAGATAAATTGCATTTTTCTGCTACCGGTCTGGTAATTCTTTGCTTTATTCATTTTGGGTCCGAGAAAAGAATTAAAAGAAAAATCATCTTTCTGCTAAAAGATTTCTAATCATAATGGTTTCTTTTTTCAGCAAAAATGGTATCTTCGATTTAATGTCTTTTTAATTAAACATATTCGTACATCCTTTAAAGAAATAAGAATGCAAGGGAAAACATCTCATTAATTTATTTTAGATTGAGATATATTCAGGAGATATTTCCTAATATCTTAACATCGGGTATGGATATTTTTTCTCCAAATGATCAATAAAATATTGGTTCTTTTTTTGTAAAATAATTTAATATAATTTAAAAATATTTGACTGTTATTTTTTTTTTCGTTTTGTGACTGTTAAAGTTTGAAATACAACTAAATTAGTAGAACAGTTTTATATACAAATAATTTCCTATTCTCTTTATTCTTCTCTTTCATTACGATTTGACGAAATATTTAAAATAATTTATATCATAAATTATTTTTTATATAAAATAATACTCCTTTAATAACACAAAATAGATAAAAGCAAGTTTCTTTACAAAATACATTAATAAAAGCAGTAAATGAGAAAATATTACTTTTCAAGTGATATTCAATTTAGAAACTTTTGATTTTGCAAGCACTTAAGAATTTAAGTGATTAAGTTTTGGAATTGAGTAAAATGAAGGCAATTATTTAATAACAGTCTTGAATTTGAGAGAAAAGATATGAATCTCATTTTAAAGTTTTAGAAACAAATTTATATTTCATTAGTTATTTGTTTGCTTATTTCAAATTTAATATTTAAAGTCAATTAAAAAACCGGAAGTACACTAATATTATTAATAAATTAAGTATTATAATACACAAAATACAGACATGGATACATTTATTTTTACTTCTAATTATTTATTGTTTTCTATACTTTATTTTTATATTTGGTTTAAACTCTGATAATGAGTGTAATATCGCTTGTAGAAAACTCGTGCAAATACACAAAGAAGTAAACATAAGGTACTATAAATTTAGGGAATATTATAATATAGTTTGACTAGAAAAGCAGGAATATAAAACTATACATAATAGTCGAATCGCGCATTGAAAAATTGCTGACACCTTGCAGCAGCTTCCACACAACTCCTCGCTTACAATTCCATTCTCCTCATATTTCCATTCTGCACAATCTCACATCTTGACGCTGTAAACAACTCCAGTTTTCTCTATATCGCGTGTGATCGTATGCTTCAACTCTCGCTTTCCAATTAGCTATATGAACCTGAAAAAATCGTCTGAGCTTTACTGGTAGTAATACTAGCATTTATTTTCATATAACAGGCAATCTAGGTTAACCTAGTCAATAATTTACAGTCAATGTAAGAGCGCTATATTTTATTATTATTATCAAATTTTTCAAAAATTCAAAATGAATATGTTGTAAGGCTCGGGAAATATTTATAGCTATCACATTATATGTAAAATACATAAATATTTTAATCTGTGTACTGTATAAAAGGTAAAGAAAATACACAATAAGAAATTTAACTATTGATTTGGATATTTGAGTTAAATTACTTCCCTTTCAAAAGCAAATTCAAAGGAATTGAAGCTAAAAAATGAAAAATAAATTACGGTACTTTATAAAAAGTAACAATTAAATAAAAATATCTAAGGCTTTGGTTGAATTTATAAATTAATATGAATTACGAATGAACTATTGCTATACAGATAGATGTATAGCAGTAGTACTCAAAGTGGCAAAATACCCATAAACAAGTAATTGGTAAATTGTCCTATTTTTTAACTTTAGAAAGATCAATAAATCTAAGTTTTTGAAGACACTAAAATAATAATAATTATAATTGATATATTAAGATCAATATATGATTTCATTTGGAACAAAACACGATGATCGTCTATTATCTATACATTTTTCGAAATAAAAATCGGATTTGTTTATTTCAAAAATTCTACTAGCGACCAACAGATACTTTTAGATCCTGCTTCTATAAATTATTCTTGTTTCGCTTAAAATCGTGTATTTCTAAAAGCTAAAACTAAAATTGGGATTGCTTTCACTAGTTTGAATTAAGTGTTGTCTGGATTGAGAGTGGATGGCTAGTAAGGAGCATGTGAAATCTTTAATCAAGAACAAAATTAGGATCCTCTTAACCAACTAAGACGATGGAGTGTGATTGTGACTGTAATGCAACCAATCACAGAGATAGAAAGAAAAGACTTTGGTACCGAGAGCCTAGATTAACAACATAGTAAAAGGATAGAAGAAATTATTCTCATCTAACTTCTTCAGATTGAGAGAATAGATGGTGGCTATTTCAAGATAATCGACTGAATTCAAATATATTTAATGTTGAAAAGTTCAAAATAAGAAATCAGGTAACAATTGCTGATATTTTAGAAAACTTTTTCTTTAATGTATATACACAAATGTGATAATTTTGTAATGTGTCAGCTTTTTACAATTCTTTAACAGGAAATATTTTAATGTACGCATATATGACATACGTTTATTTTAAGAAACGGCTTAGCAATTTAACAACACTTCCATATTTTTATATATGGGATATCTCTATTACTCTATTTTGTCGTTTATGAGGCACTTAAAATAATTCCTTATGGAAGTGTTAATTATTATGGATATTGTTCCCTAATTAATTAAGGCCATGTGGTGCCCATCTCAGTTTCCTCAGCCTTTTGGACCTAGGGTGCTAGTTATTAGCAAGTGTCAAGCCGAGTGGCTATCCCGACGCTAGTCTCCAATTAATTTCCCAAGTGGGCCTGGTACTCATCTATCGACCGCGGAGAGATGTAGGTCTGAGAGGATCCACGACCAGTGTGACTCAAACCGAAACTCCAGGTATCGAACCTGGGTCAGTGGTGCTTGTTATCAGGCATGCTAACCACTACACCATCGCGGATTGCTTATAAATGAATCGTCCAGTTTGCAACAAGTAAAATTAACAGCATTAAGTTCTAACCAATTTGTTTACTTAAAAATGGTTTTCTAATATTGAATTTAAATAGCAAATTCTTTTAATATAATATTATTAGTTATCGAATTAATAATATGAACAAGATATGATTACAGAAATTAGGATTCTAAAGGAATTGTTAGTTGTAAAAATACATTATATTTTTCCATAAATTTAATTTTGACCTACAAGATCTTCATATATTTTTTACATAAATTAAACTTTTTCCAGTTCCATAAGTATGTGACATTTACTTAATATAATTCTCTGTTTAATACTTAAAGGCTTAATATTTTATGTTCTAATACTCTGCACAGGAACACATTGCGTATAAATAATGAATTTTCGGTATTAACTTATCATTTCTTTGTTTTTCAAACAAAAAGGGCTTAAATCTCATAATTACGAAACGAGAAAATAATGAAATTCCATAATCCAAATATGTATCTCGTCTTCTTCACTATTTTAATTTCATTGGTTTAAAAATCAGCCAGCTTAATTAAATTTTTCCCAGGTGCGGTTAAAGCTGTGGTACATGTTTTTGTTTCCTCGGATCTTTTTTTTTTCATTTTAATGCTGTCTTTAGAATGTTATTAGCAATTTTTTTTATTCTTGCAAAGAAAAACATAAATTAAATTTCTTTCGGAACAAAGTCAGCTTATTAAGTTTATTTATCGAAAAGGTAAACAATTTTTAATTCATTTTTTCTTTGCATATATGTTGTTATATACAGATTCAAATCAATAATATTAAAATTAAATAATCTCATAATTATTTCGGTTATTAAATTATATTTCTACAAATAATTTTAAGATTGAATTTGAAAGATTCTAACGATTTTTGAATTCAATGAAGAAACGTATTACAGATATTTATTTAATTGTTTTCTTAAAGTTGTCTGTAGAAGAAACACGAGAGCTACATGTGACGGACCTTATAATTTTGAGTCTCGATCAAGTGACGAGGACGACACCTGAACTCCTTGTACCTCGCTCTCCAAACTTCTGCATTACGCTAAAGAAAGGTCTTGAGAACTCGACAGCTCAAAAATATGTATCAACCTCGCTACACAGCTGGTCTTTAGCGGCATCAGGATTCTAACACCCGACTCGATGGATACGACTTTACACCATGACCACAAGTCTAGAGCTGCCTGAATTATTACAGTAAAATATAATAACTAATGTCGTCCATCAGTCCTTTAAAGAAGATCATTGAAGTGGAGTTAATGGTTAATAGTTCCGTAAGCAATTTTTGAAGCTAAAATATTGTGTTTCATTTAAAAGATATTCTAGAAATGTCATGCAATGCCAGTTAATTTATATTTACTGTCACTTTTATCATCATTTTTTGTTCACATTAAATCTATCTATAAAACTTTAATTTTTTCCCCATCACATACGCGGAATCTAAATTTAGCTTTATTTGTAATAAGAATTTGGCAAGAGTTTGCATCAGAATTCGACAGCCATTGACAGCTGGTCCTGATAAAATTATACAACAAAAATGAGTTTGCTTAAAAAAAATTTAAATTATGACCACATACACAATGAATTTTTTTTTTCTAACTGTAAAATTGGGCTCACAATTCTGACAATTTTGGACCCATTTTAGTGAAAAATAGTAACGGTTCAAAACAGTAATAAATGAGTATATCCTCTGAAATAGTAATCCTTTCGATACAGCACGCCTTATTGTAGGATGTTCCCTGGGGACGGAGGAGAATCGAAAGGTACTGTCACACGGACCGGGGAGTTTTGCGTCACTAAACCTAACTTTAAAAAAAAGTCACACAAAGAAAAGTTTTCGTCTTAATGTTATAATTTTCTGATAAAAATTTAGATTATTAATAAAGATATTATATATATATATATATATATAGATTAAATAATTAGCATTTTTAATTATCTTTTTCCTGTTATTTACAGAAAAATGTATAAAAAGTAGCGCTTACTTTGAGAAAAAAAAATTTCAAAAGCGCTATTCAAATTTTTCCGAAGTTTTACTGATAAAATCATCAATAAACTTTAAAATTAATAAATCAATACACAATAAAGTCTACTTACAAGAAGTAACAAAACTTAATGTGAAGACCAATTGTGGTAATTCTCAAAACTCGGAAAAACGCAAAATACTGTTTGATCCGTCTCTGACAAAATGTCTGCATCAGAATCCCTAGAAGTATTCTTTTCAAACCTTTTAGAAAATTAATCACACTCCCGTCATTAATTGAATCTTCGGCCATGCGAGTATAATCTTCTGATAAACAACGCTTTCTCGCAATTAAAAACAGGAGTCAAGGTCTTCCGAAATAAAAAAAGGAAGTGAACGAAATACATTTAAAAGCAACGCAAAGTCAAACAGTACTGATGGTAAATTCTCAAAAAGAAATAAATAAAAAATGCACATCAAAAACCAATAAAAAACATTCTGTGAGAAACCAGAAACACGAGTGTACATCACATGGAATTTTAAAGAGCCAAGTTCAGTTTGTTTACATTACGCTTTCTTTAACCTCCCACAACAGCTGGTGATAAAAATACTAAACTCCGATAGACTATGATCAGATAGAAGGTCAATATCTTAAGACTATTATTAAGTTAAAAATTATTGGTCACATTGCACCATCTAGAGATATTTAGAAATTGTTCCACCTTAGAATGCTAATACGCATCATTCGGACACTGAGCTCATTCTCTAGTGATGCGTATTTCGTACGTTCGGCCGTGAACGACGAACGCAAGTCATGCATCTATGGTACGTTCATCCGTTCATTACATCCGTTCATCATGATATCAAATGTTTGAGTTAGAAGAGTAAAGTGTGAAACTATTACGAAAACGAAAACTGTCATTAAACTTACCAATCTAACTAAGAGTATAACTGAAATCTGTTTTAGAAATAGTCTCTAAATATATTTAATTGTGTATTTTAAAAAGATTTTGTGGTTATACCACTCTGATGATCGTAAGAAAGGGCGCTAAACAGCGTGATAGATGTACTGAGTTATAGATCTTTATAATGAAACTCTATTAAAAGCATAATTAATACAATTCTATATTTAGGATTGTATTAATTAATGTAATATGTGGCGTAATATTATTTTCCGATGCCAAGGCGTGGGCTAAAATATTATTTTGCAAGGTTTTTTTTCAAATTTGGAATAAAATAACCTAAACTATAGACGTAATATATTAGATACTTCTGCTATTGTTTATTTCTTTTAGAGTTGCAACCAATAGTGAACTTGAAATATACCGTATTAAGTAACGTCTTAAGCCTAGAATAACTAGCAGCCAGAAAATATACACACCTCTATCAAAATTCAGTGAATCCAAAAATTCACTAATATAAAGAATTATAAAATACATACCACCCAAGGGTTTCATTTTAATTACCACATTTTTGATTTTAATGCTTATGTTGTGTAAGACTTAAAATTTCAGTTGATTCGTCTTTATATTAAAATAAATTCCAAAACGACTTTTTTTTACACGTGCAAAACAGAAACAAATAATTTTTATATTCTGAAAATTTAATACTCATCGCAGAAACCTATACAAGTGAATCAATTTAAAATTTATGAATGAAGTTGAAATTATAATAACACATAGAATTCATAAGCACAAGTATCAGTAAGAGCTTTTAGATTTAAATTCATTTAACCAATCTGCTGAAACGTTGAAGATATCGAGGGAAAAGAGCGAAGGAAACTTGCTTCACGTATCGTTCTAAAAAGGAGCTTCAATATCAAATCCTGGAGAATAAGATGTCGTAGTAAGAAGAGTTCAATATTTCTTGTACCAGCTTTTTAATTACAAACACTGATTATAGTATTTTTTTTTATTTATAGACAGAAATGGTAATGGCGGGACGATTGTCTGATTGGTAGATGAATAGATCCAAAACAGATGTTTACATAGATCTAGTCTATATCTGAGAAATGAGCATCGAGTAGGAGATACTTATGCATGTCAAATTTTTTGGACTTAATGTCTTCGAGCTTGTCTGGAATAAGGAGACCTAGGTGACGTTCTAGTATCTAGCAATGGTTGAAAAGTTAGAGGAAAATTGGCTGTAATAAGTAGACCATTTACTCGGATAGGGATTTAAATATTTGTAAACTAAAAATAATCGTTCTAAATTCGTACAAAAATATTTCCTTACTGTACATTGAAAATACGTTGAAAAATAACTGGGAAAAAACTTTTCTTTGGATTCGCCAAATGATTGCAGTAGACTAGTTGATACAAAGATTTCCAAACAATGGGTAGAAACCCAGGTTTGAATCTTTTCCTTCCTTGCTGATACATGTTAACTGTGTATGGGCTCAAAATCCTAATGTTAAAGCGTTAATGAAGTTTGGTATGCTAGATTTAAGTTATCGGATGTCACACTTAATGAGGTTTGTCACATAAAAATGTAATGGATGTCAAGAGAAATCATCTAAGCTTTATTTTAAAGTATTTAAAATGAATCAGATATCACCATTGGCCATTATTGAAATATTTGAAATACGTTGCTAATTCCCCCTCTGATTGTTTCTGGTGTGAAATGAATAGAAAACTAATTATTAAATGTTTTTTTTTTAATTCCAATCAAACGTTTCTCAAAATATGTGATTTTAAATCGTATTATAAATATTTTCTTCAGTTACATGAAATGAAGGAGGAGCAGTTACAAAAGTTTAAGAATTTTATTAGGTTTTGATTGACTTTTTGCCTTCGACCTTAAAAAAATGAATGATTTAGAAAAGGATTCGGATTGCTGTAAAAAACAGTGGCGCCTCCTTTATATATTGATTACAAATATCAAGTCTGGGGACACGTGCTTCGAAAGTCAACAAGTAAATAAGCGGTATTTCAAACTAATTCATACCAACGCAATTTATAGGACAGAGTAAAATTTTAATTTAAATACTGAAGCTGTAAATAGTTAAAAATATATAAAACACAGTAGTAAAATGAAAAAGAAATTTAAATCCACTAATTTTTAATTATTTGCCAAAATTGTGCAGCATGTGATATTAAAAAATGATACTAGAAGTGTACAAATTTTCTCCATTTGTGTGTTTTCTCACGAGAAAATCTTTCATAAACAATCATTTTAACTAAAGATCCAGTAAATTATTGAAGCATATTCAACAATAAGCTTGTATTTAAGTTTAACTTATATAACGGAGAATTTGAAAATCATAACAGACCTATGAATAGACACATGGCTATTGACCATATGCTTCCCTTTATTTAGGATTTCGCTCAGCTTACTATAAAGGTACAACTTCACAGTACATCGATTGTATCCATCAAGTTATTGCGTCTAGCCTTTCACAAGAGATTTAATACTACTAGCTTTGATCTATTGAGTCACCAAGCATTTACCGAAATGAATATGCATGTATCATTTCATGATTATAAATGCAGTCGCACAGGAAGCCTGTCAACTTGCTTATCAAGGGCCGAGCATTTGAATGAAAATTTCCTAAAAAGATTGTTAAACAATGTATTATATTTTTAAATTTCAGATCCAAAGATCTCTTCACTGTATTTTTAAAAAGCTATGAAATGCTTATAATGAAATTATGAATACTAAACTATCTGATCTTATATATATATTCATTTCTAAAAGTTAATTAAGAAAGTGAAGATGTGAATTTCAACTTCTTAAAAATTTATTTATGAATCAGATTGGAAGAACATCCGAGTTCACTGAATGTAATTTATTCATTTCTCTGAGAGACAGAGGCAATAAGTATTCATAAGGCAGCAGACACAGCCCTGCCGTTTCATATACAGTAGAAAAGCGCAAAATCCTTTCACCGAGCAGTTGATTTTATAGACAGGGATAGCTAAAGATTCCTCCATAACACGTGGTACTCGAATGATTGAAGATTTAGGGATTATCAGGGATTAACATGACTTCTATCAGTCTAGTATATATTTTTTCTGACAGAGTTTTCACTATGGGAAAGTGAATATATATATATATATATATATATATATATATATATATATATATATATATATACATATATGTGTGTGTGTGTTAGGGTAAATATAATAAACTGGCGATTGTGTATAATTACCGATGATTATTCATAATCACCTCTAATCTTAGTAAACGTGATAAATTCTTGAATATTTATCATATTTACTGGTTAGTTTATAAAATTGTCAACTCGTAATAGAGAATGTAATAAAATTCCATAAAGTTTCTAAAATTTATGATGCCAGATGCACGTGATTTCAGTAATATTTCTTTCGTGGTGGATAGACATTTTTTTTAATGAAATATTGAATAGTGGACGATAAGCATGACCATCTTAACTCCAAGTTATTAAATGTTTCGGGCATTAAGAAAACGAATGGCGGTTTTCTGACGAAAGAAAAATATGACAACTTGTTAATAAAAGAGAGTAACAGTAAAAACTAAAGTAGTGAAATTAGCGGGAAAAAATTAAAAGATTATCAAAGATTACGGGAGATTATCAAACACTAAAAAGATAAGACATAATGAAAATAGACAATGTTGAAAAATTTATCTTTCCTATAAGTAAAGATAGCTCTAATGTAAGATTTTATGTGTATTTTGAAGAGCTTTTTTACCGAAATTCAAGAAGCACACTATCAATTGGCCATAATGGTAGAAACAGAATGTTAAAAGAACTTCAAAAAAGTACCAAAATATTACTACCAAAACAGTGATGATTTACTTAAACTTGTGTGAAAGTTGTTAAAAAAAGTCAAAGGTACCCAAGAAAGGACTTGTTGTCGGGCCAATGGTTTTTTTCAAATTAAAATATCATTACTCTACAAAATAATTTGAATTTATTACATTCCCCATTACGAGTTCGGGATTTCATAAGCTTACCGGTAAATGTGATAAATATTCAATAATTTATCGCACTTACCTAGTTTAGAGGTGATTATGTACAATCACAGGAAATCATACATATTCACCGGGTTAATCACTTTTACCGTAATACGCACTCACACGTATGTATATATGTGTGTGTGCGTATTTAACTATCAATTATAAATAATCTAGTGTTGTATTGATTGACTTTGAATTGTTAATGTTTTGTAAATTGAACTGAGTATGGAAAAATTTAGTTCTCTTTCTGATAAAGAAATGTAAGAGTCAGTCCAAAAGGTAATGCATAGTTTGAAGAGGTGGTGTATAAAATTCTAAGTCACTTACCTTTAATTTTAAAAGAAATCTATATTCTGAAATAAACGAATAAAATGTTATCAATATGATTAAAGAATGATTGGAACATTAGTAGATCACTTTATTTTATTTTCATTCAAAATAATCAGAAATAATTCAATGTAATATAATATAAATAAATTATTTATTTTAATATTACAATTTATTTAGAAAACAAACATTTTTCGCTGATAAGATATAATTTTTCAGAAAAAATATTTCCCATTAAAGACGCGTTTTGCAATTCAAAATATAAACATTTATTAATTACATACAAAGAATTAAATGCTAATTTACGCTATAAAAATAATGAAAGAAAACCCATCATAAGTTGTGATCCGTTAGGAAAAAGAAAAACGTTTATTGATTAAAATGAAATAATTTTAAAAAAGTAGAAGAAATTTATTACCATCACAATAATAGAATATTTTATGTTTTCAAGATATGTCATAAGCTAAATTATCCAACGAAAAATTGGAGGAGAAGAAAAGAAAGAATAAATAATCGGCAGACGATGACAAAACCATATGCCACAACGAGTTGAGAGATAAACTTTTTTACTGCTGTTATTCTGGTTATTCTTCTGTTCTTCAATCATTTCGCTTTTCTTTTCTTTATTGAAGTTAAAGAAAAGTTCCTTTCACAAAAGTTTTCTAATTATGATAGTTCGTTGAAGAAAAAAAAAATATTTCGAGCCTTGTACTTTATTAATTAAAAAAATCTCAATCATCTAAGAAAAGATATTAAAATTTTAAAAAACGGTATTCTTTATTTTGTTGTAAATTGAGATTTTATAACAAGATAAATTCAAATTTTCCATTACAGATTGTTGGTTTTCTTTAATAATTGTTCTCCAATTCTATTAGTTTTATAAAATTTGATAATATATTTTTCTAAATTAAGTTATTTACAAAGCACTACTATACTTCCTCATTTAAATATTTAATGCGAAGTTGCCACTTTATTTAAAGTCATTCGACGAAAATGTAAAAAAATGATTTGCGTTAAAATCGAATTCCTTTAAAAAAATTTCACACTTGTTGTTTGTGTTTGAGAGAGATATAACTAACTAACTCCTCTTTTAAATAATTTGACATTTTAAAAATAGTTGTTTAAAACAATATCGAATAATATGAATATTGCTTTTGTTTTTGTGTTATATTTACTTAATTCCTCCTGATGGATTACTTGCTTTCGAAACATTCTGAAATTTTAAACTGAAACTTAAAAAGGAAAACACTTTACTTGGGGAGAAACGAAAAATAAGCTTATTTCCCATTAAAGTATTAATTATTTACTCTTAAAGATACAAAATCATTCAATTGTTACCGCAAAAATGAGTAAATATTTACTATTAGTTTCGAATAAAATTAATTTGTCTAATTCTATCTTAAGTTACATTCATGTTCAAGTCTTTATTACATGAAAAATCATTTCGGTTGGAGTAATTGGAAATGTACGGGAAATGGAACTAAAACGAAAAAAACTGACCTAAGAGTAAATGGATGCTATAAACGGGCCGGGGAGATTAAATTAGTAATCCTCATCACTTGAACATGGCTGAAAATCAAGATACTATTTTTAATTTAAATAAAAGTTTATATTGTTTTAAAAAAGAAGCTCTAAAAAGAATAGCTAAATTTATGTAAGGAAAAGCGATGGAAGTACGTAATATCAAACATCATCGTGATGCTGAAATTTAAAAAAAAAACACCCAAAAAATATACATCTCTGTTTAATAATTGACGAAGAGATTATGGTATAATTTTTTTTGTTACCGTCACAATTTCACTCTCACAAGGGAATATAACAGTTGCTTATACAGACAGTTACGTAGATAAATGTTTAGTTACAAGAGGTGACGTTATTCCTTCCATTTTTTAAGGTGGAGCAAAAGTTTTCAAGAAAATTAACACCGATTCTCTGTTGCTTTGAAATTGACTGGAAAATCTATTACATTAAAGGAGGATCATTCCCTTTATCTACATAATTCAGCCACAGTTTTTCTGAGAGTTAGTTATTTTCTTAAATTCAATATTTGCTCTACAGACAATTATAAATGGTGTAACTAATGTCACTTACACCACATATGATCTACTTAAGAAAGTCTACGCGAATGAAAATCCTATGGTCTTAAATGGTTACTTGAACATGTCAACATGATAAAAGTGCTGGCTTGCTAACCAAGGAAACAAGTTTCTCTTACCATTACACTGGCTAATATCAGCACCGAGGCAAAATGTAGACATTTCAGCTAATATCTGAATACATCCCGAATTTTCGAATTTAATGACTCTAGGGCAATACTCAAAACAAGTTATTTCATGAGCATGAAAAGTCACCCTTATCACAAAAGGACAGACATCAAATATAGAAATAATCCGAATTCTCCACTGATGCCGAAACATATATACGAGTATGTATAACTTTCTAACCATTATATCGAACAGTTTTAAATTTGGCATAACCCCACACATATAAGGAACTTCTCTGCAGTGGTAAGGATTTTATTTCAGCAGCTGATGCTATTTCGGCTCTTTTGGAATCTCGTAACTATTCAGTTAATTATTCAAAGTCACGACAACAACAAGAGTATTACATTTTAGTAATATTTCTTTAATTAAAAAAAGAACTTTCGTTGTTATGCAATGATAATAGCTAAATTTAGATAAAGAAAAGTGCCAAAGATACGTAATAATAATCATACTGAAGAAGGTCAAAGTGAAAGACAAACAATACAGCATACATATTTTTGCTTGTATAATCGAAAAAAATATATTATAAATTATTTTGCTTAACGTTATCAATTTCATCTCCATGTATTATTGGTTTTAAGCACTAAGTAAAAAAACAGGAACCATATTACCAAATTTTGTTTTATCTTCTTAATATAATGTATTATATTTATGAAAGGTTATTTCAACTTTATACAAAAATCAAAAAGCTGTATGAAAGGAAAAATAAAGCATTATTTTTCTATACTTAAAATCAATATCGTAACTTCTTTTGATGAGTATGATTTGACAGTAAAAATAGGTTTTGATTCGATGTTATTGATATCTCAGAAGAATACTCTAGGATTTTTAATTGAAATCGATTGATGAGTTAGAATATTTTTTTTACATCCGATATTTTAATTTTACCCAATCATCACTATTTTAATCAAACAAGTTATTCTTCAAAAAGTGTGACACATAATATGCATTAGAATGTAAGTGATATTAATATTAACACAATATAAATATTTCCCCATGGAACTGATATTAAGATTTTAAGCTGCAGGGTAAGATTTTAAGCTGCAGGGTACCTTAACTGAAACAAGTAATAAAAATATTTAATGAATAAAAATATTTTTATTTGTTTTTATGATTTGATTTTACAGGTTTGATATGTAGGTAAGTAATACACGTAATAAATGAAACGAGACGAGAATAAATAATTTTCTTTGAAATATAATATTCAAATAAGGCTTTTTTAATGCTAAAAACTTTAAAATTTAACTATGTCAATGTAAACATTAAATTCATTGAAATCATGCAGTAGAAGAATTTTCGAATTAATTGACTTTCAAATTAACGTAATTCAACATCAATCCTAATTTTAATCTTGAGTCTAGTATCTGGTTCTGCGTGTGTCTGATTTCTGTGAAATACAAGTTACCTTCTTTCGATATAACACTTATTGAGAAATTTCATAACTTTTGTTAGATAAGCAGTAGAAGGCAGAACTTAAGGTGCATACACCCAGGGCTGGTAATATAACCACTTGGTAATTCCAATACTAATATCAAAGTTATTCATCAGTTGGCCCTATTGCTTTGAAAAGGAAACAAGAACCTGCATCAATGTACCGAGCAGAATTTTAAGAATACCTTTTCTTCAAGATGAAGTTATTGTTTGCATGCCTTCCAAATTTATTCTCTTCGTTGTTATTTTGATCTAGGAAGGTATTAATTAAATTTATTAACTGATTGGAAATTTAATGTGCTTTTGAATCTTTCTGGATACTAATACACTTCAATAATTTGTGTTGGATTCCTCAAATTGCTTTTGGATCATACATGAATCAGAGTAGAAAACATGTAGCAAAAGATATTACGGTCAGTAATGTCTGCATTAACTTCACTAGAATCTATAATACCTATCTGTGATTGTTTTTGCCTTAAAAGGTTATTATGAATAAAATCCTCATTCTTATCTTTCTCCATATATATTTTCTTTTTATAACCTAGTCAACATTTTCTCAAACAAACAAAGCGTATGGGAATTTGTTGTCAAAAGAAAATGAACTTGGGTTTTACTTACATTCGATACATTTTAGATAAAAATAATAGTCATGAAAATATTAAAGTCAATTCATTCAAATAAAGTAACATTTAATAAAAATTGATTAACTGAGAATGGTCGGAACGTTACGTGTCTACCTTCGTTGACTATGTTACCTACAAAAAAAAAGATGCTTCGCGAACTTTTAAACTTAAGTGAAAATATTAATTTAAAACCCACATTCATTCAAAACTCTAAAGAAGAAAAATAGTACTATTAGCCAAATGTTTTTATATATATATATTCATTACATATACGAAAATAAAGTGAACATAATGCTTTAAAAATAATAAAACAAAAAGAACCAAAATACAACAATTACTTAGTTAGTAATCGTTTCAAAAGTTCTCACTAATAAGTTCTATTCTTCTACAAAGGTGAAATAATTAAGCTCCTAAGTGTGAATTCTAATTGATTGATTTAAAAATAATTCTAAGATATATTATTCATTTAAATTTATGATTACTTAAGAAATTATTTACTTAACATTAAAAATTACAGAACTTTTTTTAAAATATTGAAAAGCAGTATTAAAAATTTAAAAATATTTAAAAGAATTTAGTAAAAAGATACAAAAAAAACCTAGGAAAAGATAGCAATCATATACAAAAAACATGTCGCCATCTGAATCATAGAGGGAAATAAACAACCTAATATTTATTTAAAAACTTAAAACAAATATATATATATATATATATATCATGATTTCACTCAAGTATAATTAAATTTCGTAAATTTTTCTATTTTTAACTATCAGAATAAATAATTCAGTTTTATTTCCTGATACCATTCCAATTTAGCTTTTAATTTATGCAATTACGCAGTATTAAAATCTTCCCAATCAGCTTGGTGCCAGGTTTAGAAGTAGTAGAAATAATCCCCACTTTTTTTCTGTCTGCAACTGATACCCCTGAAAATCCCTCCATCTAACACCACTTGATATTAAGAAATCCTTGCTTATAAATTCTAAGCAAGTTAAGTTTCGCTCTCTTTTTCGCTTTGTCCATGAAGCCCAAGTTGCGCTTCTGATATCCTAACATTTTCATCATGTCATTCACAAAATCGAAGGGACGTATATATAAAATTTTGCATCTAGTGTTAATATGTCTTAGATATTTAACTGATGTTTAACTCGTTGCAATTAGCATAATAGTATGGCTCTCTAACAATTTATTTTCAATTAATTACAGCATTGAAATTGTGTATGAAGGAGAATGGTTGCTGCTATTTCTTGCAGAATATGGTGCTTTAAGATATTCTGTGATAAATTGTGGAAGTCAGAAAGAGTGACGTAGTTAAAAGAGGTCCATCACTGAATCTATGTTTTGTAGATTTAGTGCATTATCAATTAAAATAAACATCACTTTCATGCACTGAATACAATTTGTCTCGTTTAAACTATATCATTTGCAAAATTCTGAAGATTTAGTGGCTAATTAAGAATAATATATTGCACTCAACATTTCAGGGACTGTGAAACAATATCCATCTCAGACTTTTCAGAGTAAATAATTTGGAATTTAAGCACTCAAACAAATGATGAAAATATTTCGTTCCTTACTTAGATATAGTCATTATTGTACTTCAATTAGTTCTCTGATTTTAAATTATGATAGTTATGAAATGCCCAAGGTGAAATCCTTTGTTAAGATTGTTTTAATTTCAAACCAAATAGTGTTTTAGATCATCAAAAGCTTGCGTGATTTGTGATCTTTGCAACATTTTATTAAAATTTCAATTACATTTGATAACTTCTAAGATGTTAATTTATAATTCATATAATTAAAGTATAAATCTTTATATGTATTTTTTATTTATTACATATTCAAAAATCAGGAATAATTAAGTAAACTCATTGTAATTTATTTTCTGTTTCGTTATTTTTTCTTTGAATTTCTTTTTTATATAAATCAATTAATTGCAATTAACAAGATTTTGTATTAACATTTTCTATCAATCTTTTTTCAGACACTGTTGATGAACATTAAAAATGTATAAAATATTCTAGATTTAGCAGAAAAAAAATTAATATTCATATTCATGGTTATAAAACCTAAACATTAGGCATTCCATTACCTCAGTCCGAAGTATATATATATATATATATATATATATATATATATATATATATATGCTGATTGGGATATATTTGATCTCAAAGAAATTGTTAGTCATGCATTTCAGTCGAGATGCTGAAACAACATTTTAAATATAATTTTATATCCATTCTTCGTTCTTTTGTAATCTTAATAGCTTCTAATATTCAGTAATTATTTTAATATATTTTATTTGCTTGTTCAGACAGCTTATGCGTTTTTTATAGGAATCATAATTCTTGATTTAAATGTATTTATGTAATAAATAACAATATTTCTAATCGTTTTTGCAATAAGCAAGATATTTTATATAATAGATTGTATATATATAAACGTAATTATAAAAACAATATTTTTGTAATCACTCTTGAGGGATAAAGCCTCAATACTCACCCGAATCTTAATATCAATATTATAAATATTATATAACTGCTAAGGATCTATCGGCTGAGCGTCCGTACCAGAGCTTGAAATGAGCGTATGATTCACTGGCCGTACTCAATAATGCAAATACTCAATAATTTCATTCCGATATCTCTTTTCTCTTGTCGGTGTATGTTTGATAATAATCTCTTCGATAAAGCTCCCTCTGCTCTATTTATCGTTAACTGTCGTATTAAATTCGTTGCTGCTTATAAATACCTCTCCTCTAACATACTCATATAGTTTCAATAATCCACATTTATTTAATATAAGACAAATTTCAATTATTCAAAGAAGTTCTCAAATCAAATTCCATCATGTGTAAAGACTAGTCGAATATAAACATGTTATATAATCTCCTTATAGTATTTATATTTACACAGGAAAACATTAAAATTATTTTTTCGACATTGGATGATATATATCTTGACATATAATTGAGTTACAATATCATCATTCATTTTAAAGATTAAGAATTTAATAATTTAGATATTTAAGTGAAAGCTTTATTCTCTGTTCAAGTGAGTTAAGTGCATTACTGAAATAAATTTACAATGAACATAAATATCGATGTCTATATTCAGCGCAATTCCTGCAATCAGAACTGTTATATCTCCAGGCGTTACTAAGCTTATGAGCGCAAAAGAAAAGTTCCATTTGGAATGCTTTTATAAGAAAACAACCATTAATATTTTCATTTTTTCAAAATCGCCATTTAATGAGTGTTTTTCAAAAATAACAATAAACCCAATAATGAGCTTATAACGGAGTTTCTAATCGTATCATTACGAAATGAATCTTTATGGAAAATCAATAAGAATATTTACATTTCTTTTTTTTTTTTGCCGAAAACAATTTCTAAATTTCAGTAACATTTGCAACACTTAATTAAAATTAATAGCCTGTTTTGCCTTTTCAAAACCGAGTTTATTCTTTAATTCCTTTAAGATTATTTTCAATTTTAAAAACAACCAATTACATAGATTTTAATACCAAGCACTTAAATTGAAAAAAAAAAAAGAAAAAAAAAAAAACTTGTCCTTGGATTTTATTTTTATGTTAACAATGAATCTGGAACTAAGAAGCTTTCTTGCGAAGGCTAATATTGCGAAACTTATATTTATTCCCATGCTTTGTAATTAAATATGCTTCAGAAAGTCGTTGAAATCTTTTCATAATCTCTTTACACCAAAGGAGACAAATTAAAAATTAAATAGCCTTTTAAGAAATTCTCTGAGAATATTTTTTCGAAATGTAATTTAATTCAAAACGCTAAAACTGATGCTACAGACATATCTCAAAATGAAGTCTTTAGTAATTTATTTGTTAAAATGCTTCATATTTTAATTATTGTCATATTTGATGAATTCTACTTTATAACTTTCTGACTATTTCATACATATTTTCTGAAGTTTTCTTTAAAATCTCAATTAGTCTGACTTATTATATTCAAGTTCATGATCATCATATTCAATTAACTTCATACTTTCTCGTATCTTTAATTGTATTGCCCAGCGTGGTTAAGTACTCTTTAAAAAAAATCAAATCTAAGAATGTGAAAGGGGAACTTATTCTGCGGAAAAGTATAAACTTACTTATTTCATAATATTTCAATACGTAAATATTAGTAATGAAAAATAATTCGAGGAGAGAAATGTTATAAAACTGTAATTGTAACGGAAATTTTCTTCAGATAATCTGCAGCGAAATCTTTGGAAAATGGTACTTTATAAAGCATATTTCAATAGGCAAACGATAATTTTACGCATTCAGAAAATGATTAAAATGTCGTTTGCAAATAAAATACTCTAATTGTATACATTATTATTTGTTATGCAATTTTGAAATATGTAACTCGCAGTGAAGTATTATTCTATTTCTTACAGTCTTTTGGATTTTGTTCAGTTGTAAAATTGAAATTCAGGATTGAAATTTGATTGTTTTTTCGAATTGATCTATAGTCATTTCGTTTGAAGAATCACTTATGTTCTTCCAGAAACTATTGAATAACAATTACTACGTAAAAATATTAAATATATTAAAAGCTTATATACTTTTTCAGACACTAATAACTTTGATTTTATGTCTTTCATTTGATTATTACGTTATAAAAAATATTGTAAAAATGATATTTCATCGGCTAGTAATTTTGATGTATTAAAATAAATATTTTTTGTTTATATTAAAATTTTATTTGTTTAAACTTTAACGTATAACTGAAGTAAATATTCAGAGGGTAAAATAATATTTGTATATATTAATTATTCAAGTACAATAATACATTACAAAGCACTTATTTATTCAATCAGAAAAGCACATTTGTGTGTAATACACATTACTAACAAAATATTTTGCATTTTCTTCATTCCGTGTAAAGTTTATGCAGGAAATCAATTAAAGGAGACATGAATTTAAATTCTTTTGTTAACAAGATTGTGCATTTAGATTGGATGTGAATCCTTAGTTTATTCAATTTATTTCTATAGTCTTAAAAGTCAAATGATATTTAATTTTTTGAACATACTTTTAAGGCAATTTTTTTTGGTATTTTTTCTCGTTTTACTGCTATTATACGCGTATAGTTTCAAATAATATGAAAAATAGCGATAAGTTTTAATAAACGGATTTTATTATTATTTTAGAACACATTATTTTGTAAACATGTTTTCAATTTCTATTGCCAGCTGTGTAATGTATATACAGTCACAGACAGACTGACACGCACGCACGTACAAACACACACACACATACATATATATATATATGGCTTTCCGAAACTCATGGACAAAAATTTAAGGTGTGATAAAAAAATATCTAAAAAGGGAATTTTCACCCTAATATGCACATGCAGAGAGCAAGTGGTGATTCGCTATACGGCGCGGTATTGGAAAGCATAAATCACGAGTTTTCTTCCAAATCGTCATTTCTACCATGGATTTCCATATGGTGACGTACATTAATCTGGAAAAGATCATGACCTTCAGAAATTCACTGTAGAAATAGCGATGTGTAAGAAAACTCGCGCGTTATGTTTTCCAATACCGCGTTGTCTAGCAGTTCATCGCTTGCTCTCCGCATGTGCAAATTAGGGTGAAAATTCCTTTTTTAGATGTTTTCCATCACCCTATAAATTTTTGCATCCAAAAAGATTTATATAAAGTGAATACATTCATGTGTAGACATCATATAAGCAACGAATTGCAAAAACATTGGCTAAAAGGGATGCGTATGAGGTATAGGTTCTACCAAGCTCTGTAATAATATTTTCCAATTTTAAATGTAAGACATGGTCACTAGTACCAACACACATTTGTCCTGGTGTAACAGTACTCGTCTGGGAGTTTTACTGACCTTTCAAATTAATAAGCAGGAAAGAAATACTTTGATTCACTTTCTTCAATGGATATCTTAGATATTTCGCTTAATCTACAGGAACTAAGTTTTCCCTGAATAGCACTAAGTGTTGCACTATCGTAGCCTCTCCTGACCATATATTTAATTGTTTACGACCTTCCAAATAGAATATTATCCATAATACATTAGGGAATTTGAATTTACTTGAGGGAATATCATACATTTAATCTATCTTTACTGGCCTTTGGGGACTTTCAACAAGAACAAAAGAAACAAAATTCATCACAATTAATTATTTGCAGAATTGATAAACACAGCCAGTTTCATTATTTTTATGATTTTTAATAAATAATATGTATTCGAAAATTTACAAAACAACTTCAAATATAGTTAAAGAAATTCTTCTGTATCACTCGTGAAAACTAATTATAGTTAACATAATATTCTTCATTTATTTACATTGTCAAGAGGATATTATATACATCTAGAAAAACTGTTTCACTGAGTGTAGTGCCAAAAAATGTCATCAATAACATATCAGGAACTAATCACAAACTTACCAGTGAATAACACAAAGAAAATTCAATAATAAGTTATATACTGTGATTAAATATTTTGATCTCTTTTATTCGAATAATTCTAACAAATTAACCCATCTACACTGATAGAAAAGCATTGAAGTAATTGAAAGTTCCGTGTTGTGCTTGAAATATAAAAAATGTGATAAAAATACTGAAGAAAAGAAATGTTGACTGAAAGGAAAAGAAATACAACAGACGATGACATAACCATATGGGGCCATGAATTGTTTTATATTTTTCTGCTATCAATTCTAATTATTCATCAGTTTTTTTATTTATTCTGTGAATTTTGTACAGGAAGGTTTCGAAAAGGATATATCGTTACTAAAGATTTCTATTTAGGATATTTAGAGTACTTCGAAAAATGGGGGGAAATAACGGTATGTAATGCTTTATTATTAGAGGAAAAATACAAAAACTTAAGAAAATAAATTTTGCTTGGAAATGAATAAATTTTTTACTAGTGATTAAAATGCAAACGTTACACATCTATATCAAATTTATCATAGAATATTATTAGTTTTCATGAATTTATTTATGAATATCACCAATTTCTTGTTATGTATTTGAATTCTATTTTTTTGAGTAAAAAATACCTAAAAGTCGTAGAAGGCTTTAATTTTCACTCGGCGATATTTCATTGTTTTGTGTAAAACAATAATTTTATTCAACATTTTGTTAAAACAACTGAACAAAATAATGATGAGGCACTGATTGTGATAATTAGTGTTTTTTAATTATGACATTAAACTGAGCTAAATACATAAAGATAATATTATATATTCAATGTAAATTATAGCTACTGTCAAAAGAATTTTATAAATGTTGTGTTATTCTGAATTTTAAATGTGCATCAAAAAATTATAACGCACTTAGAGCATTGTTTTCCGCAACTAATACATTTAGCGTATGCAATTATGTTAGAATTAAATTTATGTTCATTTTAAAAGGAATCTGTCTTCCCAAAGGTAGAAAGAAAATCAATATATTGCTTGTATAATTTATCGATAAAAAAAATCTAAATTTCAATATTTATATCCATTAGATAATTAGTATAAAATTTAACTTTTCCTATTTTTTTTTCTCGTTGATGGTAATATATTTCGGTACGAGTAATTAATTTTAATTGATTTCTATAAATCATTTTCATTAGTATCTGGATATTTTTTTCAGCCTATGGTTTTATGCTAGATTTAAAATTAATCTATATAAACTATAGATGTAATCAAAATATATAATTTGAAAAAAAAATGAAATTTTAACTTATTTTAAATTTCCTTTTTGACAATTTTAGCTACAACATATTCCTGACATATCATACAATACGTATATTAGCAATTTAATTTCCTCTAATGTCAAGTTTAAACGTCTATATGCGTTTCAATACTTCCAAATAAAATATGTTATTTGGCCAAACCTCCATTTGGCTTTCTTTAAAAAAAATTCCAAAGATAAGTAGCTTTGTGCACTTCTTATTTCTGGTTTTGTATTACAAATTCTGACTCAGTCAAATCTCTTTTATTAAACTAAGATGAATTAATAGTTAAGTTTCGCAAAATTATAAACATTTAAACAAACATTTCTTTTACAACATGATTTTTTTAATAAATTCCCATGTTGTTTATATAATTATTTGGGTGGCAAATATTTAAACCCTGGTATCACGTAAGATACACTCGTTCCCTAATCTAATTTTTGCTTTAATTTAAAACCTATAAATTTCTTTGAAGTAAAATGGCGTATATAAAATAATTTCTAAAAGGGTTTGCAATCACGCTGTAAATTAATTATAATAAGAAGCATAAATTTTCGTGTGAATTATGTTATAAATTGTGGTTCGATAAGCCCCTATGCGTACATTTGAAAAAATCAAATATTCGACAATATCGACCTTATATTTTGATTATATCAGTCTGAATTGAACTCATCTTCACCAAATTGAAACTTGAAAGCATTTTGAAAACTTTCCGTTCATGTACATATTTTGAAATGAATTTTAAATATACATTTTATGAAAAAAAATTTCAATGCTACAGTTTTTAACAGTGGAATTTGGATCTAGTTTTACAAAAAATTCAAAATAATTTGCTTGGTTCATTAGAGCTGAACTAAAACGTTTTTGGAGAAATGTACTCTTAAAATAGGAATTTAACAGGAGGAGCATCTGCCATTCAACACATTTAGTAAATCCTCTATTTAAGCTTTCTCAACAGTAAAGCTCCTTGGCTTATCTGATAAGAATAGTTCTGTTCTGAAAGGAAATGGAGTATCTTGGGGCTTAATTCTGTAATCTCTGCTTTAGTGACGAATACCACTGCTTATTAAAGAGCTTCATAATAATTAGACGTAAAGCAATAGGAGAACTATGTTGCTTCTATATAATAATATAGGGTTTCTATTATTAAACATAAAAATAATATATTAAGAAATGTGAAGAATAAATTTCACTACTAAAATAACTCTTTTCTTTACAACACATTAAAAAGGGTTTGTTTTTCTTTAATTTCTTATATTTCATGATTTATGATCTACACAACCCCCTTTTTTGCTTATAAAATCAAATGAATAATAAAATCATTCATCCCATAACATTCCAAGAATAAAGCAAAATTAAAAAGAATTATTGTGAAAGACAGCCATACCTAAGACAAAGATGGTTATCTCATAACTGTGTTAGTTCTGAAATTCTTACTCCATTTCCAGTCATTTCTCCTGGTTACTTTTTGAATGCAAGGTAATGTATCAATTGATACGTAAGTGAAAAAGCTTAATTTTTATATACGTTTTATTTCAATCTAAAGTCCTCGTGTTGCTTCTAAATAAGATGCTAATAAATAATCAATACATAGAACCAGTAAGAAATTTGGAAGTAATTTATTATGCTTATAACATTTTTTTTTTAAAAAAATAAGTTCACTATTTGAGAAAGAAGACAGAAAGCACATACGCAAACATTTTTACAATAAAATTATGAAAAGAGATCATCAATTTATATATTAACACAAATAATAGCCTATTTGGTAGTTTATTTACTAAACTAAAAAAAATAATTATTTAATTTCCCACGATTTGCTTACCTTCTACAGTGATAATTCTTATGAAATATAGTTGTAACGGTTGGTCTTTTGTAGAATTTATTTTTTGACAGTACTGATCAAGTATTTATACCTGAGATCGCTGTAGCCACCAATGCTCAGTGAATGCCACTAGTTCAATTTATGATTTAAATGCAAACTAAAGGTGCGTAATAATCGTAATATTGTGAATACCCTGCCGATAAGTTTGGTTTATCTACCTCAAATTGCTTAGGTGGTGAGAAGGTTGGAAGAGTAAAGTTTTTTCTAAAATGTCATCTTTACCTCTCTTGCGGTACTAAGACAGATGCAAGTTAGAATTGACGAGGCTCCAAGTCCTACCGTTTGGAAAGTGCTATATTTAGGAGAGGATGTGTCAGCTCAGGTGTTGCTCTCCTCACTTGGCCAAGGTTCAAAATTAAGAGGTCCGTCGTCAATAGCTATCGTGTTGCTTCTATTGTGACATTATGAAAACCAATGAACAAACCTCTTGCAGGAACGTAGACGCTAATGAGAGTGGAGTGTCTGCTCAGGTAGTGACCTCAATGTTTAACCTTGCCTCAAAATTACGAGGATCATCGTCAATAACCCTCATGTTTCGTCATTAAGTGTGACGTTAATCAGCAACTAATCAGTCATAGTCAACCTGTATACTTGAACACGGTTCAATATGAGAATTATGTCCATCACCCATTGATTAATTGATTTTTATGGGATATTGAGCGACAATAGCTATCATCTTCTCATCGCCCATTATGATTGTGTTCCTCCAATGCGAAATGAAACAAAAAAGTAAATAAATAGTAAAATTAAACCAATCTAAGTTTTCATTTGTATGTATATATATATCGTTTTATATTGAAATTCCTGCAGTTCATATTTTTTTATTTTTCTTTCCTTGTTTTCTCAAAATAAGGATAGGAGTTAGGATTTTGAATTAAAAAACACACACTTAGAAAGTCTTCAAAAAGCTCAAAATATGTTTTTCAAGAACTTATTGAGATTATTTAAAACTCATGAAATGTGTTTATCTATTATAATATTCACAAACTTTTCCTTGTAACATGATATATTTTTAAACGTTTAATATAAATTTATATAATGTTCTGGGATTACTGTTTAAATATTTAAGATAAAAAGTTTAATAAAAAGTTTAAAAGTTTTAAGATAAAAAGTTTTTTTCCGTCATATCTTATTAACTTTCTTTTTGAACAAAATAAATAGTAAGAACAAATTCTGCCATGAAATGTTTTGCAGGAAACAATATTATTTTAAAAATAGTTATGAAATTATTCAATTAAATATCAAAATTAAAGCAAACGATAATATGACAACGGAATAGAAATTTGATTGATTGAATGATTTGAGATTGGCCAGAAAATGTATACACAAAGCACTTCTTTTTGAAAAATTCCTCGGATGACTATTTTATCCTTAACTAAAAAAATAGCCCCTTGGGTGTTTAATTAATAAGTGATTATCAGTAATTTATTACGAATTAATATGTTTGACAAAGGAAAAGATTCACATTCCCACAAATTCACTCGCATCCAATCGATTCATTAGTTAACAAACTTTTTCATTATCCTTCAGGAATGCGTAAATTAATACATTTATAAGATTTTTTTTAAAGGGAATGACTGTAACAATGAAGCAGCATTTTTGCATCTAATTAATGTTGGAGACTTGTTAGGATGTTTCCTAGTTAAAATAATTATTCAATCATTTGTAGTTCATTTTAGAGTCAAGCAACACGAAGGCATTTATATTAGGAACTTGAAGGAAAAAGTAGAAAAACATTTATTAATAAATGTACTTTTTTCTTCTTTTATAACTTTTTATTCACGTCTATTTTAATTTTAAAAAGGGTCGAATTAATTTCTTAGAAAATACGGAAATTAAAATTTAGGGACATTTTTATCTCCAAATGCTTTGTTTTCGATGTTTTTCTTTCCTTTTTAAAAAGAGCATTTAGGCATCTTTTTACTTTTCGAATAAAAAATTATTAAAAATTTTCCTCAAAAATCAAGTTAATTTTCAATTAGGATGTTATAAAAAATAAGCAATTTTTTCGTCTTCTTTTTCTCAAACCTCTTCTATCGAATTCAGATTTATAAATTAATTTTTATAAAAAAAATATCAAATAGTTAAATTACTTTTATTTTTAGACTCCACAATTTAAATATTTGTAATTTTTAGAAATTTTTTTAAACTATGCTATTCACTTCATTGAAAATTTTATTGAAAGCAAGTTCTAAGGTAATTACCGAAAATATCTGTATCCTATTTGTTCAATGACACTATATGCCTTTTACAAATTTAATTTAAGAGACACACACTAATTATTAATTAAAATAATTTTAGTATTTCTAAACTCATCTTTGTGATTTGGAATTCCGTTTAGAGTAAAAATTATCAATATTTTGATAGTTGTAATAGTTCGTGTACTTAGAAATTAAATTTTAAAAAAGAATAACTCTGAATACATTTAAAAGCTACAGATATTGCATTAAATATTTAAAAATAGTTTATAATATGAATTTAAATAATTGATTAGGATCTTCAGTATGAAATTTCAAGCAACAAATAAACCTGACGAATTATTCTTTAATATTTTTACATTTTTCATTAAAAATTGATATACTCATATATAACACAAATATTAATGACAAATCTGTGAACAAACTACAACCGCGCCAGTAATAAATAACAAGTGTATCTGATAATGATCTATGATTAATTCATAACATATTTATATTTTAAATTAAAAATGAAATTAATTTTATTAAATTTCTTATATACACCATACTAAAGGAAATAAAAAGAATATAAACATTGCTTGAAAATATAGACCAATAAGCGTTTTCTTAGTAAGTAAATAACCTCTTGAAGCCCAAGATCCTATTCTTTGAGCATGTTTGCTTTAATTTGAGATAAATCATCTAAAAAGTGATACAAAAAGTACATAGACCCGTTTATTTTTTAAATTAAAAAATACTACTTTTGGCCAGTCTATTATAATGGCATTGGTCTTAGTCTAGAAAAACATATGTTACTGATTAAATGTACAACATAATATTATTATTCATACATTTAAAATTATATGTTAGGTATTTTTAATTAATAAATATGTAAAAGTATAATAAAACTAAATTCAAACTGCTGGCATACTTTCAATTGTTGCTGTCTTCTTGTCCGCCATTTTTAAATGCATGTGGATCAAGTACTCTGCCAAATAATTTCAAGTTTTGCTAAGTCGATGATAGTACTGGATTGCCAATATAATGAAGTGCTTGATCTAAGAATATAAAACAGTATATTTGTTCTCTGCATGTAAGATTAAAATGTCCGATAGAGGGGACATTGGGTCCCAAGAGAATAATGAAAAAAGTTTTTTACACACACGCGCGCGTGCTTATGCATTATAAACATTCTATATTTTTATAAATTTGATAATTTATAATATGTAATGATTATTTTCCCTCAAAAATATTTAAGAAGTTATATTAATATAAAAATGAAAACAAATTAGGTTTTACTTGATTAAATATTATGGATATGAATCAAAATTATTCGATTGGAACTTATTTTTATTTAAAGCACTTAAAAAGCTACCCGCAAATATTCCAATTAAACATAACGTTTAAAAATTTATAAGCAAATGTTCATATTTAATATTAGAAATTAGTAAAAAAAGGTTCATGTGAAAGTCTTATTTGGCAAGTTCAAGCAGAAAAAAATACCGACTTGAATTACTTTAAATCTACAAGAATTCCAAAAGTTCCTCTGACTAATAAATATATTATTACGTATTAAATAACCAGATTTTATGGCTGTTTGATAAGAATTGGTATGAAAAAGAATAATGGCATATGATAAGAAACCCATACGAATTCGATTAATAATTAGAACATGATAAATTAATTCCACACAAAAACTCATTGCGTATTGTTATTCGAAAAAGAAGAAATCTACTTACATTATTCGAAATATAAAAGTTTCTCGAATTCGTAAGCGAATTATTACGCATTAAATAACTTAATTTTAAGAATATTTGAGAAGAACAAAGGTGAAAAACGAATATCGACAGACGATAATCTACCCATATACAACAATGAGTTGAGATAAATTGTTTTCTTTTTGTCGTTACGTTATTCTTCTGTATTTTAATCATTTTTGGATATCTAGCTTAAAAAAAAATTAAAAGAAAAGTTATCCCTGCAAAAAGAATTTTCTTATCGTGATCACAGTTGTGCTTGGCAAATAAATTAAAAAAGTTATTGGAATAATACATTTTTAATTAAAAATAATATTGTCTCTTTCTCCAGGTAAATGTATAATAAAAATATAGATAAAAGGGAATGCGTGGCTAAGAGAGTGATTATTTCCCTTAAGGTTTAATCAAAAAATATTTCTCAAGGGTTTTCTTTCAAATATGATTATTTTTTAATCTGTAATTGATATTAAATTTTCTTAGTTGAACAAGATTCAGATTAACACTTGAATTAAATGAAAAAAAAAATACATTAGTTGGAAAAAATGTTGGAAATAGGGAAAATTAATTAATCTATCAATACATTAGTCGAGACATAATTTATTTGAAAAATAATTACTAAAAATGCTAAATATATTTATGTAATTATTATTCGAATATTAAAACATACCAATTACGTTTTCATAAAAAAAATGTAATAAATAAGATATCTCTGATTGTCACGTAGTAATGGTTTCGAATTAGGAGCGCATTTTTGAGCGATATTGACTTTGACTCGAAACTTGTATCATTGAATGATTCATTGATTGTTTATTTTAATCAAACTTAGAAGCAACGAGAAAGCTATTGGTGATATAACGCGTAATTTGAAGATGACCACACCTGAGCTGGGACCTCCTTCACCAAATGTCCACACCACGTAAACAAGAGGACTTGGGACCTCAACTTAACGTGCATCAACCCCAATACTCGGAGAATCTTTAGTGGCATGAGGGCTACCAAGACCCCGAAACCTTTGTTAAGATAGTATATAGTATTTTGGAACACATTTTAGACTTAATTTTTAAATTTAAAATTTTGTTACATATTAAATAAATTATGTAATTAATTTAAAATTTGTTTGAGTTAAAGCTATTGCAAACAGTGCATTAAATGAAATAGTGACATGAAGACACTCGTAACAACTCTGAAAATGAAATATCTCATTAAAAAAATAATACTTGTTCAGGTATTTCTAACTTTATAATATTACGAAGAACACATTTCTTTTTCTGCTCCATTTTTAGGAGAAAACTGGTAACAGCATATGGAAAACAACATAAGTAGTTGTATATATGCGCAGCTATGATGTGTTGTTCCTTTTAATAAAGTTCACCAGTTTCTGAACAAATAAATAAAATTAAAAGTGTTCAGTCACAGTGATAAATATTTATTTTTACTACAGTTAAATACAAAAATGCTAAAAATGTTAATCAATTCCAGAGGAGATGCAATTGAAATATATCAGTAGTTTAATTAAAATTAAATAGTTATTTATTTCAGCAATAAAAAAGCTTAGTTGCTCCTACAATTTTAATTTGTTTGTGTACTTGAAACGATTTAAATAAGTGATTCACATGGTAATGTACACAAAAGTAAAATTTAAAAAAATATATAGGAATACTAAATCTAATCAAATAGCTAAAAAATAAATAGCTAAGAACTTGTAATACATTAGCATTCGTAAAACAGAAATAATTAAACAATAATGAGCTCATAGAATGAAACTAAGATAATTTAAAAATCTCATTAAACTAAGTTTGTATACAATAAATTATTTTAAGCAATTGTGGATTAGCGCATTAAAGCTATTTAAATTGATAATTGTAAGCGAGATCTTAAGGATTTTATAGCGAAGGGAAATTAAATTATATGTGTGTAGCATTGTTATACAAATAATGATATAGATTTTAGGCGCAAAAAATAGAAGCAGAAACAAATTTTTAAAAATTTCTTTTTGAATGTTAACTTAATTACACAAATAGTGATTTCTATTTAATGTGTAAAATAATTTATATTATAAAAAAATTCTTAAGAAATGCCTTTCATCTTAAATATTTCTACATTATCTTACTTGTGAAATCAGGGTTCTCATTCAAATTACAGAGTAAAAAGTTTTTTTTTTAAACAAATGGAATATAGTCCTCTTTTATTTAAAAAAAATACTGTGATCCATGTGAGGGATTAAAACATTAAAGGACAAAACTTTGATTGAAATTTCAAAGAATTTCAGTTTCAGTAAAACTATAATTTATTTTAAGTTACACATCTTGTCTTTTTATTTGTTTCAAGCCATATGGTAATTTAGATAGTTTGTTAATATATATTACCAGATAATTCATGAATTATAAAAAACTAAAAAATTTCTAGATGGATTGATTTATTTCTTACAATTATTTCATTAAATATATTAATTTATTATTAAAAAATTAGTGTATATTGCATTTAATTGTATTATTTATTACTTAATCCAAGTTCTTAATGTGCAGAAAATAAATCGGACTTTTTCCGAACTTCGGAAAATTTATTATAATTTAAATTTTTACCTTTGGTATGAAGATGGTTTCTTACCAAAGGTTTTTATAGTTTTTGGTTTGAGATGAATTCTCACTTCTTCAGTAAGTGAGAATTCATCTCCAAGAATTATATTATTCCCTGAGCATTTATGTCAGACAGTTATGTCAAGCGCTGACAGTTATGTCAGCGCTTAGCCCGTTATTTCTCAGGTGCCGTCCTTGTCACTTGACCGAGGTTCATTAGTACGAGGTCCGTTGCCAATAGCTTTCGTGCTGCTTCTAGTGCGACGTTAATAAAATCAAAACCATAAAGTTTCCGTCATTTTTAGCAACTAACAATATTGTTAATGTTTTTAAATTTCTCTGGGAAATTTATTGTCAAAGAATACATGTGAGTTCAAATATTGCAATATGCATATCTTTAAGTTTTAAAGTTACAAAAAGTTTAACGTTTAGCCCTATAGAATATATGCATACTGGAAATCACAAAATTAAACCTTATTCGTAAAATGAGGGGAAAAATGTCATGAATTTGTTTGAATTAACTCCCGAAGAATCATTTGTAGAAGATGAATATTTGTCTTTATGCAAAATGTTCCATTCAATGTCGTCATATGCAAAACACCTTTGTAGTCGTAACATGCATAAATCGGATTCCTCACCATAAGCAGTTTAGACAGGTTTCGTGCAATTCATGTCCGAAAACCTTGTTAACGATTAAACAGAATGAATGATGGCACTAAGATGATAATTGTACATTTTTAAGAAAAAGAAAATCCTTGCAATGTTTGAATCCGGCGATCAAAAATCAAAATTGTTCCATTTCTGAATGTGTCTTTTGTGGGATTTCAAAACTGTGGTTGAGGGTTTTAAGAGCGGAAAATGTTAATCGATATGCATTACCAGGTCGGTCAAGAGTCACAACCGTTCACCCAGGCTGATATCCGGGAATTAACTACGCAATATCAGAGACGCAGGTGTTCTAAAGAACTGTAGGTGAAGCTCTCACAGCCATTTAATGTGTTCGAGGTTCTATACATACGTTTTACTGGAAACCAAATAACGGTGGTCTCTCAGCCAAATGGCCAGCAGTTTGCGATTCTCCTCCAAACTATACATAAACTAGAGTATTTAACCCATTCACTCCCAGTGTATCAAATGCGATACACTCACGTTTCCTCTCCTGTGCCCAGCGTATCAAATGCGATATGCTCGCATTTCCTCTCCTGTGCCCAGCTTATCGATAGTGATACGCTTGAAGAGAACGTTTTATTTGATTTTTTTTTAATGTTAGAATATGACGTTACAATATCTCTAAATGTATATAAACAGCTCATTTGGAGTATTGATCTTGGTGATATGGGCTTTGATTTCACTTCTGGCTTTCAGGAGGGGGGTAATTGTTAAAAGCATGTGTTCGGCGCGTCTCTTCAAATGTAATGACATGATTTAAAGGTTGCATTTGCTTTCGTTTTGCATTTTTCTTTCTTGCTTGCCTCTTAGAAATTCGAAGGAGAATTTATGGCACTTTATGGGGGTTAGATCTTTTGGTAGCAGATGCTATCAACTGATCGTTTCATTCGGTTGGTTTTTATTTGTAATGACATTCATGTCGAAAAGAAAGTGTTTGTCTGATACTGAAATTTGCGAATTAATGAATGAATCTGACAGTGATGTTAGCGAAAATAATCCAAATCTGTACATAACCATTAAAGGGGGGGAGGAAGGAAGAAAAAGATGTGTCCTTTGCTCAAAATCTTGCTTGAAACAGCAAAAGTTGATAAAATATGTGTGTAAGACATGTGACGTAGGACTATGCATTGAAGAATTTCTTTTTATAAAAATACCCTACAGCGAAATAAGATTCATTTTTTACATTTTAATATTTCATGTAATGTTACATCACTATACCATGTAATTTATGTAACAAATTTAAGTATATTTTGTATTTTCGTAAAAGATATGATTTTTATGTTATAATTTTATGAATAAAACATACAATTTTAGATTGAATCCTTTTTTCTTTTGTATATATTTATATTAATGCATTTTAAATAATATATGCAAAAACCAAAATATTCTAACTAATAGCTGATTTTAGAGGAATTTTTTTCGCGAATTAAGCTTAATATTTGAAATCGTCTGAGCACAACGTGACACTCCGCAGTAAGAAGCCGCGGGCCCAGAGAAGTACTTCTTTTTTCTCCCTCGGGAAGCGAAAAGGTTAAACGGCATTTTGGAACATCAGTAATGTAATTTTGGATAGTCGGACAATTTTTGTTCAGCAATGAATCTCGATTTAGACAAAATACTGATTCTCATCGGCGAACGATATTATGAGAACGTGGAACTATTTTCAATCGGAAAGACATTGATTTCTGTTAATAGGATTCATGGTGCAGACAGGCATCACGATGTACATCCGAATAAACTTCAATATTGTTGAGAGAGTTCTGTGACTAATAAAAGTTAGAGATATGAAGTTCATTATCCTCATGTTTATTTCTTTCGAAGTGTTGCTTTGCATAACTTCATATTCATAGCCGATAACGATAATAAACATCCTGCGAGCTTAAACGAAGACTTCATTGAAATAGAAAATATCCAACTTATTCCATGGCTTGATCATTCGCCTGATTTGATTGCTATTGAGTACGGGAGTGATGCTCTCGGGAAACAAATTTGAAATTATTTCTTACTCAACAAACTTCGTTTCAGCGCTAAAAATATCTCTTCGTAACGCTTGGAGCTCTTTGAGCCCACAACTGGACCACAATGCCATTGCAAGTATGGGAAATCATTCTGCAGCGTGCCAGGCTGTCAGATCTTATTAAACTGCAGCATCCTTTTTTTATATCATTTGTTTTTTACTAGTGTGTGAGCTCTTCTTATTTCCAGTTTTATATCTAATTGTATCCTTAGATAATAAAATGGATTATCATCATTATTTCCATTGCTTTTTTTTATTTCATAACCGTTTTACACATGCGTTTAACTTTATTCCACACAAATTTGTTTTTCTTCATTATTGACATAATTACCAATTTAATTTAACTCGTATACACCAAAGCATTATAAGAGTTTTGTAAATGGTTCAATATATTTTTGAAAAATATTTTTTTAACATAAATAATAACCCAAACATAAAATATCTCAAAGAATCATTGCCAAGTTAAGACTTAACAAAATAAGAAACTTTGAGTTTCATTACCTAATATACAATCGACTAGAACTTTCACAGGTTCAATATTTGTCTTTTCTATATTTTTACTTATTTTATCAGACATTCTGAAATCAATTACAAAATAAAAATTGGTTATAGGTACAGGCTATGTTTCGATACAGCTGATAAAGAAACTTGAAAATCTGCTTTCACGTAATTGTGAGATACTACATTCACTGCTGCTATTAATATCGCAACATTGAAAGGAATGCTCTGACGAACTTCAAAGTAACATGGAGTGAAGAAAAGGTAAGGATATGCAAATTATTAGTATTTCAATGCACTTAAAAGACACAGGAGTGAGAACGGCTTGTGAATCTCTGTATAAAAGAAAAGTTGTGCAGTAGATTTTTCAATCAGAAAGCTCTTTGTAAGGATGGAGTTTGCTCAGAATATCGTGTTGTCTCGAATAAGAAGAAAATTGCCTACCAGCAAGTATCGAAAATTGATAGAGTCAGTGCCGATGCCTATCCAGAGTGTGGATTATCGTTCCATGACATCTCCCGTCATACTAATAGAAATCCAACCACTGTCATTCGTGAACATTGAATCAATGGGGTGCCGAGGGTCATACTGATTGGTATGTAGGATCTCCATCCCCTTTCATAACTAACACCAGAGAGGACAGACATATTGTGAAGTCGCCTTGTAAAACTCTACAAACACATCACAAATCATTAGTCAGGAAATGGGCACGCCCTGTATCCGCTCCTGTGGTGAGAAGACGTTTGCAGCAGCATGGACTGTCAACATGGCGACCATTACTTCGGTTTTCCTTAATAATGCAGCTTCGAGAGAGACGGTGACTCTGGTGCGCCGAATGACAAAGCTGAATACAGGCGTGATACAATGTCTGCATTTCAGACGAGTTCCAGTTTTGCGTGCAATATTCTGAGAGCGTACACTTGACTGGAGGCTCGGAGGAGACCGCTCGTCATCAGCGTGCATCACTGGCGTATAGACCGTTTTAGCTGATAATGATGACAGTTGTTTCTACTAATTTTTCACTCTGTAAACCCCCAAACTACATGCAAATTTAATCATCTTGTCTTCATTCCATACTGACTACATACAATAAATATATTTTTTTGTATTTTCTTTTCTTCCTAGTGTTACAATTTTAATGACCAGAAGTGTAATTTGTGACTGATATTACAAAACATGAATCAATACCTAGAATATATCTAGACTTTGTCATTCAGAAATAAATTTCATTCACTTCTTTTAAAACACAATACCCATAAATTTTCTTTCATGCTAAACTTGAAGTTCACTCAGCATTAAAACAACAAGCGATTAACTAATATTCTCAATTGATCTAGAATTATTATTCATTGGATATACGTTAATTCATTCTCCTTGAAAGATTGAGCAATATCATTGTACAACAATATCATATTGTTGAGTAATATCATAAAAATTTCATTTCATTTGAAAAAAGCACAGCAATATTATTTGCGGTGCTTTTTTCATCTCTCCCATTGTATTTTTCATCTTATCTTTTTTCTTTGTGGATATACAACATATTTCTTGCTTAGATGTCGAGGGTGATACTGGAGTTGTGTTTCCTAAAGTATTTCTAATATTATTTTCCACGGATTATATATGTAGGAAAGTTGGTGCTTTTAATTGTTTTTTAAGAAAATCTTCACTGAGAGAAAATCCTGATTCTAACAGTTAATCTTGCTAGAAATGTTTCCAATTTCATTTGTAGCATTGAAAAATGCAAGAATGATGTTGGAGTTATACCTGCTGCTTTCATCCGTCCGTAAAATACTGCTAAAGGCTATATTCGAGTCTTTCGTCTAACGGAATAGGTTTTGCATAGTTAACCAACTATGTGTCACTCCCTTCTTTCGTCGAGTTGTGGTACTTTTTATTTCTGGACAGATGATTGGGTGATCTTGAGTACTTACTAAAGTATACACAGTTTTTTCTGTTTTCTTTATAATACTTGTTATAAAAGAAGTGGATGAGTTGCAAAAATGATATCTTAGGCTATCAGTAATTGTTCTGGGATTTCTTTTTTTCTATTCCACACAGCAAATTAAATGTTCATGATGTAATTGTAAACAAAACTTACACTAAAAGAATCATGGATAAAATATCACTTCAGATCAGTATTCTTTATTGTACTGCTAACGAAGTATATAACCAAATTGAATTTTATTATAATAACGGTTCCCTATTGGCGCCATAAATGATTACAGGAAAAATCAGCGTTACCAGTAATTCGAAGTCTCAATAATACTAAAATAACAATTTATTTGAGGTGGTATTTTCATCCGTAATACCTATTAATGTACCAGGACATGGGGGAGAGGAATAAAATGCCGATTTTGTGATATTTATGTTTAAAAATTATTCATTGAACTTAGGATTTTTATGTGTCTAATAATGATGTTTTCATCATTTTTTTTTAAATAAAAAAACATTTTTTTGCTCAAAAGGTTTTTTCCTTTCACTTTGAGTTGAATTTGGACTTAATTTTTCAGATGTATTTGCAATTAGGATCACTATTTTTTTTTTCAAAAATATTCCATAAATATACAAAAATTTTAATTCCTCATATATAAAACAATGTACAAAATATATTGAACCAACTTTTTAATGATATTATAGAATATTTTCTTGGAAAAAATAACATAAAACTTCGTAATTTTGGAAATTAAATTTTTTCAACTTATTTTTATGAAAAAAAAAATTCTTAAAATTTAGGTATTACTTTGAGAAAAAAGTATTTTTGGTTTAAACTATGTGTAAGTACCGTTTATAGAAGCATAAATGAATTGAAACCACTTATGTAATTGTTTTCCTTAAAATAGAACCTAAATGCAAATATATCTCACAAATCATGTCTATATTTAACTAAAAGAGGTAAAACCTTTTTATGACCAAAGTTTACTTTCATTATTCTGTAGAATGATTAAAATATCATTATTACACAATGCACTAAGCTCTACCAATAATTTGAAAAGGTACAAAGGTATTCCCAATTCCTAACATGTTCCGTTTACTCTTAAGGGTTAAGTAACATTAATGGTATCGTTTATTATTATTTTTACAAAATTCAATAAATATTACAGTAATTAATTTATTCAAAATATAAATTCGATGTTAAAAAATAGATTATTATATATTCCAGAATTACTTTAGATAGTCTCAGGCACGTGCATGTAGCAATGAAGCAACTATACTCGTTTATTAAAAATACATGTAACAATTTTAAAAGAAATAAGTTTTTCTGCGAGAAATATCGGTATTTTTCGAAAGCCCACTGTTTAAATGTAGTTCCGTCTTATTTTAATACATGTACACATTAATTAAAAAAGCATATTTCGCTTTAACTAAATTGATTAATAACTAATATGATCTTTAAATGATCTTCAGATAGCATAAAAATGCTAACATATTTATCTTCGGAAGAAAGGAAACTAATTCGCTTCTCTAAAATGATTAATTACCAAAATACATAAAATTAATTACATAAACAAGAATTTCAAGTCTATTCTTTAAATTACTTGAGGCCTATCGAGCGAAGATAGACTATTATAAATTTGTTTGTGAATAAAATAAGAATGTGTTCCGGTGTTGATTAATCCAATTAAAATTTTATTGTATTGAGAAATTATAGTTCAGTAATGATTTTACTATTGTAGTTAGAATAATAAGGATTTGATTTTAAATAAAATGAGATTGTTACAGTGCTGATTAACTCAATTAAAATTTTAATGTGCCGAAATATTATATTTCAGTTGTAATTTTTGTTATTATTGCTCAAAATTATTAAACAGCAATAATTTGTTGAAAATGAAAAAAATAAATAAATTGATATTTAAAAGGAATAATTTGTTAATTTTATACAACTACACAGAATATAATAGCTAAATTATAATTTGAAAACTCAATATTAATTACGAACAAACTTTTAATTCGCATTTGAAGAGGGAATAGAGGTCACATGACTAAATAACTCCTTAAATTTTTTCTTTTGAATTAACGTTATTCTGGAACAATACAAGATTTATTGGCGATATGTATGACAATTTCGTGTTACTGTCAAATAACCAAGACGACATCGGATCGATGGTATATATTTTCTAACTATCTCACTAAATGTTTGAAACTCTTTCGAACTTGACATGTAATAAATCTTATAATTTCCAGAGAGTTTATTTTGTGAAATCATAGAAAGACAGTGGAATCTATCCGAAAACTTGACACAGTAATATGGATCTCGAAACTCGTAATTTTATCAATTGTTTTCTATCGTATGGCTTAAGTTTGCAGGAAGTCTCGAAATGAAATGAAAATAACATAAATTTTCCTCCAACCATAGTGGATAGCAACGCTTAAGTTCGTAGGAAGTCTCAGAATGAAATGGAAATTACATAAATTTTCCACCAACAATAGTGGATCGTAAGACTTAAGTTAGTAGGAAGTTAATCGTAAGTCTTAAAATCGTAGGAAATTAATCGTAAGGCTTAAGTTTGAAGGAATTCTCAGAATGAAATGGAAATACATAAATTTTCCACCAACTATAGTGGTTATGGTCGGAAATTCACGGCCGGCATTGTTTTTTATAAATCTGAGTTTAAGTACGAAGCCATTAAAATCGCACCGGCTAATACATGCTATATTTGTTGAGGTCCTAAGTTTTCTCATTGTTGGGGTGTGATAGATAGGATAGGGAGATTCCAGCTCAGGAGTTATTCACCTCACTTGATCGATATTCAAAATTACGAGTTCCGTCACTAATAGTCTTCGTGTTGCTTCTAAAGGTATGACGTTGATAATAAGTCAAATCAGCAGTCATGTTACGATGAGCCACATCAATGCTTTGGAATAATTTTCTTTTATCATTTTGGGGTGGAATGCTGCTGGACCGAAAACATTTTACAGAAGGTGGTATCGTGGTAGTCTAATGGTCATGATTATGTACACATTGTGAGCGTTGCTTTTGTCAAATCGTTGGTTCGATCCCTAATGTCACTAAAAATCAGTTGTGTAGAGCTGTGATGCGTGTTTAATCAGACTCGGATCGAAGTCCTCTCATTGATGTGGAGTAGAAGGTTAGAAACACTCAGGTGTCGTACTCATCATTTGAAGGATGCTCAAATTTAGGAGGTCCTTTGCCAATAACTATCGTGTTTAATTTCAGTGCGATGTTAAAAATCAACCAATCAATCCATCAATCATGTTGTGATAAGCCATATCTATCATTAATTTTTTTAAAATCTATTTGGGACAGCATGCTGTTAAGTCGAAAGCGTTTTAGAGACGGGGGTATCCTGATAAAGTAGTGGTCATGGTCTTGAGCTCGAGAATGTCATTAATTCTGTCTAGTGATAAGATTCACAGCCTAATACCTTAAAAGGCTTATTATGTAGTGATGCTTATGCACATCAAATATGCCGTGGAATCAATTCCTCCCGTTGACATGGTGTGGATATTTATTAAGGTTCAGGTGTCGTCCTCGTCACTTGACGGAATTTCAATGCTGTGAGGTTCAATTCAATGGAATTTCAATCGGAATTTTAATGTCGTCAATACATATCATTTAGTTACTAAATATGACGTTAAAAATCAATGAATCAATCTTTATTTAGTGAGAATAGCTACTTTGGAGGGTTCTTTTTCCAAACGTTAGTCTCGGCAACGCGAAATATACTGTCCACCTGCTACACAGCAACAGCGTACCGCCTTCACAGAAAGTTTTGCCGGATTACATGCCCTCCAGAATGAGGTTCGGGAATGATACGCCTATCGCGAATGATACGTTATCGTACATCGGTAATGAAAGGGTTAATTCACGTAGTCTACATGATATTAATTCAATAGGAAATTTAATTTATGATAAGATTAGTAGGGAATTAATTAACTTACGATAAGAGAACGTCGGAAAAGTAATTAACTTGTGAAGAGAATATTGGCCGTAAATACGATTGTGTATGTGATAATTTACTAACGTCACTCTGAGAATAAACACGAGTGCCTTCATAAAAGAACAGACAATGTCAGATTTAAAATAAAATGAGATAAGTTACTTATAATGGCAACAAAGCGCTCATAACATTTGTATGCAAGAACAAACAGTGTCAATTTTATGTGAAAATGAGATAAATTACATGCTCGGCTAATAAAGTTCATAACGTTTATATGCAATAAAAAGGAATGATGTAATTATTAATTGAAATATAAAGTACCAGAATAAGTTATTTTCCATGTTACTTGTACGGAAACTGTTTCGCAGAGCTCGCAAGTCTAATTCTAAAATTATGACATTTTGTCATTGGTTGTCTCTTGTATTAAGCCACTGAAATAAAAATTAAAAAAATGTTGTTTTATAGTTCTCAGGTTATAAAGGAATGAAAAATGATACGTTGAGTAAAACGTTATTTAAATAACATTAAAAATATTAATTTAATAATATCGCGATCGAGTCCACCCTTCCTCCTTACGCATGGCCAAACGTATACATGCAAATGTTTTCTGATACCTTCATTATCCTGCTTCCGCGATAACTTGGGTCTTTTTTTGGGACCCCAGATTTATAGAGTAATTATTGTTCATCAATAATTAACATCAAATGAAGAAGAAAACAAGGTAGCAAATATTTCACAAAAATATCTATGTGGATTTAAAATAAAGTTTCTTTGAAACATATATTCTATTGTAACGGTTTCCGCGAAACAAATATCATCTATATGAAGTCAGTGTTTGTAGTTACGTTGAAAACTAAAACCATAAAATGTAATATAAATAGTTTTGTTTAACATTATGGCCTATTGATAGCGACAAAGTAGCTATGGATATTTTTAATCATTTCGAAGGACGTAAAGAAATCTTTCAAAGTAAAATTTCGAAAATATACCAGCTGAAAAACTTATACAATAAATAATACATTATATCTATTGGTGCTCAATAATACATTAACTAATATTTTTTTAAGAATTTCTATTGAAATTCCTTAGACAATTATAGCTGTCTCAACACAACAATAAACACCCTTTCATAGAAATTGCAAAATTTACATAACTGGATTTAATAATGTGGATCTACATTATACATGTAGATTTACATATCTGGATTACATAATGTATATATATATATATGTGTGTGTGTGTGTAGTTTCAATTTCATAATTAAAAATACTTATCACCCTATTAAATAATACGAAATTTAATAAAAAATAATTAGCTATAAACCAAAATGTATTTTTATAAAAATTTACTGTCGCATTATTTCGAAGACTATGTAAATATATATATTCGATTAAAATTGCTCTCAATTCCCAGCTTCAAAAGTAGAATAATAAACTATTTTAAATTTATTAAACATTTGGTATAATACTTAATGTTATTTCAAACTACAATAAATCATCAAAATATTGAAAGATTTGTCGCATAATATCATGTAGGAGTATTCTAAAAAAGAATCTGTCCCTTTGAAAATTTTCAATTACAGAGGATACATCAGACATTTTATCAAAAAAGTGCACTTCGAATGATTCGTATCTTCTAAATATTTCATTACACAAAATCCGGTTGCCATTCCCCCAGACTGGCCGAATAACAATTCAACGTGAACAAAACATCAATATAGTACAAAATTTTTCTCACTAGACTAGAGGGAAAATCGATTTAAAATAAATAGCTTTACCCTTAACTCGAATTGGATTCTCGGCTCTATCGCGATGCACACCAACCCTTTCGACAGAGAGATAAAAAGTAAAGAAAGAATTTCTTTAAAAGAAGAATGGAGAAAAGAAAAATAAAACAAAATGGTGAGAGTAAGAAAGCGGATGTATCTCAATCGAATTTTGCGGAAGCGCCTTCTTCTAGGACACAATACCTGTAAAGGTAAAAGGAACGAAAATAAATAAGCGAAAAAAAAAGAAAAAAAGAAGAGGTAGGAGAAAATGTGAAATTTTTGACACTCTCTTCTTTAAAACTAAACTGTTGCTGTCCTCCGTGGACGGAATATTTCATAGTTTAGCGCTAATCAAAATATCGACTTCTCTAAATCCGTGTATTGATATTTTTGGTGACCGTCAGCGAAGCCGAGATAAAGCAGTGGAGATCTTGGAGTGTGTTCAGGGACCGACTATTAATAAAAAAAAACAGTAACAGGCAATAAGACAATAATTTTCAACATACAAATAACTAGAATATGTTATTTATTATAAATTTATTTTTAAAAATATATTTACTGTTATAATTTCGGAGGGAAGATTATTTTTTAAAAAGGGTTTTATATTTTATTCTTTAATGTTAAAATGCGATTAATTTCAATATCATTATTTTCTTTTGTTGATTTCGATTTTTACATTTAATTTAATAGATTGTTGTGATTTACAACATATATAAACATGTTTTAGAATATTTTGTAACTATGCTTAATTCGTACAGTAGATTTTTATAAGATTTTGGTTACGATTTTAAATGTTATGGTTCATAATTTTTTCTTTTAGTCAATCAATCATTCATTCTTGTCGGACTGGATAATATGTAATCATTGCTATACCGGACATTCAGTTTGCACAAATCGCTAGCTTGTTAGTTGGTACGGACTTTGCATCCCTTTTAAGTTTAATTCTTTATGAAAAGTGAATAAATATGCATATTTTAATGAATTATTTTAATCTGGAAAAAGTGAATTTGATTTCTTTTGTTCCTTTCTATTATTTTTTTACTTTTCTACTTTTTGATTGAAGATATTTACTCTTATTTGGTTTTGCTATTTTTTTTAATAAAGCAATTTGCCGAAGTGTGATAATTGCATCCAAAATTATTAGTATAAAGACACTATTACTCAGTACAGAACCCGAAACTGTATTTCGAGTTACTTTATCTTCATTTTTGACTTTAGTTTTTAAATTCTTTTTTCTTGAAATACTCTTTGTAGGTATTCGTAATTTTTTTTTAAATTACTAGTTTTACTTTTACCAACTACTATTTTCATGTTCAATATGACTGTTGAATAGTTTAAATATTATACATTCAATACATGTCATCTGGGGAGCTAGGGCGACTTGAGCGGTAAAAACCAACACATTCCAGGCAGAGAAGCTAAATAGTTAACATGGTATTCAGCTCTCTGAAATATATAAATGTATATTATTTTGTTAATCCTTTATTGTTTGTCCTTAAATAGATGCTTGCTTATTTATAATATCTAAATAAATGTAATTAAATCTAAGAAGTCATTCTTTATTTAGGTAGTAATCACTTATAAAATTTTTTACTAACCCTAACAGAATTAAAAATACGGCGCCAATGTTTATAAGCCTAACTATCTCTAGTAGGAAAATATATATTACGAATACCTCTAGTACTACTCTCCTAGCATTAAAATACATTATATTCAAAAGTAACAATGATCAATGTGTTCTTGATCAATACATACTTTTTTTCCTTTTTTATATGAAAGGATATACGAACATTTGAATTAAAAATTGCTTCACGAATTTGAAACTGACATGAAATTCATCTGATGGTGTTTTATATGCAATGATATTGTCATTAGTCTATTCTACACATAACGAATTAATCAATACCTTCTTTTAAATTTCCTTAAAATTGTGATAAGACTGTTGTATATATTGAATGCTTACACATTAAATTAATTATCACGATTTTGCTTAAATATAGTGAGTATGAACTTTCTTTTTTAATACCTGACAATCAAATGCTGCACGAGAAGACAATAATTGCACTTTTCTTCTCATTTACGTACTCGTATAAAAAAAAGTACAACTACACAAACATTTAAAAACGTAGTTTTTTTATGCTATGCAATAATGTTATAAGAATGAATGAAGAACTCGGATAGAAAATCGAAATTTCTATGCTCCTTTCTCTCTAAATTCGCCCAAAACGTAATTTGAAACAAAAATGAGTACTTTTTCATTCGTTTATTTATGTAAATCTATGTCTAGTGTTTACTTGTTTCCATCTTTATACATGTTATTAACGAATTCAAGGCCTTTCCATAATATCAAACAATTGTTTAAAGTAAAATAAAATTTATTAAAATGATAATTGACGTCAAATATTCATCAAAATGAAATCGGGTGAAATAATGAGCAATTGTGTAGATGTAATTTATGTAAGTGTGATGTATCAAAATGATACAAAAAATGCAGAATTTCTTGCAACGTATAATAGCTCGACCGAATCTAATATAACCTCTGAAATCAATAATTGAAGAAATAATAATGTAAAGAAATACCATTATTTAAATAACTGTTTCTATATTTTTTTAATACGTGTCGTTCATCTCTTTGTGTTTTATTAGTGAAATTTGTGGCATCTCTATTTTTGTAATCTATTCTATCGTCTTCAATTACAACTTAAAGTAATAAAATAAAAAATGCAATAAAATAAAAAAAAGTAAGGTATTCTTAAAAGATCTTATTTTTTTAAGTTATTAAAGAGAAATGCTCTCTACCAGCTCACGGTCCCTTAATTCGTTTGCCAAGAAATTTTACTTATTTATGAAATATTAAGCTTAACTGGATACTCATGTCAGAAAAGAAATAGTTACATCAAGATATTTTTCAGCTTGAACACAGCTGAGTCAGACCTTAACTATATTATATATAAAATTATATTTTACACACGTTCTATTCCGTGTTCATTACAATTCATTCTCACTCCCTATTGTTTTCTACTAATTTAAGGCATTATTTATTTATCCGTTTTCTTACTATATCACTTCAATATATTTCTCTAGTCGAACTAATTTACATATTCACGTTTTATTTGATTGAGGTCATGTTTTATTTTTGATAAAATTGAGATATAAAGAATTATCAAGGTAATTTACAGAAGAACGTGAATAGCTCACAACTATGTTACTATACCTTTTATTTAAGGTTATCAATAAGAAAGAAGATATTACAAACAAATCATCTGCTAAAAATGAAACTTTTGGGGTCATTTTAAACCAAAATAGGACAGAAAATTGAAAAAAAAGGAATTCCTTTTCCTTAAGGTTTTCTCTTGTTGCTTTCTTCACTTAGAATTTTATGAGCTTTTTCCGAATCCTAAAAAAAGCAATTCAACCTCTGAATAATAGGATAGATATCAGTAATTGAAAAACTTTTTTCCTGGGAATTTGTTTCTAAAAACGCAATGCCCTTTCAACTAATTTCTGTTTAGCAAGCGGAAGAGGAAATAAACATTTAAGTTTTTCTATAAGAATAAAAGAATAGATTTGGAATTCTCTGTTAGATTAAAGTTGACCAATGGTAACTGATGTTATTTTCAACAAAAATTATTCAGAAGTGTGATTCATGCTTAACTTGGAAATTTTAATAAGAATTCTTTCAACATTATATTATTTTCCATCTTATCTAAGTAAAATTGAAATCCTAAATAATACCAAAGGGAAACGTTCATTTCCTTCAAGTACAAATACATCGTATTAAGACTAATAAAATGCTATGATAAATTTATCATTCAATTTTGGGGAATTTATAGTAAACTATTTCCTCAATATGCATGAAAGTTCAAGTAATAATTCTGTTTCAAAACGAGTTTTCTCCTTTTTGAATGCAATTCATTAAACTGGATTTGAGGCGTTATATTTGTATTCCTTTTGTGTGTATGTACATTATCAATCATCTTAACAATAATTAAAATAATTATTGTTGTTGGTACAGTGTTAATAAAAAAAAGTAAAAGTGTTTTTTAAAACCAAGTTAATTGAAATTTTAAACTGCTTCAAATTAGTATTGCTGTTAAACGGTATAACATGCTTTGCTGATTCAAAAGATGTATTATTTGTTATAATTTGATCAATAGAACACAAGAAAATATAATTTTAAATTAGATATACGTGATATGTGATAGAGAAAACTATCTAAATCAGTGTTTTTCTCATCACATATACTATCTTGCAGAGTTCTAGTATACTTTCTTCAAAATCTACTTTAACCAAAGAGCTAAAAATTTCTGCATTTTAAAAGGAGATTTTTCCTGTGTAGTGAATGTACTTTTTCTGACAAATATTAATGAATTTTAGAAATCATACAATATTTTTATGAGAATTAAAGGGCATTTCATTCATAAAATTGAAAAATAATTTCAAAATTGTATGAAATTTAACTTTTGGGATTATATAATCAGTGAGTAGAATATTATGTTTTTCAATTATCTGCAAATTTTTTTATGTTATAAATGAAGTGGACTTTATACAATAAATACCTGAGAGTATGTTTGCAACTTTCAAATATAGGTTTACTCATTGATAATTGATTGCTCCCACATACATAAATATTTATATATGAGGAATACATGAATGAGATTTTATTTATATCAACAGATACATCTGAACACAAACATCTCTCAATAATAAAATGAGACTTCCATGGCTTTTAATTTTTTTTAAAAAAAATGAATATTATTTAAACTTGGCGTTTAATTTTTTTTTTCTTTTCGAAGACTCCATATTTGTCATAAAAGAATACAGGATAATTCCCTACCTGTGTGGCAATGAAGGGTTAGAGGACACAAAGAATATTCAAAATAGCACAAAACAATAGGGTCGACAATGTCTTATATTAGACTGAGGTTCAAAAGAAACTAAAAGACAAGAAAAAAACAATATATATGTGCAATGAAAAGAACTTTAATTACAAGTTTTACAATGTTAAAAATCCCACATGCCACAGGTTTTCGAAATTCCATTCGAATTCCACAAGCATTTACACGGGCTTCACATAGGCATGGTAAGGGGTCTAACATTCTGAAAGATGCTTGAAGTATCTAGTATCTACCCGGAAGGTACAAAGATACAAATGACTACGCTATCAATCGATAAAACGTGGGACTTTAACCCTATTGACTGCAAATGACTTCAGTTGAAGAAGCCCAAGTAAAATAGGTTCGTTCACTAATAGGTCAATGAACTGTACCACCTCGACGATCTAATAATGTTCATAAGTAACATTTAGATGTTGGCGTACTTCAGGGTGTAAAGGGGGGTGTAGCCCATCATATAGGAACCACATTGAGTAGCGCAACGACTGAAAGCAGCAAATTCGATGTCTTCAGCACTTTGTAAAGCAGCAAATTTCCCAGGTGCTTATAATTCTAAGACGACAAATGGCTTAGACTCATTTGATTTGCTTATAGAATAATTTGAATGTTTTTTCAACAATTGCCATTGGTTATTGGTAACTTTTTCGAAACAACCATTCTCACATATATTTCAAGGCAGACATGCGAAGATGGCTGCACTTAAATATATTTCTTTAAAAATTTCTTTAAATTAAAATACCATCCTTGTTGGTTATCAATGCATATTTGCCTTCCCTTTCCCCCAACATAAAATATATTGCAAGACTTCATGTACGTTCTGACTGCGCATGCGCGCAAGGAATGGCGAAGTTCTATCCCATGAACTAATACGTCACTAATGCTCCTACTTCTGATGCTGTTGAATCCACAAGCGTGATACTCACGCTGCCATGCTCTATTTTTTACACATATTTCTGTAAATAAATCAGCTTTTCGTAATTGAGCCATAGTTCTCACTGCGTTTACTTCCAACAATCATATTAATTCACTTTTAGAGGTTCTTGGAACTTCAAATTTTCAAAAAAAATTATGTTTCTACGTTATAAAATGAAAAAACTTTTCAGACAAAAGTTTGAAGGAGCCTTCGAGTTTTTGGATGAAAATCATATGCTGTAGAAAATTTTGTAAAATTAATGATACAAGTGAATATATTTTGTATTGATTTATATGTTTTATTAACATAATATAAAGTGACCGTAGTAGCCTAGTGATCGTGGTAGCGGCGGCAGGTTTCGTCCAGCCACGGGTTTGAGCCTAGATGCCACTAAAGACTCGCCGTGTAACCGGGGCTGATGCACGTTAAATCTGTCAGGCTCCAATATTTTCCCATTGGTGGGTGCGGAAGTTAGGAGAGCGGTTTCTAGCTCATGTATCGTCTTCGTCCCTTGACAGTGATACAATATTACGAGGTCCGTTATCAATAGCCCTCGTGTTTCTTCTAGTGTGATGTTTATAAGACCAAACCTATAAAACATATAAAGCAAACTTCAATAGAAGAATGTCTAATATAGAAAAATTTTGACACTACGTCAAATATCAGATTTACTGCGATTTTCTAGAAGCAAAAACAAATTTGTAATCGTCATCTTTAGTACATCCATTGTACAGCTTTTCCGTTCATTCCAAACAAATAGATTTTTTGGGAAAAAGAACATCAATATGTTGTTTTTCTTTTCTTGTTTGGAGGTACAACGAAATGTTTTCCTTCATTTTTATTTCGATTGTATTTGAGCAAATCCAAAAGAGATTACAGTTCCTCCATGTCGTTGCTGTACATTTCTCATTTAATTGGATAATAACAGATATTTTATCCACCTAAGGGAATATTGGTTTAGTGGATCACATTTGGCATACCAGATATTTTTTCAATTTATTTTCGTTTGCTTCAATTTTAATTACTCTTAGCTTAAATTTATTCATTTTAATAATGAATCGTTTCCTTTAATTTTAATATCGGAAAAGTTTAATAATGTCCATTTTTCGATACTTCATCGTTACTTTGATTCTTATATTTGAGTAATTTAATAACAATTATAAGAAAATCATACCTCCGGTGTCTAAATCTGTTCTTTGCAAAACTTTACATAGAACGTTTTACATTTATTTATAATTTTTCTCCCTGCCTTTCATTCTTTACATTTGTCCCTTATACAATTATGCGTAAGAAATCATCAATGGAATGTAGTTCCCAAATACTCTATGACTTGGAATCAACGAGTGTTTTATAAGATTTTAATCCAAGAAATGTTGCAATGTTAAGAGCTAGCATTCTAACATTTCAATCAAGCTCAACGTATAAAAATTTAATTGATTTTTCCCATAATAGTATTTCACGGAATTACTAACTGCTTCTGGTTCAGAGAAATTATTCTCATCTGAAGAAATTTTCAAGTCTGTAGATAGCGAAATTTTACCTATAAAATCTTTCTCACTGTCATCTTTTGCTGTAAAATTACTTCCATCTTCATTTAGAATCTTTTTCAGCTCTTTCGTGCAACTTCAGAGCCATATGTAATGGTGCCGAAAAAGTTTCAATGAAAGGGAGCTGTGAATTCACAGATCGTACTTCAAATAAGCTGTGGAATTTCATCGTAGATATCTGAATAAAAATGATTTTGCATATTATTAAGAAATTTCCCTTGGTGTTTGTGAGTGAAATCAAGTCTAGCTTGTCCGATAACGACAAATGAGTCTTTATTCGAAAATCTCCGGGACAACAAACAGGTAGCAAAGCTTAGATAATTACAGTACGAACAGATACAAATTTCTTGTACAGTTTAGTGATCAGATACAGGAACGAAACACATTATTAAGGACAGACACAGCTATAACAACAAAGTAAAGAGTACTAGTTCCTAATTCTCACTACGTACAATCTCCACAATTAGACTCCGACCTTCCACGACAGACTCCGATGGTTCTCTGCAGATACACGCTGCTTCCCCACAAAATCACCCGGCATTCTCCACTTCCAGGGGCCGACAACTTTCAATCGATTTCCTGATCGATCTCCGCAACACAGGCTCCAAAGACAGATTCTGACAGTTTCGCTACATTCAGGCCAAATCTCCAGCATATTCACTCGGATACGCTTTCGTGCAGCAGATCCACTCAATCAATTTCCCGATCAGTCCAAAACAGACTCTACAGACAGATTGATTATCTAAGACAGGGGTCGCCAAAGTGGTCTATATAGACCCCTAGGGGTCTATTTAATAACAGTAGGGGGTCTATCTGACCCAAGGGGTCGAATGGGGGTCTATTGGGACTCGAAGGAAAAACAGTTCTTAATACGCAAATCACACATATCTAACTGCGTACGTAAAAATTTAAAATATTTTTATAAATGACTTAATATTATATTCTTTATAGAAAATAAAATAATAAATCAGAAAACAATCTGCCCCTTTTTTCCTTATGTGTTTTCGTATGTATACCGTGACGTCACAATTTGACCTTGTGACCAGTTTGTGAAACTTTACGAAACTTTACGACCTTGTGACCAAAAATATGTGAAACTTTACGAAATGGCTCAGCCATTTATGCCTGGCGTTTCCAAGTTCGTATATGGTTGAAGCCGGTTTCAGTCACGTTAATTCAATTTTAACTAAAAACAGAAATAAATTAAATTTGGAGCTTCGAGGGGATTTACGGTTAAAATTGACTAATTTCGAATCCAATATAGCGAACCTTGCCAAGAAACACCAGGCACACTCATCTCATTAAGAAGTAAAAAATCTGTAGCTACTTTACTTACTGTTTCTGATTTATTAAATATTTAGACTAATATATATAGTTTTATTTTAATTACCTGAAAATTACCTTTGTGGGGGTCTATGGAGATTTCGAAAAATTATATAGGGGGCGATGATCAAAAAAGTTTGGCGACCCCTGATCTAAGAGGTAGTTCTTGTGGCGTATTTATACATGTTCCGGCCAGATATGACTCACAAGAGAACATTCGTGAAAAGTCTTTTCCTTCCAAATCCATATTTTGTCTACGTTCCATCATAAGATTTTTTCATATGTTGCCATAGCCACTAAGGGTTTCACTAATTCTCCAAAATGGTCGTTAAATTCATCGCCAAGACTAAGGGATCATTGCTTAAGCTTTCCCTGGCTGACTCCTGTCATCTCTGCAAATGCCTCTTTTCCTTTCTTAGAGAACCTTGCAGTTACGCGTCATCGCAAGTTCGTAACAATATTGATTAATCCTTATATACAAAATGTTGTAAATAACAATTATTATTGTTGATTTGGTGATTTCAGGAAGAAGTAGATTGAAGTAACTCGCAGTATTCAGAAGATAGAATTCTATCTACCGAGTACCAGAATGAGTGATTTCGAAATGTGAAGAAATGCGGGGAGAAAGGTAAGATTTAACATCAGATATTGATACAAAATTGTAATGTCATCCTAAAAGAAACGATTAAATAAAAAACAGTGCCTTTTTTGCACACATTAATATTTTGCATGAAATAAAAAGTGACATTAATTTGTAATAACGAATCACTAACATTATCAGATTAAAAACTCTTTCATTAACTGAGACATAAGAGCTTAGTGATATATTTCTAGAATTTTAAAAAAAAAATATTCTCACTTATATAAATTAGAGTAAACGTTTCTATGTTTAATCACTTTCAATAGCTTTATAGTTCATTTTGGAATCAAACATATCCATTAAATCATTCAAGATTATTTTAAAAACACTTAGTCACTAAGATATTTGTCTCAGGTTCTTGGAAAGATAAATTAGATTAGAAAAAGATCTTTATAGAAAGTAATTTTTTTCTTCTTTATAAATAAAATTTTAATCAAGTTTCTGTTAATGTTATGGGGAGTTTGTTATTAATTTACTTACAATAATTAAATTTAAGATTTCTATATTTTTACTTTCTGAGATTGTACCTTTTCGTTCTTTCAAAAGTGCATTAATGTATATTTTGGTTCAGCAAGAAAAATGTATTAAATTATGCCTTGAAAACATTATTGTTTTCAATTAGTATATTTAAGTAAACAATTTTTGTTCTTGTTTTTTTTTCAGGATAATTTTGCTAGACTCTCATTTCTAAATTAATGTTATAAGGTTTCAGAAAATTTAATTATTTAGATTTCTAAGTTCTTTAATTTATTTTCATTTTAGCTGTTTACTTAAAACCGAACAATTCAGTTAATTATTTAATTAAGGTAAAAAACAAATTTTCAGATATTTACATTAAACCGTATTTCAAATCGTATTTATTCTAAAGTAATATATTTTTCAAAATTAATTTTAAAAAATGCAAGTCATAAATTATAATAATTAAAGTAATTAAAACTCTCAGTTGTCAATTTTTTTGTCCGTGGCAAACAATCTCAATATTCAAAGCGTTGTGAGATAGCCAGGGTCGTTCATTAAGTCCTTAGAAAATTCAAAAGATGTCGCTCGTAACATCGAAAGTGGTTTGTTTTTAGTAAGCATCTTGACTCACTAGAATGTTTTCTAAGTCTTAGTCACTAATATTCGTGATCATGAAAACTTTTGCACTTCATAATTCTTCATTATAACTTTTCCAGCCAATGATATAATCCAGTTCTTTTTTGAACTGATTCCATTGAATCAATCCATTGTGGTGTTTGATGATTGTTTTCCGGTGTGTAACAATGAATCCATTTATCATCTACGGTGACAACTCGACGTGGCAGGAATCAAATAGTGATTTGAAAGCAAATGACTAACAAATAAAAACTAATTTATGAATCAATGCCAAATTCATTTCAGCTCCATTTAACAGATGGCAGTACCCAAAAATATTAGCACTTAATGGTGCCCTCTGCCTTGAAATAGAAGTATTTTTAGAATCATCCTCACGTGTACGAGTATACAGTAATATTTTGAAAACAGTAACACTGAAACAAATTTGTCGCTATAACAATATATATATAATATATATATATATATATATATATATATATATATATATATATATATA